>CM062819.1:1168723668-1169298668 GCA_031772625.1 Pinus tabuliformis | reverse complement strand
CCTTTGGCTCGTACAAGGCAAGGATTAGGCCTTAATCCCTCAACTACATTCATGCTCGTGATAGAGGGGGTAAAATACTAAGGTCATGTTTAGGGTTTTCAATCAAGAAGAATGTCATTACTCCAAACATTTAAGCTTATATATATATATATATATATATATCCTTCACAGGAAAACCTAAACTACTAAGTAACCAAACACCTAAGAAACCTTTATTTATCAAATTTACATTAAAATGTTATGCCCTTTAAGTTGGCCTTACAACTTAAGAGATTTTAGGTGTCTAGAATTATGAACTATCCCATGTTAAGAACTCAACTCTTAATGGGATTTGTGAAATTATTTTCACTTGAAACTCTTTAGGGTTTACACAAGTGTTAGACCCCTTCTAAAATAGAGATTAATATTTATTTCACTGGGAATAAGCATGGAATTTTATATATATCATATATTCAAATAGGCAAATGTGCCACTTAACACACACATGTAAATCTATGTGAATACAAGTATGGTAGGGATTAGTGTTGTAGTGATTGGATTACCTATTTCAAGGGCTCCTAATTATGCATAAACAACATTATATACTTCTATATAATAAATTGAACATAATAAAGGACTATAAGGTATCTTCATGGATACATAGGGATTATCATAACAAGTGAATTGGACATGCCAATTCAACATAGAGTCCCTCTCCACTTTCTAAGTTCATTATACAACATTCCTTTACTTATATAGGGACAACAAGGAAACCTTCACAAAGAAATTGCACTATGGTTGAAATACTGAGGGGTGTGTGTGTTGGTGAATCAATATTTCATAAATTTCAACAATTTAAGTATCAAAATGATTAACCAATAACATCACCTCAAATGAACACAATATATATATATATATATATATGTACAATATTTTTATATTACAAAGGAATCTACAAGTTCTGGTTTACCAACTACAATAGGAAGGGCTATAACCCCAAGGTTTACCAGCTCCTACTAGAAGGAGGAAACAACCTCCTCAAGAAAGCTACAACTTCCTTCCCTAGAACCGCCCTACCACCCTATAGAATAAAAGATAAAATAAGATCTTCTTGGGCTCTTGTACTAGGGACAATGGGCCAATTACAACAACACTCATACAAATTAAGTTCCACCCCTCTTCAAAGTCAAATCCAAAAATTCTGCTTCCAAATTTGCTTCAAAAATGCTACAAATATGACCTCAAGAATTCTTTAATAAGTGCTCCAAAAGTTTCTTCAAGATTTGCACCAAATTGTTTAAATAATTATTTAAGGTCATGGTCCAAAGTTTGCTTCACAAAGATGTCTTCAAGTCTATACAATGATCCAAGATTTCTTAAATAGCTTATTCAAAACCTTTTTTAAGTATAGATTCCAAGGTTTATCTAGAGTCACTCTAAAGTCCGGTCTAAGCTTGTTCCATGTAGCTTTAAGTATACCCAAAATACTTCAAGAATGTACACAAAGGACTACTCCAAAAGTCTCCCAAAAACATATTGAAAATATGCTCAAAGTTTTCTCCAAAGGAGATTCTTCAAGAGGGCGATAAAAGAATGTCCAATTTTTTGTTCTAGGTATACTTGAATCAATCTCTAAATAGGTTGAGGTCTGTCACTGGGAAGTCCTAGTTATTGGGATGAAAGTACCCACAAGAGGCCATCTTGGTTGCAGTGGTTGAGCTTTAGATAGGTGAATGTGACATTCCATAGGCCCAAATTTCGTCACGGGGCCAAGTTATGAACCTTGCCTCAAGGCTGAATCTGAGGTACACAAGGATGAAGGTTCTTCCTAACCACAACTCAAAATAAAAGATAAACTTCTACCTCTTCCTTTGGTCGATACTTGTGCAAAAGGGACTGAACTTTGTGGTACAAGAGAGGGAAAAAATGGTGTTTTTAGGTGGCCGAGTTATGCTCCAATGATAGCCCAAAAATTTGTTCCAATATCTAATAAGATAAACCACCAAAAACCCTAATCCAAAAACAAAGATAAAAACAAAAACATTTTCCTTTCTTCATATTTTCTTTTAAGCACAAGGCCTCAAATATTTTATCTTGCATTGCTCCTTGAATCTTAGATGAATCATCAAATTCTTACCCCTAGAATGCCAACGGTTGGTGTATAAATACTATTTGAGGGAGCCCTAATTTGGGGCCGACCTAAACCTTGAAAAGAAACGTTTATTCACTAGATTCTATCTGAACCAAATAGGGTTGAATTGAAGCAAGAGGATCATACTATAAAATTATTAAATTTGCTTTTCATAATGGCTCCTTTCTTGGATACTTAGACATAGGTAAATTGATTACAAATTAGGCCTTATTCTAAAGGAAATGATGAACCTTTAAAACTATGGATTCTTGGGGCATGAACCCATTCATTTGGGGCATCAATATTTAATCTTCAACCAAGATGACCCTTAAGACATGCAACCTATCATATGAAATGGTTTTATGAGGGCTATCAATCTAGGTGGTCATGCATCCAAATTCACTAACTTTTTGCAACCATATCATCATCATATCAAAAGCCCATTCAACCTTTGACATCAACGAAAAATTATTCCAACACACTAAAAATAAATTTGCTTAGAAGTTAGAAACCATAAACAATAGCTCGCAATTAATCTTGACCAAACCAAAAACATACATGCAAAAAAATAATAATACATAGTTTCTCTTTTATTAGTCCAATTAAATTCATCGCCTAGATATTGCACTCATATCACATATCATAACCACTACCACCCCTAAGTCTACACCCATTAAGTTTTACTGTCATTAAGTATTATAACATGATTTTAAGGATCAGTTTCTTTGATTACGAAATTGATTTATATGCAATAAAACGTTCACATGCACATTTGTTCTTTCATGTAATATCAAAACTAATGGCACATATAGTTCATTCCATGCATAATTTCATGAATTCAAATTTGGCCATATATAAATTTCAATGCAAATTTAGGAAGACTTGTTTGAATAAAATATGTCCAACAAATTGGGTAAGGGTGTGTGATTTTACACCCAATTGTAGGAACATATGCACCTTATATTTCTACATCTAGCCACCCCTAGCCATACCATGATAACATAAGATGAATTTTTGGCAACTCTCAGCAAATTGTGACAAATGGAAAAACTCCAAGGGATAATCTTGTTGGAAACACCTTATTGGGTGTTTTGAACCCCAATGGGTCTAAGCACCCCTCAGATGGTATTACACAACACAAGATCAAGCCCCCTTTCATCGCTTCACAATCCCTCTAGGAAAAATCCTCCTTTCAAAGTTTCACATGTTCCCAACATGACCCTAGGTCATAATATGCATTCTAGTATTCTCAAAAAGTTTCCTAACAAAATTTAGGGTTTGTACCAAGGAATTTTCAACATGTTCAACATTTATCTTCACTTAGCTCATGTCTCTACACTCAAGCCACTCTATTTGCATGAAAGATCTGTCATCCCCCCATTCATTCACATATTTTTCCATTCACGTGACTTTCTATTTTGTTCTTACACCCACAAGCATAGATCTCCTCTCCTAATCCATTGAAATCCCCCCAACTCTCATGCAATTTACCCCCTTCAATGGTGGGAATGATTTCCAAGATTGTAGGAGAGCTTTCTAGAAGGTTATTTGACCACACCTTTCACTAGTCATATCCTCAAGGTATTTAGTCCATTCCTCTCATAATTGTGGAAGGTGGTCCTTCCACCAACAACATTCAATGATTGGCTTATTAAGTCATCATTGGTAACTAGAGGATAATTTCTCACAATTATTTTGGCATCATAAAATATTTTTATGCAAGTTGGCTAGAGATTATTAGGCATATTGAATCTCTTAGCACCCTCGTTATTCCCCATGCATGTTATTATGGTCCTTATAGGCACTTGTACCTCGGTTAGTTGCTTGGTATATTTCATTAACTGAAATAAAATACAAGTACAATGTTTTTTATTTATCTAGTTCAACTTGGCATGGTACTGAAATGTTTATGCCAAAATAACACAACGTTGAACATAATTAATTATAATTAATCAATGGACAAAAAATGGGGATGTTACACTTTCCTTACAAAAAATACTTGTTTGAGTTATGAGTAAGAGAAAGATAAGTAAATTCATTAATTAATATTTAGTCATCTTTATTGTTTATTTGATTGATTGATTTTTTGAGATTTTTTTTTTTACTTGGAATGAAAGCATAAGAACCCTCATAGTACTTCCCCACATTTCGTGGATGGTAAATCGTCAACCCTCATTACAGGGCCTCACCCCAAAGGAATAAAAAAGAGTCAAACATGTGATTAGTAACAACTAGCAACAATATCAAAAAACTTCACGGTTAAGCTCTACACCACTTGAGCTAACCCTTAAAACTAAAAAAAAAAATTGAAATTTTATATTACAAAATATTAGGTTGATGTTTTTGATTAAAAATAAAATAAAATAACTAATTAAAAATATTTAGAAAAGTGATACTAATCATTTAAATATTAAGTGATAAACATTAAATGTTAATTTCAATTTCATATATTATTATTTTACATTAAATGTTAATTGCAATTTCATATATTATTATTTTATTATTTCTAGTCTTAATGATTTCATCGATAAAAATTTAACAAACATAAATATAGGCACTCCAAAAAACATTAGTAAGGTATTATCATTAATTTCATTTTTAGTAAATAATACTCCATCATTATTATATCGAATGAGTCAACAACCATTCAATCCCACAAAGAGGATATGAAAGAATGGCTTTGTGCAATTTCATCCCAATTGAACCATCTCAAGATGAGGTGAGGTAAGGGTCAACGAGAAATGTTTAATTGTTTTGGTGATTATATATTATATAATATTATGTTATCCAATGAGTCAACAACCTTTCAATCCCACAAAGGGAATATGAAGAATGGATTTGTGCAATTTCATCCCAATAAAACCATCTCAAGATGAGGTAAGGATCAACAAGAAATGTTTAATTGTTTTTGTGATTATATATTATATAATATTATGTTAAAATAAAAGTTAAAATAAAAATGTAGTTAAAGAAATTAGAAAAGTAATATTAAAATATGAAGTAAGAAATATTAAATACTTATTGCACATTCATATATATATATATAAAATTTGATTTTTATAATTATATTGAGAAAAATTTGAAAACATATAGATTCCAAAAATCATGTAAATAAATGTCATTAATTTTATTTTTTAAAGTAAATAATATATTATTATTATGTATAATGAAGTTTTATGGGATAGTTTAGTTGGTCGAGTTCAGGAGGTTATAGGGTCAAATTTCTTTGACGCCCTTGGGGTTAGGCCTTGCTAGTCTGGGCAGTGAGTAAATCCCTTCCAGTTGATTTACTTGGATTTTCCTGTGAATGTAGTAACCACTCACTATCTCTGAACCACCCTAAAAAAATACAATGAATTAACAATCTTTCAATCCTACAAAAAAGATAAGAAGAATGGTTTTGTTAAATTTCATTTCAATAGAAACATATCAAATTGAAAAAAAAAAAAATCTACATTAATTAAATAAAAATCTAAATTAATTTCAAAAAAATATAACCATTTGATATGAATTATCATATTTTTTTGTAATTATTAATTAATTAATATAAATATAACTTAAAAAAAAATATAACAATCAAAGTGAAACAAGATCTTTATACTTCGATTCATAAAATTGAATAGTTTCACCCAAAGTTGATTTGAACCTTTGAGAATTATTCTTATTGTCATCAATACTATTAGATTTTACTTAATGTAATGCGTATGAAATGATAAATTTAGATCACATATAGTTTATGTTGAGCCTTGGCATACTTGTACTTTCATGCTTTGTTTCTCCATATCATCACATTTTACAGTGTTTAGAAAATGATTACCCATTACAAATTAATTTTAAATAATAAATATACTAGCAATTGCACCAGATGTTGCAAACGAAATGCCGTAAGGCATAAATTCAATCATGAGATATAAAAGATCACTAATTATAAATGTGGTAGTCATTATAAATGTGATAGTAATTTCACATAATAATGTTGTAGTTAAGAATACTCATGAAAAGTATAAAAATTGAGAAAAACTTCTCTCCAATATTTATGAGCATAGAAACATATTTCTAAAACATAATAATTAATTTGTTATCATTTTCCATAAGTTTAAATAAGCCAAAGTAATTGAGGAAACTTATCTCCAAGATTTATGAGCATAGAAACAAATTTCTAAAACACAATAATTAATTTGTTATCATTTTCCATAAGGTTAGATAAACCAAAGTTAGTATTTATAGATAGTGGAAATTATTATCATCAACAACAACCAGCTCAACTAAAGTTTCTCACATGATTGATAGAAATAGTAGTGCTAATCATTTTTCATAAGTTCAACTCTAACACCTCCTTAGTGTAGCATATATTCTCATCATGAGATAATTAATGACTAATAAGTGATTGAGATGTGCAATAAACATAAGGCTATAGGAAATGAAAAGATAATTATTCCCAATATAGTGAATTATTATATAATTTAAAAGATATATTATATGGTTTTCAAACTTTTAAAAATAGAAAGAAGAAATATTAAAGTTTTTTTATTGAAATATTATTAATTTTTATTTTCTATTTATTTATAATAAGGTAAATATAGGGACATTTTTACATGTCTGGTTTATAATTGTATGAGAGATGATATGTAATTGTTTTTAATGTAATATTAAAAATATATTTCTTAATGTAATATTATGTATGTAATAATAATTCAATTATAAATTATGTTTAGATACAAATATAGTTATGCTAATAGGTGTGGTTTATTTTAGAGTATGACTTCTAGAATTTCCATAATACAAATGTGTGGATTATCTAATAATCTAATAATATTTTTCATTGCTCTTTTGATTTATTCATTTGATTTTACCATTTCTTCCCATGAAAATAACCATTTGAGGTGGTTACAAAATTTCCCATAAAAATAATCATTTCTTCCCATGAAAATAACCAAAATAACCATTTTGTTGTTCCTAATTATTTTCAAAGTAACTTTTTTAATAAAAAGAACGATAATTTTTAAAATAACATTTTAAATGAAATGAATGATTGTAGAATTAGATTGTTAAATTTAATGGAGAAAACAATTTTACTAATAATTTTAAGATTGTGTTAAATATGGGAATGTGGTGATGTTATAAATTCTTAATGTCACATCAATTAAAGAACACATAAATATTTTAATCAACTATTCAATTTATTATCAATTAAATATTGTTATTATTAATTATTACAAACATTATTATTTAACTAAAACAATATTATTTAAAATATTTTTTAATTAATTAATAAATTTTCCAAAACCTAAAAGATTGGTTTAATAAAAAAAATACTTGATTAAGTTGTACACCATTAACATATAACATTAACATATAGCTTTATATATCAACATAAACATATAGATTTATATATATATGAAATCCACTTAACCTAAAATAGAGATTTGACATTGAACTCTCCATAAATAGTTCCACTTAACCTAAAATAACAATTCTAATTTTACCATTTCTTCCTATGAAAATAACCATTTTGAGGTGTGACATTAAGCTCTCTATAAATAGTTCCACTTATATTAAAATAACCATTCTAATTTTACCATTTCTTCCCCAAAAAATAACCATTTCTGTGAAGTGGCTACAAAATTTCCCATAAAAAAAGTCATTTCTTCCCATGAAAATAGCCAAAATAACCATTTCTTCCCATGAAAATAACAATTTCTGTGAAGTGGCTGCAAAATTTTTATTTTCTTTTAGGTTTAAATGGGGTGAAAATGTGTATGCCCACATTTATCTTCCAAGCCAAAGCTACTACATTCAACCCAACCTATATGACAAACCTTGGTTTGGTGTTTAATGAAAAACAGAGGCATCTCAAATTCTCTTATTGTGAAGCTATGATTGTAGTAAACAATTAAAACTCACATTATTTCATCTTATTATGACATAATTACAACAACAAATTGCTTACCAAAATTCAATTAGGGAATGTAACTGAGCTTGTGAAGGGCTTTTGTTTTCTATCACCATGAGAAACTGACCTACATGGACTCATTCTTCACTTGATCATAAAAATGTCTTACAATAACAATTCTAATTTTACCATTTCTTCCTATGAAACTAACTATTTCGAGGTGTGACGTTGAGCTCTCTATAAATAGTTCCACTTAACTTAAAATAACCATTCTAATTTTACCATTTCTTCCCATGAAAATAACCATTTCTATGAAGTGGCTACAAAATTTCCCATAAAAATGACCATTTCTTCCAATGAAAACAACCAAAATAACCATTTCTATGAAGCAACTACAATTTTTTTATTTTATTTTAGGTCTAAATGGGGTGAAAATGTGTATGCTTATGAGAGAGCAATTTTGTTGTTGCTAATTATTTTATTTTTAAAGTAACTTTTTTAATTAAAAAAAATGACTATTTTTAAAATAGCATTTTTAATGAAATGAATGATTGTAGAATTAGGTTGTTAAAATTAGTGGAGAAAACAATTTTACTAATAATTTTTAGATTGAGTTAAATATTAGAAATGTGATTGGATTTTGGGAAATCTATTTTATAAGGTAGTTAAGGTTTTAAATTTGTAATAGTGAGGAGGAGACAAAAATAAAATATTATGATGTTAAGAGATGGTGTGCGGGAGGTTGGGTATCATTCTGAGGTGATTTTGACAAAATAGATTGCTAGTCATGGCTGAGTCTTGCAACTCACAAAAACATTATCAAATAAAAAGAAATTTAACAAGAAACTAGCAAACTATTTAGAAATAAAAATAATGTTAAGAGATGGTGTGTTGGAGGTTGGGTATCATTCTGAGGTGATTTTGACAAAATAGATTGCTATGAGTCATGGCTGAGTCGTGCAACTCACAAAAACATTATCAAACAAAAAGGAATTTAACAAGAAACTAGCAAACTATTTAGAAATAGAAATATACAAAACAAATGATTAGCTTCTTATGTCGGCGTGCACAGAAAGGGATTTTCATCCATTCTGATACAAATAGAAAGCATTTGAGTAATCCTTCTTGTTTTCTTAGCAACCAGGGCATAAACAAACATAGATAAATTATAGATACAATGATGTAGAGAATAGAGTAATGATCTAACTCCCATAAACTGACATTGATTTAAATATAGGGATAACAGTACTATTTGGAACAATTTCAATTTCGACAGAAGCACTCTTGGATGAGCCCTGATATACTTGTACTTTCATGTTTTGTCCCTCCATATCAATACATTTTATAGTGTTTAAAAAATGATTACCCATTACAAATTAATTTTAAATAATAAATATAATATAAAACAAACCTTTCATTTACACATCAAACAAAAAATCTAAAATCTAAATAAATCTAAAATCTAAATAGAAATTATGTCCAAAATTAAACAACATTTATGTGAAAAGATCTCAATCATTCTAGTGAAATTATACACATGTATCTTTAGCGAATCATGACCGCGAAGCTTTTTATCACCTTTTAAGTTAGATCTTTGTCATTGTTCGTATTAATCAAAATAAGCTTGTTAAAAAAATTAAACACGATTCATTGAATGAGAGCCATTATCATAAAACACGAACATGAAAACATTATGCCATACAAAAACATGCTATTCATGTTTTACGGATCAAAATTGACATATCAAATGGATAAATGTCTATATATAAAAGGGCTATTAAATTGCAATCGTGAACATGTGTCATCATATGTCTAAATATATACTTAAACATTTCATTAATTAATATATGGAAATTGAATTGTGATCATTATTATCCTTTTGTTTCTATTATGGCTATAAAATTTGTTGTATAGCGCAAACATTTGTGATAAATGCCCATTATAATCGCATCAAAGAGCCATAATTCGAAGCAAATATCCATCACAACAACTCATCTAATTATTTATTTAAAGCATTTCAAATATTAGCAATAATGAGATATTTTTTTGACAATATAGGAAATAAGAGATTTTAGTGAAGAATTTGAGCATACAAAGCAATCAGATAAATATTTAAGGTTAGCGAACATAGTTTAGGAAGGAGAACTATGTTGCTAAATAAGTAATGTCGTTCTAAACAAAAAAAATCATCAATAAAATAGTTTGCTCTTTTATAGATCTACGCCATAACAATAATTCTTACTATAGAAGATGCAATTTCTATCTAAATAGTTATGGTATGCCTCACAAATATCATGATTCTTATTTCAAAAATCAACTTATTGTCATATTTGGATAAAGATGAATTATAATATATCTTTTATGTCTCTCAAATATTTAAGATTTCCAATTGAATGCAAAGTAGGTAACAAAAACTCTTCAAACATTCATGCCCGAATTAGGATGTTCTACCAAAAAAACTACTTAGGTAGTAACCAAGCTACCCAAGTCTTTTTCAAAGTATTAGATACCAAACTTAATAAGGTTTTATAGTGGTTTGAAACTATTCAAGGTTGCTAAAGTGTCCAATATTTCAAACATTTAACTTTGAGGGAGACTCTTCGTATCTTTTCACAATAGCTTTTTGGAACCACACAAAACAAAAGTTCTCATATAACAAGAATATCTCAAACATGATATTGAGTTTGAAACATAATCTTTGGTTCTATATGTCAACACTTTGATCCAACAACTTGAATAGTTTAAATTAATTAATGAAGCACTTAAATAGAAGTAAATGTTGTCATTTGAATGAAAGAAAGCCAGCATGTTTCAAATGTGACAATATGGAAATAATAAATCACATAATGATAATGTGATTAAATTTGTTTACTAAGCCTTTATGCTATGAGAAATGATGGAATATTTTCTATATTGAAACAAATTCTAAGTACACTATTTCAATTCATGTCCATCATTAGCAATTCATCTTATAACTTGTTAAACCACTAAGTAAACCACTATAGAAAACCCATTATTTTTTCAACACATTGTAATCAAATCCCTTTACTTTTATTACGTGTAATTGTACATATAAAATCAACCAAGCATGGCAAAATTCACCTGTCATCTAGATTCATTTTAGAAATAATTTAAAGGATGAAAAGAGTTAAAACACATATATATTTTTTTCAAAAACATATGCTTAAAAAATGCATTTAACTCCATATATTTCAAAAAAAATAATGTATTGCTATCTTTAATTCCAAACAACTTATCAAATTCTCATTTTTGAAACCTCATTTTTAATTTCCAAACTAAATGATCCAAAGAGATTTTTTATCAACAGTTTGATTGGAATATTTAGTGGTCTATCCAATACTCAAGAAGAGGGAAGGCTAGGTTCTGGAGCAACAACCAAGTGTTTCATTAAGTGAAAAAGCTACATATTGTGTCCAACCAAATAATGATTGCCTATATATTAAAAAACAAACAACGATTATATGTTAATAGTCATAGGAATGCCACACACACACACACACATATATTCCAAGGAAAAAATCGTAATGATTTTATTTATTAGATAGAAACTATATAAGTAAAGTTTGTAAAAAGGTTCTTGAAACACATTGATCCAAGAGGATCCTGAAAAGGCCTAAAATTAAAAGTTCTCAAAACTTGGTGGAAACAGTTCCATGTCGAAGAGCTCAATGAGACGATTCCAACACAACTTGAATCGTTTCAAACGGAGCCCATATCCAAAATTTATGGCAGCCTGAAGTTCATGCCAAACTGTAAAAAAAGGAGCCCATATGGCTACCACGTGGTAGAATACGAATCTCCATGTGGCACTATAGGATGTTGATGTGGTAGTCCATGCAATAAAATTGCATGGATAGGTGATTATGATGTTAATGTTCCAAATCTCGAAGTTAGGGGGCAAGCTAGAAAGTTGACACATGGTGCTAAGTTGGCAGTGACATATCATTCAATGGCTAGTGATATGGTACCTAGTTTTGATGTGATGTGGTGGAGGCTGATGCAGGCCAATCAAATGTTTCCACATGGAAGCCTCCAAAGGGCCAAATGGGTTCTAGAAAATTCCAAAGTAGTTCTGAAATGACCTATACGAGAATCAAAACACCGACCTATGTGGAGGTGAGCCACGAATTACAGTTATTATAATAATGGAAAATATTATATTTAAAGAGTGTGTGTTATAATGCCATACTAATGCAGGGAGTCCACGACTTTGACCCCGCGGCCTCCCACAACAAGCCTCGCTAGAGTTAACATCAACACATCACCAACTATTGTGATATGATTTGAACACGCACTAAGAAACCCATCTAGATTGGACCACATTGTAATCTGGTTGAATTTCATGGTGATGGGCTGATAACATTGTTTCTAAATGGTTTAAAATAGGCTTTGTTGAGCCACCAAAAAAATAAATAAAAAAACCGCAACAGCCCCACCCAAGGTTTCCGCATAAGCCACATTGTAAATGTGATGTAAATATTATGCAATATTTGAAATCAAAGAAAAAGGGGACTGAGTCTAAAGGACATAGATTCCAGAGTTGCGAGAGGAGAATTGTTGCTTGGGACGTTGTGGTTTCTTGTTCAAAGGAGAAACCTGAATTTGCAGGGCCATCACTGAAGGATGGTTAGTGCATGAAGTCAATGAGTTGGTTCCTAAAATTAAATGGGCCGAGGAAAAGTACTCACGCCCATACTTTTTTGAGATAACACAATAAGCAAAGAGGACAAAAATTTATGAAGGGATGAAAACAATAAGGAAGAAACAGTAAATAGCGTTGGCAAAAATGCAGGTCACGGGCGGGGTATTTGAAGAGGAAGGAGACCCATTCGAGCAAGACACAGTAATTGGAAGCAGAAGATCCATTCGAACTCCATGTAGAAGGGAACTGGAGACCCTTTCGTTTGGGGAAGAAGATTTTGGAGGGGACGGAAATCAAACCTCCAGCAGAAGATTTTAGTAGGAAACACTGAAGGGAGGAGAAGAGAAAGGGATCAGTTCTCTGACCCTGGAGGTTGTGGGTTGAATTTCTAGTCTTTCCAGCCCTGTAACAGCTTGGGGTCCTTGGAATCTATGGGTTGGGATAAGATCCCTGGATCCCTGTAAAAACTTGGGGTCCCTAGAGGCTATGGGTTGAGACAAAGATATCTAGATCCCTATAACAACTTGGGTCCTCTGGAGGCTATGGGTTGATATAGCATGCTCTTGAGCCCTATAATATCTTAGTAAGAGACCATCCTGAATAAAAAACCAAGGAAGACACACTTAAGGACCTTCCGGATATTGCCCTGTTGATGTAATTGGTTTTGGACTCCCTAGGAGGGGGTGAATCACTGTGTGTGCACTTGGGGTGAGGTGGGGAACCTATGGACTCTTTGTGTTGGTAAAGAAGAATAAATAAGTTGGTGGGATTGAGGAAGGAAGTCCTATAGAGTCTCAGTTTCAGTTGGCAGCTAGTGTGCAGTCCTAGAGACAAGTAATTCCTCCTTAGACTCTAGAATATGACTCGGGGGTGACCGCTGCAAGTAAAAGTGGTTGTATTTTTCTATGGTGGGGTGGAGAGTCCTTGTCCTAAACTCAGTTTCCCTACAAACTTAAAATATAGGTAACTATGTATGCTTGTGTACCCCTTTAACGAATCATGTGGCATTGTTGTTATTACTGGTGCTGGAAATTCAGACTACATTTGTATTGTTAATGTTTGCATATGTGGTGCATTTCTATGGGGTTATCCCACTGATATAGGTTTTGATTACATGGGTGTTTGTGCTCGGAACTGAGAGTAAAACTTGAGCGATTATCTGTTGATGGGTAGATATAGTGTATCTTATGCATAAGAGGTGCAATAAACCACATAATAACATTGTCTAAGCAATATGGCTAAACTGAGCCTGAATGCAAGTGAAATTCTAATATGTGTTAAGAATAATACATTAACAAAGTAAAATAACTCCATGTCATGTCACAAGTCTGAACCAAAGTCAAAAGGGCTTGAAATGGGACCTCAAGAGCAATCGACTCTGAGACCCTTATATTAACGCATACACATAAGGACATTATGCCGAGCAAAGTCAATCGCAGTCTACAAATTGATGTACTTTTCTTATAAGTTATCGTGTCATCAAGAAGGCACCATATGAATGATAAAGGAAGTTTTCTTGGGGCTAGTTGTGCCTGACAGCCTTACCTAAGTGACCTCCAACCTTGCACACAAAAACCTCCATTCCCGCCATATGGACTTTTTCAATGAGGATTGCATGTCCCTTCCAATAGCCAAATGCTTCAAAAACCCATGAGTGGTGCCAAGGAACTACTTGCAAAGTTTGTGTAGACTCTGGAACTATTGGCGTGTAGCAAGAGAGGTAGGAGCCTCACAGAAGCTCGTGCCAATACCCTGTTAAGTGATAGACATAGGAGAGCCTATGCCATCATGCAAGGAATCCCTTACCCAAAGGTAGGGAAGGCTTGCGAGATAAGAATCCATCAATGTAGCTATCACCCAAGCTCATAATAGGTAACATTAAGGAAATTTGTGATCCAACCTTAAACAAGAACGCAAAAAATTATAGATATAACCATAAATATAGAGATGTCGCAGAAATAAGACTTCATTTCATTAATATCAAATACTGAAATATGCTTACAAACATAATGGAAATAAGACTAGCTTGGGCAATGCTAGCTTATCTCTGAGAAGAGATGTGGCGGCTACATGCCTCTGAACTATGTTACAATTATTGAGAAACAATGGAAAACCCTAAACATCCAAAAACCTAACCCTAGGAGAAGAAGCACCAAAACTATGGCCCCATTTTGATAAATTGGTACATCAACTTCCTCAGGTCGTAACTTTGGCATACGATCTTCGTTTAACGTGCACAATACCTAATTAGAAATATTAATCTAAGGAATACAACTTACGAGTGGCCAACTTTGATCAAACTCCCATTTTGGCCCTAGTTTTCCAAAAAAACGTCGTTTAGGGCCTCAAAACGGTTCTAGAAGTTCAAGGCCAAAAAACTACCAAAAATAGTAAATTGTGCTACAATTAAGGAAACTGAAAAACTGAAAGAGATAGTGGTGGGGGTCAAAGTGGAATAGGCGGGTGGTCATCCACATCCACCTAGATCAGTCCTCCCCCCTTAGAAAGCAATGGTCCCCATTGCGTTGAGTGCCTCCATGAGATGGGGAAACTTCTGCTGAACTAGGTCCTTGGTGAGCCACTTGCCTTGGTGCAAGAGTTGGCCAGCTTTTGACAACCCGATATAGTTGGATATTCTACTGGCGAGTGTTCTTGACCTATGTGTCCATAATCTGATCAGTTGTGGAATGTTCCATGTAGTCTGGGTTTAACTTTGTTGGAGTGAGTTGTTCAACAATGTCTAATGTGTCCAGTAATGGTGGGAAGTATGGTCGAAGGCAATCCACATTGAACACTGGGTGAAGGCCAAGGAATGGGGGAATGTTGAGCTCAAAATCATTGTCTCTCATAGCCTTGGTCATGGTGTAAGGACCATATCAGAGTGGTCTGAACTTTTGATGCACTTCGGTAAGGTGTTCTTTCTACAAATGCAGCCAAACTTTGTCGCCCACCTGAAACTTGTGTCGCACCCGATGTTGATCATGTCATTGCTTGTACTTGGAATTTGACTTCTCCAAGATGTCATGAACCTACTGGCAAATGAGTTGGATGTGTTCAATAAATATGGTCACTTTATCAGATTCAGACAATACATGTGTGGATTTTGTCTGTGTAGTCGCATGAGGCATGGCAACATCAATCACACACAATGGTTGAAATCTTAGATCCACTTGAAAGGGACTGAGACCAGTCAAGCTATGGAGAGCTATATTACAACTATGTTTCACACAAGGGAGACTCTCATCCCAGGTTCGTGGATGCTTGGAGTTGTACATGCAGAGTATTGTTATCGAGAAAACTAGTGTCTATTCAGAGCTGCTAGTCCCACTAAGACGGGTAGCTATCTTAGAAACAAACAGATTAAAATCACTTGTTTTTCCTTTATGAGAGAGAGATGAGAAAGAAGCAGAGAGTACCAACCTCAGTCTTCTGCTTGTTTCCTTTAGACTTTGACAGAATCTCACCACTGCTTCCGTACTTGCCCCACTTGAAAGAACACCTGTAGATTCACAATAGCATAATACCATCAAAGCATAGAGATTTTTCACTATAAAAAATATAGGATCAGATATATATTGACCATACAAATGCATATATCAACACAATATTCAAAGATACACAAGAATATGGAGGAAAACTCAAATAGCTTTATTAGTAAAAGTAGTAGAAGAGAGGATTACAACCACTTGGTCTAACCCAACGCCATCCTCCCAGCATGAAAGCCCTCTTCACCTCATACAAAGCAAGATCACCCAACAATGTCTTCAAAGAGAAACCAACAACACTTCCTTGCAAATTACAAAATTCCAGCATCTAGATCTCTTGGATAAGGGATCCATATATAGAAGTTTACAGGAGAGTGAGTCAGCTTCTGGGATTTTGATTAGTGTCATTTCACTGATAGTTCTTGGTTCCACATGGAGATTTTAGATCCCTTACTCATCACTGGGCGAACTCAAAGAGGCAAGTGTCAAATGAGCAATTTCTAGAAGATTCTCTGGGTTTCCGCCTAGCAAACTGCTTGTGCCATTTGTCTGCTCTCACTCATTGCACCCTATAGAAGGGCTTTATAGTATGCATCATACTTTTTGCATGTGGCAGGTGAGATGCATTGCACCTTTAGCATTGGGCAGTCTATATGGTCCTGCTTTGACCAGTTCTAAGTAGTTTTTCATGGAGAACTTCTGGGAGATGATGTAATCAGCTGACCTTGCTCCTTTAGGGTATGAAACAACACTTTTAGGGACTTAGAAGCCCTTGGTTTATGGACATGTATGATTGGGGTTACAATGCCCAAATATGTCTATAACAGTTGCCCCCTAAAGTATGAGGTTGTAAATCCTTTTTGATGTCGGGTGAAATGCTTTATAATGAGGATCCGAGGTTTTTCGCATTGGAAGGTGACCTATAATAAGATGCAATAAAATACATTATCTTCATAATATTTTCATGATCTAGCTGAGGCGGGCATTCTCATGCTCAACTTGATAAATTCATTTTCATGTACATAGGACAGACAATCGTCTGTGTGCAGACTAATGATTCTAGTGGAGCCATCATCCCTTAATTTGGATGATTATCTGTGCAGCAATGATGTACATTTTATGTCTTTATTTTCCTGATTATATCGCAGCCTGGATGGATGAAACTAGATCTGGGGTCTTCAAAACTCGTTCAATCTTCGCCCAAAAGTACAAGTCAATCCATGTGAAAAGATGTTCTGATGTCGAACATGGAAGGACATCGCCTGATTACCAGCCAATGATGTAAGTTGTTAACAGATGCGAGAGGAATCACCGATGATGATGATGACCCTCAAGGTACTGCAGTACAATTCACGTGGTGTGAATACATGAGTTGATGTCGAACACCACACAAAGTCTTTCGGTTGAAGGCCATTAATGTAAACCTGTTGCCGGAAGTGAGAAACTTGCCATTGAGGCATGCAAGCTTCAAAATACTGAAAGGATTGTTCCTAGGTCGGCTTTCTTGGATAATGAGCTGATGTCGACAAGAAGTGACCTGTCATAGGAGGGCATTGATGGATCCCACATCTATGACACAAGACGAAGCAAATGATTTCGTAGAGGTGAAAACGATCTGATGATACAAGGTTCAGGGTGGCAGTCATGAAGGAATGAAGCATGAAGGTATTGTAGTAGAGGAGACACAAGCTAGGTAGGTGAATTCTCTGAGCGACTTCTCTTGAACATATCGGTGACACTAAAATGGATTGGTAGCGTTAACCCCAAAAGTGGATGGTGTTATCACTGAAAATTCTGTTGCCAAAATTTTTCAGACTAGCTTAAGGACAAAGTGTTTCCGCAGCGCATGATTCTTTTTTAGCAGTTTCGCAGCGCTACATGTTTAGGTGGTTTCGTAGCGTGCTACGAAATTGGGGATTTGTTCGAGTTTTCAGTAGAGGTCAAAATCCTAGCATGCCTATTGAACAGAGTTCTGTTACCCTCAAGAAATCAGCATCTAGTGAGAATCTCACAAGAAGCATACGCATCAACTGGTCACCGGCAAGATAATGTTCATACAGGGAGCTCTTCCAAACAGCTGTTAGTTCAATGTGCAACTGAAATATCTGAAGGTAAAGAAGGAAATGATTTTAGTTGAGAGAGTACAGCA
This sequence comes from Pinus tabuliformis, assembly GCA_031772625.1. Lineage (NCBI taxonomy): Eukaryota > Viridiplantae > Streptophyta > Pinopsida > Pinales > Pinaceae > Pinus > Pinus tabuliformis. Next base: position 1,169,280,368 of record CM062819.1, on the reverse strand, counting down.
GTACATGGATATTTTTCCGAAAAAACTGGAGGGGCATTCCTGTGTTGATCCAAACTGGCCAATGGAAAGACTCATTGAGTTCAACCAAGTTATGTTGAGATATATGCCATTTTTGCCACCAGCCTTGCGAGCAGTGTCATTTACTATAAATGCATGTGAGCAGTTTGGAATTGCTGGAAGAACAGGTCTAGTGTCCTTAATGATATATTTCGCCTTACTCCAATCTCTGATGGGAAAATTTAGACCCTTTTGGTAACATTAATCCAAATGGAAGATTTGTTGTTGTATGTGGTGATGGTGAATACATAATTTATACGGCACTGGCATGGAGGAATAGATCCTTTGGATCTGCACTCGAATTTGTTTGGGCCTCAGATGGAGAATATGCAGTTCGAGAAAGTACTTCCAAGATCAAGATTTTTAGCAAGATATTCCAGGAAAGGAAGAGCATTCGGCCAACATTTTCTGCTAAAAGTACCGGGGGAATATCGTTATGTGTAAGGAATGGAAATGAGCTGCCCTTCTGTATCACTCATGTACCAAGGTGGCGGTAATGCAACATGTCATAATATGGGTGCTTGCAAAGAGACGGTTGACAGTTGTACAAGCAAAATTTGCGGTGGTCATGAAGTGGACATAATGCACTTTTTAATAGGAACCGAAATTCCAGGTCGTTTGTATGGCACCAACATAAGTGATAATACAAATGGCGCTGGAGGAGATAGGGTTGCCCATTTGGTTGATCTATATGCATCCACATAGTCGGTATCTTGATGGATTGGATCCTCAAGGAAATGGAAATGGTGCTAATTTTAGTGCGCAGAATGATTGGCAGGGAGCGTAGTGGCATGTTTTGATTGACAATTCCTTCGGTCTTCTGGAGAATGCAAGCCCAGCCTTGTGGCAGAGTCTAAGGATGTTTTTGATCAGAAGGCAAGTAATAAATATTGGATTGATGTGCAACTTCGGTGGGAAGACTATGATTCTCATGACCGTGAACGGTATACGAGAGCCAAATTCTTAGACTATACAACAGATAATATGTCAATTTATACATCACCCACTGGTGTTATGATTGCAATCGATCTTGCTTACAATTTACATTCTGCATTTGGTAATTGGTTTCCTGGTTCAAAGCCTCTTTTGGCCCAAGCTATGAATAAAATAATGAAGTCAAATCCTGCCTTGTATGTGTTAAGGGAGCGCATAAGAAAGGGCCTGCAACCTTATTCTTCGGAGCCAACAGAACCGTATTTGTCATCTCAAAACTATGGAGAGATTTTCAGCAACCAAATTATATGGTTTGTGGATGATATAAATGTGTATCGTATCACAATCCATAAAACTTTTGAAGGAAAACTTACAACGAAGCCTACCAATGTCGAGGCTCACATTGGAAAAGGAATTTGTCTCCAAATGCAAAGTGTTATTCCGAAGGCATTTGAATGCTTTGCAGAAGCTATTGCACTTGATCCTCAGAATGCTTGTGCTCTCACGCGCTGTGGAGTTTTGTACAAGGATGAAGGGCACTTGCTAGAAGCAGCAGAGGCATATCAGAAGGCTCTTGTAGTGGATCCTACATACAAGCTTGCTGCAGAGTACTTGGCAATTGTCTTGACAGATCTTGGGACCTGTTTGAAACTTGCAGGAAATGTCCATGAAGGAATTCAGAAGTACTATGAAGCTCTAAAAGCAGATAGCCGCTATGCTCTTGCTTATTATAATTTGGGGGTGGTTTATTCGGAAATGATGCAATATGATATGGCACTTAATTGCTATGAAAAAGTTGCATTGCAAAGGCCTATGTATGCTGAAGCATATTGCAACATGGGTGTGATATATAAGAACCGTGGAGATTTGGATGCAGCCATTGCGTGTTATGAGAGGTGTTTGGCTGTATCTCCAAATTTTGAAATTGCTAAGAATAACATGGCTATAGCCCTTACAGACCTTGGTACAAAGGTGAAGCTTGAAGGAGATATACATCAGGGTATAGCTCATTACGAGAAGGCATTTCTTTATAATTGGCACTATACAGATACTATGTATAATCTTGGTGTCGCATATGGTGAACTACTAAAATTTGACATGGCAATTGCGATGTATGAGCTTGCCCTGCACTTCAATCCACATTGTGCGGAAGCATGCAATAATTTAGGAGTCATTTATAAAGACAGGGATAATCTTGACAAAGCTGTGGAGTGCTACCAGATGGCTTTGTCGATCAAACCTAGTTTTTCACAGTCTCTTAATAATCTTGGTGTGGTCTACACTGTCCAGGGTAAAATGGATGCTGCTGCAAGCATGATTGAAAAGGCTATAATGGCAAATCCTGCATATACAGAAGCTTATAATAATCTAGGGATTTTGCACAGGGATGAAGGTAATATCATGCTTGCGATAGAGGCATATAAACGGTGTTTACAAATTGATCCAGACTCTCGGAATGCTGGTCAAAATCGCTTGCTAGCCATGAACTACATCTATGAGGGTGAAGATGATAAGCTTTATATTGCACACAGGTTGGCTCTGCAGATAAATATAATATCAGTGAGTTGAAGGATGCCATGTTGGTAATCAAAGACCTTTTATCTGTGGCATCATTTTATGCAACTAAATCCAGCTTCACAGCTTCTACTGCCTTGTCTATAACATGCTTCGGCATGTCCTTTCCTGAAGTTTATAGCAAAGATGGTACAAATGTACAGATCAAACATCTAAAGACTTTTGATGAAGGACTCTTGAAAATGGACAGAGACACACATGTTATGGATTGTTTTTTTTCATGGAGCAGGCCTAGAGGTAGATGAGTATGTCCGGAGGTCTTATAAGTTTGCTTATGTGGATGGTATTGAAGCATGATTATATGGCTTTGAGCTTCTCAAAAGTCGATTTGCTGTCTTGTTTGTGACTGAGATATACAGAGTTTTCTTAATATGCTTTAGAGTACATTATTGGTATCTTGGTCATTGCATTAGCTATACAGTAGTGGCTTCAGTGTTGTTAGAAGCAGCTGCTATGGGGAGAAGATAGCAAGAATGCAGAGAAGTGATGAGGCTGTGTATGATGAAATTACACAGCAGTTTCGTAGCGCGCTACGAAACTGCTGTAGCTGCATGTTTCAGTTGAGCCAATCATTATGATTGACAAATCAGCAAATCTTTAAAAGGTGTTGTCTTCACACATAAAAATGGCCAGCACATCATGGACGTGGAAACCTGGTAATTAAAGGATAAAAGCGTACTTCTTTGGATTCGAATATTTTAAGGCAAACCAAGGACCGACAAACAGGAGCAGTTTCCTATATTTCAGGGTATTGGAAAACATGTTACATTAAAGGCCAGTAAGCAACTACGGACACCTATCACAGCCAAACTAAAAGAAGCCATTTGTCAGAGAATGAGCCTGTTTTCTCCTTCTTTTCGTAGGAGCACCATCCTGGTTGTAATAAATGCTATTTCCAGCATGATGTAGAATTAGAGTTTTAATTGTTTTAGGATTCCAGCGCTGCCAATTAGTGGTCAGCTGTAATTATTAGTTAGTTAAAAGTTAGTAGGTGTCATCATAAGTAATTATTGAGCTCCCTTCACGTTGGAGGAGGGAGCTCGAATCAGGTAGAGTAAGCATTCTATATAGAGCTGAAAGATGAATGTAAAAGGGGTTGGATACTTTGATAGAGAACAAGTCTATTTTGGTTTATGTAAAGCATGTTTCAGGAATACAAATGACTGTTGTTTTTGCCTCAGGATTCTCAATAGATCTCATTGTTCAAATGTATGGTGGCTTGTTATTTTAGTGTTCTTTTACAGTTCTGTTATTGCATAATCACTCAGAAATCATGCCCACATGCTCTGACTTCCTGTATGTTATGGCAGACTGTGTTTTATGTTAGTTATGTTTGAGCATAGATGTAAAGAGCCCTGACTTCCATGAAAAATAGTATTTTGGTTTGCTGAGATGTGTGAGACTCCATAAGCCCAATGGGAATCAATCTGATATCTGTCCAGCCAGCTTATTTTCATGTGTTTGTTAAAGAGTTAGCCATCTTTCCTTGTTAGTGATCAACATTCATAATCTGTGAGAGAGCCCTCTCAGACTAAGGAGGCTAAGCCTTAGTCCAAAGCTAGGTTTGAAATAGTTACACATTATCTTACTGATAGGCAGCCTTCAGTGTGTGATTTTGTGATAACATTTTCGTGCGTCTGCCGGGAGTCTGAAGATTACTCATTCCCGTAATTATAAGCTGAACTTCTGAAGGTAGCAGGAGCTCAGAAGGTTTTTGAGGCTGCAAAACTACCTTGGCGACTCCATTGTGAAAGAATTCGAAATTCATAGGTTCATGGTGATTCCACTGGAGTTATGAAGGACCCAGAGGCTACCATTCTTACTTCAAGGTATGCATGCATAGATTTTTCAGGAATTCATGGTTTCCCAAATCATTTTCCCAAGGATGCATATTTTCTAAGGAATGGTCCCAAATTCAATGGAGAAGATTTGAGTTTAACTGAAGCATGTCTCAGATTTCTGTCATTTTGCTGAGCTTCTTAGAGTTAAACATGAGGATGTTTGCATTATGTTATTTTATGATTCACTTCAAGGCAAATGCAAACAATGGATTGAAAGTTTTCCTATCAAATCCATTAAGTCATTTCAAGACTTTTGGCTTATGTTTTTGGAGGAATGGATAGATAGGTCAGAGGTGGTGGCAAACTCTCCTTCAGTTGAGGGTTTCAAACAATGGAATGATGATCATATTAATGAAGAAATAGGTGAAAATTTTTCTTTGTCCTTGTCATCGTATCTAAAGTCATTTGACTGTAAAGCAGAGGATAAGATGAGATTTTTGGATGAAGTTGCTGAGGACATTGAGAAAGAAATTGAAGGTTTAGAAGGTCAAATTCAGGCATATAGTTTGCATAATCATGATCATTATTTTCAGAAGTTTTCCATGGCAGAACGCAAGGAGAGAGTGCCACTTCCTTTCTCTTTCACGTTTAAGGAGCTGTGTATTGTTGTTGAAGATCAGTTTGCACAACCTGAAAGTTACAAGAATCATCAAGCTGATCATATATTCTGGGATCCTATAGCTGATTACATGGAAGAGTTTTACTCTTCAGTGTTTCAGTTTTCCTATAAAGATCAGAGACAATTTCAGTGGCAGCGGTCATCACACTATCAGATTGGCTCTGAACTCCAATGCAGTCAAAGAAATCAAATATCAGATAAAACAGAGGATTGGCTACATTGGAAATTTCATATTGATTGAGCAGAAAGAAGTTGAAATTGTTAGGGTAGGTAGGTAGAGGTAAATGCAAAATAAGCTCAAGGTCAACTGAGCATCTTTCAGTAGAAATAGCTTTCTTTCTCCTACAGTCATGCTGGTCAAGCAAATTTCTGTTTGTAAAAAAAAAATTATAAGACACTGGAACTGCAGGTTCTTAGTGTACCACAAGGGCACACTATCCCAAGTGGAGCCACTGTTATCACTGAAAATTCTGTTGCCAAAATTTTTCAGACTAGCTTAAGGACAAAGTGTTTCCGCAGCGCATGAATCCTTTTTAGCAGTTTCGCAGCGCTACATGTTTAGGTGGTTTCGTAGCGTGCTACGAAATTGGGGATTTGTTCGAGTTTTCAGTAGAGGTCAAAATCCTAGCATGCCTATTGAACAGAGTTCTGTTACCCTCAAGAAATCAGCATCTAGTGAGAATCTCACAAGAAGCATACGCATCAACTGGTCACCGGCAAGATAATGTTCATACAGGGAGCTCTTCCAAACAGCTGTTAGTTCAATGTGCAACTGAAATATCTGAAGGTAAAGAAGGAAATGATTTTAGTTGAGAGAGTACAGCAGTACATGGATATTTTTCCGAAAAAACTGGAGGGGCATTCCTGTGTTGATCCAAACTGGCCAATGGAAAGACTCATTGAGTTCAACCAAGTTATGTTGAGATATATGCCATTTTTGCCACCAGCCTTGCGAGCAGTGTCATTTACTATAAATGCATGTGAGCAGTTTGGAATTGCTGGAAGAACAGGTCTAGTGTCCTTAATGATATATTTCGCCTTGCTCCAATCTCTGATGGGAAAATTTAGACCCTTTTGGTAACATTAATCCAAATGGAAGATTTGTTGTTGTATGTGGTGATGGTGAATACATAATTTATACGGCACTGGCATGGAGGAATAGATCCTTTGGATCTGCACTCGAATTTGTTTGGGCCTCAGATGGAGAATATGCAGTTCGAGAAAGTACTTCCAAGATCAAGATTTTTAGCAAGATATTCCAGGAAAGGAAGAGCATTCGGCCAACATTTTCTGCTAAAAGTACCGGGGGAATATCGTTATGTGTAAGGAATGGAAATGAGCTGCCCTTCTGTATCACTCATGTACCAAGGTGGCGGTAATGCAACATGTCATAATATGGGTGCTTGCAAAGAGACGGTTGACAGTTGTACAAGCAAAAGTTGCGGTGGTCATGAAGTGGACATAATGCACTTTTTAATAGGAACCGCAATTCCAGGTCGTTTGTATGGCACCAACATAAGTGATAATACAAATGGCGCTGGAGGAGATAGGGTTGCCCATTTGGTTGATCTATATGCAACCACATAGTCGGTATCTTGATGGATTGGATCCTCAAGGAAATGGAAATGGTGCTAATTTTAGTGCGCAGAATGATTGGCAGGGAGCGTAGTGGCATGTTTTGATTGACAATTCCTTCGGTCTTCTGGAGAATGCAAGCCCAGCCTTGTGGCAGAGTCTAAGGATGTTTTTGATCAGAAGGCAAGTAATAAATATTGGATTGATGTGCAACTTCGGTGGGAAGACTATGATTCTCATGACCGTGAACGGTATACGAGAGCCAAATTCTTAGACTATACAACAGATAATATGTCAATTTATACATCACCCACTGGTGTTATGATTGCAATCGATCTTGCTTACAATTTACATTCTGCATTTGGTAATTGGTTTCCTGGTTCAAAGCCTCTTTTGGCCCAAGCTATGAATAAAATAATGAAGTCAAATCCTGCCTTGTATGTGTTAAGGGAGCGCATAAGAAAGGGCCTGCAACCTTATTCTTCGGAGCCAACAGAACCGTATTTGTCATCTCAAAACTATGGAGATATTTTCAGCAACCAAATTATATGGTTTGTGGATGATATAAATGTGTATCGTATCACAATCCATAAAACTTTTGAAGGAAATCTTACAACGAAGCCTACCAATGTCGAGGCTCACATTGGAAAAGGAATTTGTCTCCAAATGCAAAGTGTTATTCCGAAGGCATTTGAATGCTTTGCAGAAGCTATTGCGCTTGATCCTCAGAATGCTTGTGCTCTCACGCGCTGTGGAGTTTTGTACAAGGATGAAGGCACTTGCTAGAAGCAGCAGAGGCATATCAGAAGGCTCTTGTAGTGGATCCTACATACAAGCTTGTTGCGGAGTACTTGGCAATTGTCTTGACAGATCTTGGGACCAGTTTGAAACTTGCAGGAAATGTCCATGAAGGAATTCAGAAGTACTATGAAGCTCTAAAAGCAGATAGCCGCTATGCTCTTGCTTATTATAATTTGGGGGTGGTTTATTCGGAAATGATGCAATATGATATGGCACTTAATTGCTATGAAAAAGCTGCATTGCAAAGGCCTATGTATGCTGAAGCATATTGCAACATGGGTGTGATATATAAGAACCGTGGAGATTTGGATGCAGCCATTGCGTGTTATGAGAGGTGTTTGGCTGTATCTCCAAATTTTGAAATTGCTAAGAATAACATGGCTATAGCCCTTACAGACCTTGGTACAAAGGTGAAGCTTGAAGGAGATATACATCAGGGTATAGCTCATTACAAGAAGGCATTGCTTTATAATTGGCACTATACAGATGCTATGTATAATCTTGGTGTCGCATATGGTGAACTACTAAAATTTGACATGGCAATTGCGATGTATGAGCTTGCCCTGCACTTCAATCCACATTGTGCGGAAGCATGCAATAATTTAGGAGTCATTTATAAAGACAGGGATAATCTTGACAAAGCTGTGGAGTGCTACCAGATGGCTTTGTCGATCAAACCTAGTTTTTCACAGTCTCTTAATAATCTTGGTGTGGTCTACACTGTCCAGGGTAAAATGGATGCTGCTGCAAGCATGATTGAAAAGGCTATAATGGCAAATCCTGCATATACAGAAGCTTATAATAATCTAGGGATTTTGCACAGGGATGCAGGTAATATCATGCTTGCGATAGAGGCATATAAACGGTGTTTACAAATTGATCTAGACTCTCGGAATGCTGGTCAAAATCGCTTGCTAGCCATGAACTACATCTATGAGGGCGAAGATGATAAGCTTTATATTGCACACAGGTTGGCTCTGCAGATAAATATAATATCAGTGAGTTGAAGGATGCCATGTTGGTAATCAAAGACCTTTTATCTGTGGCATCATTTTATGCAACTAAATCCAGCTTCACAGCTTCTACTGCCTTGTCTATAACATGCTTCGGCATGTCCTTTCCTGAAGTTTATAGCAAAGATGGTACAAATGTACAGATCAAACATCTAAAGACTTTTGATGAAGGACTCTTGAAAATGGACAGAGACACACATGTTATGGATTGTTTTTTTTCATGGAGCAGGCCTAGAGGTAGATGAGTATGTCCGGAGGTCTTATAAGTTTGCTTATGTGGATGGTATTGAAGTGGGTATTGAAGCATGATTATATGGCTTTGAGCTTCTCAAAAGTCGATTTGTTGTCTTGTTTGTGACTGAGATATACAAAGTTTTCTTAATATGCTTTAGAGTACATTATTGGTATCTTGGTCATTGCATTAGCTATACAGTAGTGGCTTCAGTGTTGTTAGAAGCAGCTGCTATGGGGAGAAGATAGCAAGAATGCAGAGAAGTGATGAGACTGTGTATGATGAAATTACACAGCAGTTTCGTAGCGCGCTACGAAACTGCTGTAGCTGCATGTTTCAGTTGAGCCAATCATTATGATTGACAAATCAGCAAATCTTTAAAAGGTGTTGTCTTCACACATAAAAATGGCCAGCACATCATGGACGTGGAAACCTGGTAATTAAAGGATAAAAGCGTACTTCTTTGGATTCGAATATTTTAAGGCAAACCAAGGACCGACAAACAGGAGCAGTTTCCTATATTTCAGGGTATTGGAAAACATGTTACATTAAAGGCCAGTAAGCAACTACGGACACCTATCACAGCCAAACTAAAAGAAGCCATTTGTCAGAGAATGAGCCTGTTTTCTCCTTCTTTTTGTAGGAGCACCATCCTGGTTGTAATAAATGCTATTTCCAGCATGATGTAGAATTAGAGTTTTAATTGTTTTAGGATTCCAGCGCTGCCAATTAGTGGTCAGCTATAATTTTTAGTTAGTTAAAAGTTAGTAGGTGTCATCATAAGTAATTATTGAGCTCCCTTCATGTTGGAGGAGGGAGCTCGAATCAGGTAGAGTAAGCATTCTATATAGAGCTGAAAGATGAATGTAAAAGGGGTTGGATACTTTGATAGAGAACAAGTCTATTTTGGTTTATGTAAAGCATGTTTCAGGAATACAAATGACTGTTGTTTTTGCCTCAGGATTCTCAATAGATCTCATTGTTCAAATGTATGGTGGCTTGTTATTTTAGTGTTCTTTTACAGTTCTATTATTGCATAATCACTCAGAACTCATGCCCACATGCTCTGACTTCCTGTATGTTATGGCAGACTGTGTTTTATGTTAGTTATGTTTGAGCATAGATGTAAAGAGCCCTGACTTCCATGAAAAATAGTATTTTGGTTTGCTGAGATGTGTGAGACTCCATAAGCCCAATGGGAATCAATCTGATATCTGTCCAGCCACCTTATTTTCATGTGTTTGTTAAAGAGTTAGCCATCTTTCCTTGTTAGTGATCAACATTCATAATCTGTGAGAGAACCCTCTCAGACTAAGGAGGCTAAGCCTTAGTCCAAAGCTAGGTTTGAAATAGTTACACATTATCTTACTGATAGGCAGCCTTCAGTGTGTGATTTTGTGATAACAGATGGTACGGTGGATCAATGGTGATATGACCGGTGAACGGAATAACCCAACCCGACTCAATCATGGTGATGGAGTGAAAGTGTCATGTTCAAAAGTGACCTGCTACTAATAAATTTTTTTCAATTTTTCTTCCCAATTTTCCCCAGTCATTTCTGACCAGTACCTCTTTATTTTTGTCAAGCTTGAGGAGGATAACATATGCTTGTTCTATAATTTTCCCTTCGGGCAAACCTGTCACTATGTTTTAACGAGCCTAGCGACAGTGAAACTCGCTCTTGTCTGAATGGACAAGTTTGTCACTATTGTTTTAATGAGTTTAACAACAAGAATAACTCGGTCCTTTTCAATTTTAGAGAGTCTGAAAAGAGATGGAAAGGAAACTCCAATATTCTTTTTTCGTAATATAATCCCTTAAGTTCGAAAAAGTATAAAACAATTCAAAAGGGATGACTTTTTTATAGTTTTAATGAGTTGAACAAGACAAACGCTTGATCTTTTTGTGTAATAATCCCTCAGGTCCAAAAATATTAAAATCTAGAGGAGGGATGGCACTTCTAATCACTTTAACGAGCTGGAGAGGCCAATTTCTCGGCAATATTTTCATATTTTACGAGTCAAATGAAAAGGGCTTAAAGGAGACTTTTTTTTTAGGAACGAGTGATGTTTTTAGATAGCAGTTGGTTCTAGGTAATGTTTGGAACTTTTCAATCACAACAGTGTAAAGAAGGTGGCTAATAGGATCACTCATCGCAGTTGTTCCTCAAAAGGGGTAAACAATCAAATGGAGGCATATGATCGGCTAAAAAAGAGTGGAGGTGATGGTAAGCACACGACCAAGGCTCAAAAGCTGATAATAATTCGATCTCAATGGTTATTTACCGGTGCTGGGTTCATTTTTTAATGAGCTTAAACTCTGGTGGAACATATGCTCATTGCTAGGTTTAATTTTTAACGAGCTTGAACTTCACGTAAAACTGCTCGTGCCGGTCGTATAATAAGGATGTATCATCGATAGGTTCATTTTTTAGGGAGCTTGCACCATTCGAAATTATGCTCCAACTCCTTTTATTATGTAAGCTAGGAACAACCAATCCTATGAGTTTAAAGGGTTGAGAATCTACAAACTAGGAAAATAAATGGTCGCTTTTCACTTTCACACAAAAAGGTTTGCATGCCCCCAGGTATAGCGAAGTAGAGTTTCCCAGGTTACCCTTCAATTTGCAGACAAAACATTTGTTCTATCAGGAAAGGTCTACCTTTTCCAGGTTACCCTTGAATTTTCAGACAAAACATTTGTTCTATCGGGAAAGGCCTACCTTCTAATGGAGGTATCTTATTCCTATCTAATCCCATTTTCCTAAACGGACGGGTGTGTCAGACTAGTCATATATCCTCCGCGGAAACCTACCCTATACCTGAAGTTTTTCTACCGAAGCAGACCAGGGTGCATGCCCCCTGGGTTTCAGTCACAACCACCGAATCACTCGCGCTCATCAGGTGGACGGACTGGATATTGATGAGACATTCCTTGTGCAAAAAGACCTATCAAGGATGGCATTTGACTATTAGCTATGTGTGAACCGAGGAATGAAAGCTGGTCTACGAGCTGGACCACTCTGCCTTCATGTAGAAAACACATTACTCAAAAGAGTGAGGAGACAATGGCTCCCATGCTATAAATGTAGTCACATCCAAGGAGTAGATTGTAATCTAAAGGTCCTTGGACTACCATTACGTTCAGATAAACGGTTTTCCTTCTCAAAGTTATAGGAAAATCTGGAAGGATCCCTAACGGTCGACTGGTTCCTTTGTCAAAGCTTGTCAGATGTCACATATCAGGCAGAAGTGATGGCGAACCAAGTGCTTTCTAAGCAGTTGATGAAAGGATACCCATAGAATCCCCTTCATCTATGATGGTACCAACCATGACCATTTTGTAAGTTTGTACTATGATTCGGAACGATACATTAGACGGTAAACGAGGTCTGCCTAGTAGGTTCCAATCAAAGGAATCGACTAGGTTGCTTGGAGGTGGGACTGAATAAACGGCCGGATACATCTCTAACAAACTTCCTTCCTACGGTAAAGTAATGGATAGATTGCCCCCATGTTCATCGAAGTCTGTATTTACGAAAAGAATTTGAACGGTGTCGTTCTCATTCTCTTTGGTGACTGTATCATTTGAAGGTAAATCCTCTGAAGACAAGATGGGGTCGACTGTCGTCTCGACTTGTTGACTTTGGTCCAATGTGGACTCAGAGGGTTCATCTTCAATGATAGGCGCTTCGACCGACAACAAGGGTGTGTCAGTCGGGTTTTCAAATAGCAATGGACTTGGTAAGAGTTTCTTGTATCTAGGAGGAAGTCGCTGCGATGATGCAAGACGGTTATCCAAGACTCTTTTAGCTTCGTCTAGGAAGGGACAATGGTGGAGGGCATGATTGCCTTCACACAGTCTGCAAGGAAATTTAGATTTTCCTTTCTGCCCGGTGACTTCGTTTTCACTAGTTGACGGTGTACTCTCAACATGATCTTTAGAGGTTGATGACACCGGATTGTGCAAGCAGGGAGACCAGTCCCTTAATATCCATGGGATACAAGGACAATCTCGATGATAGTGTTCTCCTTTGCAGATGACACATGGAGATTTAGGTTTGGATGATGCAGTGTGTGGATTTTCGCTAGATGATGCACAGCTACCCCTTTTCGTCGTTGGCTCCTTCTTCTTCTTCTCCTTCCCTTTCTTCTTCTTCTCAGTTACTTGGTTTTTAGTTTTACTAGTTTCACCAAGCGAAGAGGAAGAAAGAGAGGGAGAAACAAATGAAGTAGAAGGTTGGGGGGTAAATCTAGTATCATCTAGTTGTTGATTTGATTACTCAGGAATCACGGTGTTTTGAATGACAGAGGTCGAGAAAAGCCATACCGGTAGGCCAATTGTTAGTCCTGGAAGGGACAATGTGGCCATATGAGGTGCACCAACATCTCCCCAAGAGGAGAAGGGACTAGGATTCCCCCCGAGGGGAAATCCTTGGTTGGTGGACTCCATTTTCTCAACCTAAGACCAATGAGGGAATAGTGACATTATTCCAATTAAAATAAATTTTTGACGCTTTGACACAACTTGATTTTTCAATTTTAAAGAGTCGAGAAAAAGCTAAAGATGACTCTAGTAATCTTCAATTTTTAATGAGCTTGGAGTGGCAAGTGCTCAAATGGACCTTTTCCTTTAAGGAGTCTGAAAAGGAACGAAAGAGACTACTCTGGAAATCTAGACAAAGGGATTACCAAACCAATTGCAAAACTGTAGAATGCTTTTTACAGTATGGCAATAAATCTTCCTGAATGTTGTGTTCAGTGCATTGCGATCGATAGGGCGGCAGACACGGCTTCCTAAGGATAAAGGATATAGCCTATTGTGGTCTCCCAATATATACTCGACGGTACGTGGGAGCACAATTCCGTACTAGCACTTGTCGTGTCAAAGAGGAGGAATCACCCAACCTACGATGAAAACGACAGTTACCAGGCTTTACGACGCTGGAATACGTCTCTAGCCTAGACTTCTAGATGTTGTGCGTTAGGTTCCAGAGCGTTTTTATGTTCATTGAATTTATTTTACAGTTGATCTTTCTTAAGAAGTTTGCCTTTAAGGTTCACCACGTGGTGTAGATATACAACTACTAAATATGCAATCTAAGATGATAAACAGTCGTTTACTCTTCTTTTTGCAATGAAAATCCTAGCTACTAAGGAAAGAGAAATGAGATTCTTTCAACTTAGAGCAAAGAGCACACGCTAGATGCACTATCCTAATTCAAAATCAACAAGCAGTCTAAATGCAAATGCACGTGCATGTATTTTTTTCTGCTTTCTTAATGTGTGAATGACAAAAAGGATGCTAAATACAAATCTGAATTATCTCTTCTTTCAAAGCGACAGTACTAACGATTTTCTTTTCAAAAAACGACAAGAAGGCAAGACAACACTTTGTGATTTTGAATTGAAAACTGCTTTCAACACTTGAAATATTCTAAATTCAGATCAAATACAAGAGTAACAATGTAATCGACTATCAAAAGAGAAGTATTCTTTTCTTTGACTGAAAATGACACTTGCAACACTTTCAAATCAAAAGATGACAGTTCGATTAAGCTATTATTTTGTAAATGAGAGTTGTGAATGGCGAAAAATACATAAAAACATTCACAAATCTTTGTACAATGTAGGTTGAATGATGCAAAGGAAGGGGGTTTCTACAATGGTCTATTGATCATAGACAGCAAAAATCCTGAATAAAACTGAAGACAGTGAAGAAAAAACCAAAATCTAGAGGCAGAAACAGTCTTACTTGATCAGTGCACCTATAACACAGGGAAACAGGGATGCATCTCACCTACTACACACGGGAGGTGCGATGCATCCAGTCTGCCTAAAGGAGAGGGTGTGATGGTCCAGGAACGAGATTTTAACTTGATTTTTGGTCACAGTTTGTAGTTTTGTTCAGGGATTTAAGCCGAGTAAATGATAGTCAGTAACTACAAAGTATAGGGTTGATCTAATGAGGTTACTCAAGCTACCTCTAGGGCACTTAGGATGTTTGCAATTCAATTGTTCAGTTCATAAACAAACCCAAAGATTGACTGAAGCAGCATTGATCTACTTTGCACTTGCATAGCAAATGCAGTTCAAAGGCTAGCTGGATTAACTTCAAGCTCCTTCTGTGGTTTATGAATCAAACAAATAGAGACAAGCAATCAAACTAATTTCTCCCCAGCGGAGTCGCCATTTTGTTATCGGGAAAACTAGTGTCTATTCAGAGTTGTTAGTCCCACTAAGACGGGTAGTTATCTTAGAAACAAATAGATTAAAGTCACTTGTTTTTCCTCTACAAGAGAGAGATGAGAAAGAAGCAGAGAGTACCAACCTCAATCTTCTGCTTGGCTCCTTACTTGTTTCCTTTCCCCTTTGACAGAATCTCGCCACTGCTTCCTTACTTGCCCCACTTCAAAGAACACCTGTAGATTCACAGTAGCATAACACCATCAAAGCATAGACATCTTTCACTGTAAACAATATAGTATCATATATATATTGACCATACAAATGCATATATCAACACAATATTCAGAGTTACACAAGAATATGGAGGAAAACGCAAATAGCTTTATTAGTAAAAGTAGTAGAAGAGAGGATTACAACCACTTGGTCTGACCCAGCGCCACCCTCCCAGCATGAAAGCCCTCTTCACCTCATACAAAGCAAGATCACCCAACGATGTCTTCAAAGAGAAACCAACAACACTTCCTTGCAAATTACAAAATTCCAACCTCTGGATCTCTTGGATGAGGGATCCATATATAGATGTTTACAGGAGAGTGAGTTAGCTTCTAGGATTTTGATTAGTGTCATTTCACTGATAGTTCTTGGTTCCACATGGAGATTTTAGATCCCTTACTCATCCCTGGGCGAACTCAGAGAGGCAAGTGTCAAATGAGCAGTTTCTAGAAGATTCTTTGGGTTTCCACCTAGCAAACTGCTTGTGCCATTTGTCTGCTCTCGCTCATCGCACCCTATAAAAGGGCTTTCCAGTATGCATCACACTTTTTGCATGTGGCAGGTGAGATGCATCACACCTTTAGCACTGGGCAGTCTGTAGGGTCTTGCTTTGACTAGTTCTGATCATGGAGAACTTCTGGGAGATGATGTAATCAGCTGACCTTGCTCCTTTAGGGTATGAAACAACACTTTTAGGGACTTAGAAGCCCTTGGTTTATGGACATGTATGATTGGGGTTGCAATGCCCAAATATGTCTATAACAAGTATGTGCGCTATCATCCTATTGACAACCTTCGTCTTGCCATCTGTATGGCGATGGAAGGCAATCGACTTGGTGGCCTTAGTGTCCAATACTGTCTAGAGGCTTGACCAGAGTGTGCTGAGGAACTTGCTATCTTGATATGATATAATGGTCTGCAGGATCCCAAAATGTACCCATACTTGTTAAAAGAAGAGTTTGGTAGTTTCCTCTATTGTGATACTCTTCTTGCAGACCGCCAATATAGCCATCTTAGAAAATCTATCCATGACCACAAATACACAGTCATTACCATGCTTGGTAGAAGGGAGGCTAGACATATAGTCCCTAGATATGGATTCCATGGCTAGCTGGGAGTAGGCAGAGGAGTGTACAAGCCTTGCTTCTTGATGGTTGGCTTGGCGATGGCATAGGGAGTGCAGGATCTGATATATTTCTCAACATCCAATAGGAGTTTGGCCTAGTAAAAGTACATTTGTAGTACAGCCACAGTTTTCTCCACACCAAAGTGTCCTGCGACCTGACTGTAGTGCACCTGCCAAATCAAACTAGCGTGCTCTCTTGAAGGAACACAAAGGTGTCCCAAGTAGCATAAAAATGCATCCTAGAGGTGGAAATCAGGAACTTTCTTTCCATCTACTACCATATGATATGTGTAGGCAAACTCTAGATCATTTTTCCATAGTTACGGCCATCCAGAGATCTCGTTGCCACAAGAGTTGAGAACAATAGTCAGTGCTGCAACTGAGGGTCAATTGAGGCAATATGAAACATTATTGGTGCTTCCTTTTTTGTATTTAATATTCAAGTGGAATTGTTGCAGATATGTAGACCACTTCTAATGACAATGATTTTGCAACTTCCCTTGTGTCTGTATAAACTGAAGTGGTTGGTGATTGGTGTGGATGACCATCTCCTTCCCCATAATGTAATGCTTCCATTGTCGGTAAGCCTACATGATGGAATACATCTCTTTATCATAGGTGGGGTACTTCTTAATTGTATAAGAAAGTGTCTCACTACGATAGGCCATTGGGTGCCCTTGTTGGGTGAGGATTGTACCAATAGCACTATCTGAGGCATCTGTCTCGATTCCAAATGGCTACTCCAGGTCTGCAAGTGTGATTACTGGTGCAGAGAGGTATCAGTGCTTCAACTCAATGAACACCTTCTGTTGGGACTCAGACCAAGAAAAAAATTATTTCGCCCTGCCCTTAGTAATTTGACTTAAAGGCTATGTGATATGGGAGAATCCCAACAAGAACCTCCGATAAAAATTTGCAAGGCCCAAAAAGTTGCGAAGCTCCATTAGAGTGGTCAGGGCTGGCGAATCCTGAATGACTTGGATCTTAGTCAGATCCACATGCTCACCATGCTCATCTATGATGTAACCCAAATATTGGACCTAGCTCATGCCAAAGGTGCATTTCTCCAAGTTGGCACAAAATTTGTGTTGCCAAAGGGTTTGAAGGACCCGCCGAATGTGTTGCAAGTGTTCTTCCCAACTCTTGTTGAAGATGAGGATGTCATTCAGATAAACAACCAAGAATGAGTTGGTGAAGGGTTGCAAGTTGTCATACATTAGCCTCATAAAATTAGCAGGGGAATTTGTCAACCCGAAGGGCATAACCAACCATTCAAAAGGGCCTTCCTTGGATTTAAAGGTGGTCTTCCATACATTCGTGGGCTCTATTAGAACCTATTGATAGCTAGACTTCAGATCGATCTTGCTGAAATACTTGGCCCCCCTGATTTGGTCCAGAAGGTCATCAATATGTGGGATTGGATACATGTTCCTAACCATGATTTTGTTTAATGCCTGATAATCAATGCATAGCCTCTAGGTCCCATCCTTCTTTTGTACAAGTACAATCAGGCTCCCACAAGATGAGGAACTTGGTCATATGTGCCCTTTTTGCAGCAACTCCTGGATTTTCTGCTTAATCTCTTCATTTCCATAATGGAGCGACTGCATATCAACCCATTGGGTAGAGGTGCTATAGGATTCAAATCAATCAAATACTTGAACTGACAGTGCAAGTGTACCCTTGTGGGTGAGGATAATATGTCCTTGTATTCTTCCACTTCTATATCCACTTGTTTCTACTATGTGGGGGCCATGGATGTGTCTATGATCTTCCCCTTACTTTGAGAGAAACTCAGAATAAAAATAAATAAATAAAAATAAAAATAAAAAAATCACAGTCTTGGAGATGATCTTACTGCATTTCTTAGCAGATATCAAAGAGATGGCGATAGGTGGGGCTATTCGCTGACGCAGAGATCTCATCCTTGGTGAAGCCACCCGATGGTGTACAAATGTGGATGTGATGTAGTCGATAGGCCTAGCTGCTTCACGACCTCTGCTGAAATCGGGTTATTTTGGCTCGCGCTATCAACAATGAACTGCAGCGGAGAACCATTCACCCACATTTGTGATTGGAATAGGCATTCCCCCTCCTCTAGATCTTCAGGCTCAATCTTCTAGATCTTGCTAGTGGCCACAATGGCACTAGGGTCTGCGTCAATGATCTACTTTCCTTTTTCATTCCCCTTGTTGGGTTCTAACTCAGAGTCAGAACATGTGTCTGACTCATAAGCCTGCAGTTCAGCCACCAATGTCTGCTTGGCCCGACAGTCACTTGTGTTGTGAGTGGAGCTCTTATGGAACTCACATCACTTTCTTGTGTCCTTCTTTGTCTTTGTGATGTTGTTATTTGCTTGCAGCTTTCATGGGTTATCTTGGGTTTCCCTGCATTGGCTTTGCCCTTTTCTTTATGGTTTGGGAGCACCTTTCCCTTGCTTCGGATTCATAGATCCAAAGTTTCAATTTTCCTGTTTAAACTTATGCTCAATCTTGACAGTGTATCGGTACATCGTGTTGAGCGATGAGATATTCAGGAACTCCATCTCATCCCAGATGTACCTATGTAGGCAGTCATGGTACTTAAGTACCAAAGTTTCTTAGAATCCTTGATACTCGACTTTGTGCCAAGGGTATGAAAAAAATGGTAAACTCTGGCACGTCTTGGTGCCTTCCCTGACACAACATCGTCCACTTTATGTATTTATCCTCATAGCTCCCGTCAGGTTAGCACTGCTCCTTGATTCCGTCCTGAAATGAATTCAAAGTGGGTGCGACCAAATAGTGAGGGTGTACTTTCATCCTTCTTCTCACAGTAGGTTTCCCACCAGTCCTTGACGTGGGGGCGACTTTGAGAAGTGCAAAAATATTTTTTTCTCGACTAGAAAAATCATGAACAGAAAAAATTCTTCTAGAATATTTAACCATTTATCTACGGCATCCACATCTATCTGAACCTCAAATATGGGGATGTCAAAGTGTACTTGTACCTTAAAGGGAGTGGCATTTCCAGAGCAGTTGTTGGAAGGAGATGTGTCGCCCTTGTGTAGTCGCTAAAGGATCTAGGCAAAGTTGTCCATCTTCGCATTCCTCTATCGTTAGAGGGCTTCTTCAAGCAATATTTTGAAAGGATCTCCTACCCCCCGTCTTTCTTCTCTTCTGCCATGGGAGGTCGTTGGGATGTGTGAGGTTGCTCTTGCAAAGGTTCAACCAGTTCGAGCCCTAACTCCTTATGTCCCTACCTCGTTCGGGACATGTAAAGAAAAATAGAGAAAGAGTAGACCCCTCTGATGCCACTGATCCGAACTTAAATAGGAATGCAACAAAATATGGATATAATCATAAATATAGAGATGCAACATAAATAACACTTAATTTCATTAATATCAAACACTGAAATATGCTTACAAACAGAATGGAAAGAAGACTAGCTCGAGTCGTGGTAGCTTATCTCTGAGAAGAGATGTGGCGGCTACATGCCTCTAAACTATATTACAATGAGGCTTAGAGGCCTATTTATTATTGAGAAACAAAGGAAAACCCTAAACATCCAAAAATATAACCCTACAAGATGAAGCACCAAAACTATGGGGCCCGTTTGGGTAAATTGGTACATCAACTTCCCTGGGTCATAACTTTGGCATACGATCTATGTTTGATGCGCACAACACCTTGTTAGAAAGATCTAGCTAAGGACTACAACCAAATTTAGTCAACAACCAATGTTGGCCCCATTTTTCCAAAAAAAAAACATCGTTTAGGGCCTCAAAATGGCTTTGGAAGTTCAGGACCCAAAAATTTTCCAAAAATAGTAAATTGTGCTACAATTAAAGAAACTAAAAAATTGAACGAGGCAGTGTTGGGGGTCCAAGTGGAATAGGTGGGTGGCCACCAACATCCACCTAGATTTGTCCTTCCACCCTTAGGAAGAAATGGTCCCCACTGCATTTAGTGCCTCCATGAGATGGGGAAACTTCTGCTGAACTTGGTCCCTGGTGAGCCACTTGCCTTGGTGTAGGAGTTGGCCAGCTTTGACAACCTGATATAGTTGGATCTTCTGTTGGTGAGTGTTCTTGACCTATGTGTCCATAATCTGATCACTTGTGGCATGTTCCATGCAGTCTGGATTTAACTATGTTGGTGTGATTTGTTCTGCAATGTCTGGTGTGTCCATTAATGGTGTCAAGTATGGTCGAAGGCGGTCCACATTGAAAACCAGGTACATGCCAAGGAATGGGGGAATGTTGAGCTCAAAATAATTGTCTCCCACATCCTTGGTAATGGTATAAGGACCATATCAGAGTGGTATGAGCTTCCGATGGGCTTCAATAAGGTGTTATTTCTGCAAATGCAACCAAATTTGTCACCCACCTGAAACTTGTGTGGCACCAAATGTTGATCATGTCACTGCTTGTACATGGAATTTGACTTCTCCAAGGTGTTGTGAACCTATGGATGGATGTGTTAGATGCGTTCAATAAATTTGGCCTCTTTATTGGCTTCGAACAATACATGTGTTGATTATGCCTGTGTAATCACATGAGGCATGGCAACAACAGTCAGGCACAATGGTTGAAATCCTAGACCCACTTGGAAGGGACTACTACTAGTCGAGCTATGGAGAGATCTATTATAACTATGCTACACATAGGGAAGATTATCATCCCAGGTTTGTGGATGCTTGGAGTTGTACATGCGGAGTATGTGTGTTATCATCCTATTTACGACCTACGTCTAGCCATCGACTTGGGGATGGAAGGTAGTCGACTTGGTGAGCTTGGTGTCCAATAGCTTCTAGAGGCCTAACTAGAATGTGCTTCGGAACCTGCTATCTCGGTTTGATATAATGGTTTGTTGGATCCCAAAATGTACCCATACTCGTTCAAAGAAGAGTTTGGTAATTTCCTTTATTGCGATACTCTTCTTGTAGGCCACCAATATAGCCATCTTAGAAAAAATTTCCACAACCACAAATAAACAGTCATTACCATGCTTGGTAGAAGGGAGGCCAGACATATAGTCCATGGAGATAGATTGCCACAGCTGGCTTGGAGTAGGTAGAGAAGTGTACAAGCCTTGCTTCTTGATCGTTGGCTTGGCAATGGAGCAGGCAGTGCAAGATCTGATATATTTCCCAACATTCAGTCGAAGTTTGGGTTAATAAAAGTAATTTTGCAGTATAACCACATTTTTCTCCACAACAAAGTGTCCTATGACTCGATTGTAGTGTGCCTCCCAAATCAGCTTGGCACGCTCGCTTGAAGGAACACAAGGGTGGCCCAGGTGGCATAATAATGTGTCCTGGAGGTGGAAATTAGAAACTTGTTTTCCATCTACTAACATCTGGTATGTGGAGGTGAACTCTAGATCATTTTTGTATAGTTGTGGCCATCCAAAGGTATTGTGAACACAAGAGTTACGAACAGTAGTTATTGATGCAACTGGGGGTCGACTGAGGAGATCTAAAACATTATTGGTGCTGCCCTTTTTTTATTTAACATTCAAGTGGAATTGTTGCAGATATGTATACCACTTCCGATGGCAATCGTTCTAAAACTTCCCTTGTGTCTGTATAAACTAAAGAGGTCGGTGATTGGTGTGGATAACTGTCTCCTTCCTCATAATGTAATGCTTCCATTGGAGGTAAGCCTACATGATGGAATACATCTCTTTATCATAGGTGGGGTACTTCCGAATTGTATCAGAAAGTGTCTCACTATTATAGGCCACTAGATGCCCATGGTGGGTGAGGACTACACAAATAGCATAGTCTGAGGAATTTTTCTCAATTTCAAATGGCTGTTGCAGGTCTGGCAGTGTGAGTACCTGATGAGCCCCAAAAATGGATAATTATTTGGGCTCATTCAACCTCCTAATTTGACTTAATCCACCATTCTCATTAGTTTATTGCATGTTTTTTATTATATTTATGTTAATAGAGTGAATTTGGTTAGTCATTATGACAACAAGTCTAATGGGTGTTTTGTGTAGCCTTTGTGGTCAACTTGGAGACAAAATTGAAGGTCTTAATGAGCACTTGGCAGCCAAATTCGTGGGAGAACAAGCTAGAGGATTTGTAGGAAGGTGTCCCCTTCATTTATGGGCCCTTACCTCGAATTCTCCACCATCAGCTCGGAGTTCAAGGGCCACCGAATCAATCAGCACAAGGGCAGCCAAGCAAGTCAAGTAGGACTGCTGTTAACTCCAAGTTTTGGGCAGCCGAGTCCCTAAAGTTTAGGAGGACTGTTGGGTCCTCAATTTGTATAAATAAGAAGGCTTAGGGCCTCATTTTGGTTAGCCAGTGGATGTTGGCTAGTTAGTTAGTAGATAGTAGCTAGTGGTTAGTCATTTTGCAGCCATTAGTTAGCTAGTTTGTAGTTCGATTTTTATGCAATAGATTAGCTTTGCTTTCAGCTCATTTTCAAGTCCTTCTTGTGGACAGTTTTGATGTAACTCTTCATTTCTTGATCAATAAAGATGAATCCAGCTTTGCACCAGCTCTAAATCTCTCTTAGGAGGCTGTAGCTCTTGGGGTTGGGCCCATCTCAAGCGCCCAGTACCTCCTCTGTTTACCTTTAAGTGTCATTGCTGCATTCTGAGAATAAAATCTGCTATTTTGTTTTGTTATTTAGTTTGTTTTTTGATGAGTAAAATAGCTTTTCATGCTCAGATTTAGTTGATAGGTTGTTAACAGAAAAAGATTCAAGAAAAGGGCCAACAAACATCTGTGGTTTCACCTCTCCCTCAGTGGGATCAGGAGATGTGACTAGGATGACTTTGCTGCCCACAAAAACACTGAATTTGCTTTGTCATGCAATCATTAGTGTTTGGCTTTCATTTGCAGAAGTTGGTTACATGTTCAGATCTTTGAATGATTCATTTCATAGTTAATATACATGGTTTCCTTGCAACTAAAGCTGTTGTCCATTCTTGTTACTGTTAGCTAGATCATATTAGGGTAGCATAACTAGATCTTTGTTTTCTTGCATGTCTTTGTTTGTTCAGTTTGAAAAACCACTTGCAGAGTACCTATTACCCTTCCTTACCTGCACATACTCCATCCAACCTACCTATTTCATCCTTCACTCGGAACCCTTACCTTACATTTACCTCATTCGCTTACTTTGCCATGATTCTCATCTTCTTGTACAACATCGTTTCATCCCTCCTTGAACAAATCTCACCATCTACACCTTCTCCTCAACTCCAACCTCCAAGTCTTGAACTCCCCTACACCCCTATTTCACCTCCATACTCGTTCCTCCACCTTTTTCCCTCCATCCATTCTCCAAAATCCTCTTTTCAGAACATCCTGTAGAAATCTCTGAACATCCTGTAGAACCCCTGCAGACTTCCTGTAGAAGCTCATAAACACGGTTTCTTGGCAGCCAAACTTTGTGAGACTCTCTGGAAGGGTGTTAGGGACCCTTTAGACCCTCTTTGAACCTTCCCAACCTTTTCCAAGCGCTTCTCCTCCTTGATCCACCTCTGCACAGTGAAAAGCTAGTTAAAAGCACATGCATGATAATTCTAATAACTTAATCAAAAATACAAAAAGATGTTTTCTTCAGATAGTGATAACTTAGACACATGCATTTTACCTTCCTAGAAGTAATGGCATCTCTTTCAGTAGTTTGCATGCTCTCCTTTGCGTCAGTAGGACTAGCTGGTAGAATTAGGGTTTGCTAGGGTTTGCGTTCCTTTTTGGCCTTCATTTTCTTTTTGCAATTAGATTAACTTCCTTCGAGTTAGCTTTCATCCATCAATTAAAAAGCTTCTTCTAAGAGCTCATAGAAGTTGGCTTAAGCTCCTAGCGGACTTGTGCCAGCTGACCAAGTGACAGCTGCGGCAAGAGCTAGTACTTGTGCATACAGCACCGTCGCTTCCAAGTTTGTTACGAACTACCGGGTTGATAAAATTAAAGAAGGGAGTTCCAGGAGTTGTAGCATTATTGCCACAATACTGGGGCTCACCATCTTTTTGGCGCTGTTGCCGGGGAAGCGTCAGAGTATTAGTAATTGTTGCTTTTCTTCTATTTTCCTACTCTCGCCTTCTGCTAAGTAGTTTATTTCATTTCCATTATGCAATTTCGTTTATGCAAAAGTATATTAGCATTTCCCGCTTTCATAGATTAGCATTTCAATTCCGCAATTTCATTTCTGCAAGCATAGATTAGCATTTCAATTCCGCAAGCGTAGACTAGCATTTCATTCCTGTAATTTCATTTGAGCAAAATAGATTAGTCCTTTCCTGCTTTCATTTCAATTCCGCATTTTCATTTTAGCAAGGTAGTTAGTTGTAGTTCAATCTATTTCAGTTTTGCAGGTAGAAGTAGAAAAAAGAAAAAAAATCAAGCAAAAAGATTTCATTTCATGCCTTGTAGGAGTAGAGATAAGTTAGAAAAATGATTGCACAACACCCCCACTGCTTCACACAGCCAACATTCTCTCTTCTTCGATGGCTGTGATTAAAGAACCCCTGGGTTGACATCAAGACATATTTGAAGAACCTTTAGGGGAGAAGAAGAAGAAACCATTCCTCTGGAGCAAATGGCTACAAGTAGAAGTGCTGGGAGCAATACCTTGTCCAAGAATGAGTTTGCAACTCAAATGGAAGATTTCAAGAGTGATATGAGGCAGTTTCTTGCCATGCAACTGGATACCTTACAGATCCAAAGGAAGCAAGAGGGAGCCAAGAGCGCTTTGGTCATCTTTTGTCCTAGGTGCACTAGAAAGCATCCTAGGAACGAATGTCCAATGCACTCCCTAGAAGTGTGTTTCATCTGTGAAGAATACCATCCTACAAATCAGTGCCCTTCCTTGCCTGGACTTAAAGTTGCATATCAGAGAGCCAAAGGAGCCACTGAACCACTCCATTATATGAACCAAAGGAGGCCGCATGGACCTAGATCTTACCAGCAGGAACTGCAAGGGACATCCGAGACCTATTATGACCCCTATCAAGCCACTTTCATGCCTTCTTGGTGTCCCCCTGCTCATCCTTCTTGGTTCACACCTCCTCCTTGTTCCTTCCCAGATCCATATTATGCCCAACCAGTTGCTCATTCATTTCACTCTTATGCTCAGCCACAGCCTCAGTGGAATGCACCTCATCAGGGGTGCAGGCCCCAATACAACACTCCTCCTGCTTCTTTTCCTCCACCACCTGTTCATCCACAACCATCACCTCCTGCTCCACCAAGGCAACCCCAAATGCCTGCCCAACCACAACCCCATCCACATCCATCTCAAATCTACGCCCCCACTCAGCTACCCATACCACCATTTCCAAACCTGTCCATTGGAGTAGCTCAACAAAATTGCAATGTTGAGACACAACATGTCCAAACAACTCCTCTTGAGCTCCAAGATGTTCACCATAGCTCAGGAAGAGCCTTGCAAAAAAGAGATTATCTTGAAAGCATTGAAGGACCACATCCGGAAAAAAAAAGATTCAAAAGAGGAGATCAAAGAACCATGGGCTGCACTTGATGAAGAGAATAGATTAGAATCAAAGATCGAGAGAGTTTCCTCATGGTTACCATCAAATCTTCCATGTATTCAAGAGAAAGATCAGCAAAAGGAGGAAGATGAGAAAGTCATGATAGAAGGTGACATGAAGAATGATCCAGATCAGCAAAAGGACCAAGGATATCAAAGTTATATTGAGATATGGTTTCAGATCGTCACTAAGTTGCAGCGGTACTCTCTTCCTCAGCTATGTTTGATCCCTTCAAAGTCAAATCATTTGGTCTCTGAGATCTGGATACCTATCACAGCATGCATTCCGAGCCTTCACATCATTTCGTCTCTAATCTCGATGTGCACATGGCTCCATTGGAAGTATTCTTATACTTGAGAACGATTTTGTTTTTCGAGTAGGGTAGGGTAGAAAAAAAAAAGAAAAAAAAGAGAAAAAAGAAAAAGAAAAAAATGAAAAAAGAGGAAAATAGAAATCTAAGGTGAAAACCTCCTCGGAGGCGCCTTAGGTTGGCTCATTGATTGAAAACCTCCATGAGGCGGTCAATGGGTTGAAAAAAAGAGAAAAGAGAATAAGATCTTTGGGTGAAAACCTCCCTTGGAGGCGCCCAGGGCAGGCAATTAGGGTGAAAACCTCCATGAGGCGCCCTAGTTGTTTTTCAAAAAAAAAAAAAAGAAAAAGAAAAATAAAAATAAAACTAATTCCATTGGCTAATTGCAGGTTGCAAGAAGGACGTTTCATGACAGGAGGAGCACTCAAATCAAGGTCAAAGGATTTTTTTTTGTGCCTTCTACAGGAAGCTCTGTATTTCTATAGGAAACATCCTGTAGAACCTTTGGACGAACCAAATTCAAATTCAAAATGGAATCTGATGGTGGGAATCTGTTGATTAGACCTGCAAGCACTTGTGTGGCTGTCCCTTGCCTTTCTCCATCATTTTTTCCACCTCATTGTGCTTCTCATTGTGCTTCTACAGGAACTTCCTGTAGAAATTGTGGGAAACTAGACATGGACTTCAAAAAGTGGTTTGGCGAACAAGGTAGCTTCCTCAAGGGTTCAGAAGCCCTCATGCAATCTTCTAACTCCTCCTCCATCATCTCCATACCTACATCACAGCCCAAGCTCAGTTTTTCCTTCCATGCAAACATTTGCAAAAAGCCTTGAGGCAAAATCCATAGAACAAAATTTGTTTTTGCCATAACTTGAAAACCATGCATCCATTTGACAAACCGTTTTATGGGGAAATGTACAAGGGTGATGGAAACATGCTTGAGCAATTTCAGCCAATTCCGGTGCACGGTTTCCAAGAAATCAGCCTCCATCACCATCAGCCATTTTTGTATTTTCTCCATAACCATCCATTCATTTCAAAACCTGTTTCATGGGGATATGCATATGAGTGATGGTAACCTACCCAAGCAGTTTCAGCCGATTCCGATGCACGGTTTCCGAGAAATCGATCTCTGAAATCTTCAGCCATTTTCCATTTTTCTCGAAATCCGTGCATCCATTGATCACGATTTTTCTATGGGAGGTGCATCATGATGATAGAAAATGCTTAGCAAGTTTCAGATCGATCCGCTTTACCGTTTGGGAGAAATGGCGAAAACAAGTTCTGGTTCGGTGACATTGTAGCAGCAGCAGCTTGAAGGTGCAGATTTGAATGTGGAAACAAATGCATGCAGCTTAGATCTGGTCAGAGGACACCTGCACAAGGAAAATCAATCAAAAATCATCAGCCAAGCCCTCATGCAACCAAAGGATCCAAGCATGCAGCAACAGAACATGAGCATGCAGCAGCAAAAAGCTTCACAAGCAGCCGTTTGACTTCAGGTACGTGACTAACCCTTGTTCATCTATTGCATGAATCTAGTCTAAGCATTGAATGAACGAATGGAATGGTGAAATTAAGCCATGAATATAGCAAGACATCCAGTTCTCTAGCACTCACGAGAAAGTCACGCAGCATGCATGGATCAGTCATGCACGTGAAATTTAAAAAACACGGACAGTGTGGGTAGTCTAAACTCCAGTGCAACTGATGGATGAGATCACAGGCAGAGAACACACAATTAACCACTGCAGTTCATGATAGCACAACAGTTGCATGGGCCAGCACACGTCTTTGCCACCTCACTCCACCAACAATCACGCAGAAATTAATGAGCGCTCAGCTGAAATTCGTAGGCTGTTATCCAACTTGCACTTGCAAAACATGTTCTTTTTTTTTCACCCAAGCTGGCTACGTTGTTGCATCCAGGAAGCAATGTTCGGGTTTTCTTGCCTGGTTCCCTTTCTCACATTGTCCAGCACACAGCTCCAGGTTATAGATCTTTACCAAAACCAGGTAGTCTGTGTCAGATTCAAAGTTCCGCTGATATAAATGACAATACATCTTTGTCTTCTGATTGTTCCTTTAGTGAAGGAAGTTTGCAGGGCCCTGAAAGTGGATCTGACCAAGAAATTGATCAATCACATGTTAAGTGAAGGCTCAGACCTTGAAATTATGTGCAAGGACAGGTCAAGACATTCACCAAGCAGCTTGACTAGAAACTCTTGTGAAGTTGAAAGCTTCCGAGTCAAATGATAAAATGAGTAAAGATGTAGAAGGAAAGAGCAAAGTTGGGAAAAAAACATGTCGAACCACTAATCTCTTTATCGGATGGTGAGCATGGAAAAGACAAAGAAGTTGATCACTATGATCTGTCTACAATTTCTGACAGTATACCGCTGATGCGCCATGATGCATTGGAGTCATGGCTTTGGCCAGTCCTGCCTGTTCCTGGCCCTTTTTCATCTGCAAAAGAATCTATACTATCTGGCTATGCCAACCTGTCAATAGGAACTGTGGATAGAGAGCCCAGGAAGTATACACTTTTAGATTTTACAAATGGGGATGGTATGAATGTCATGTATGCATTCTCTAATGAACAGTCATGTTATTCACCAATGATGGTCTGTGCTCGTTTTTTTTATAATCGTTCAGCAGATGCAATTTTTAACATTGTTGTCAAAGCTGATGAGTCAATCGAGTCTCCTGTTGAATCTGGAGCACCAACAGCAGAATACATGATCAACCTGTGGTTTCATCAGAACCACCAAAAGTTATTCCTATGCAAGAGATTCCCTGTCTTGGTCCAGGTCAAACAATAGAGGCAGAGTTGTATGTTTCTTTTCATCATCAGTTAGTACCTCTCAAGTTGGGTGTCTATTGCAATAAGGATGGCTAATGACAGCAGTTCCTCACATATCTACAGAGAAGAAAACACTGAAGCAATTACAAGCTCGGCATACCTGAAACGCGGTATCCTGGATGGACAAAGAAGACTGTGTATATATATTGCAGAAATAACAAGGGTTACATCTCGGCTCTATATTCATATCTGTCTAGACATATCACAACGAATATATGTGATACTCAGTATACCTATGATTAAGAAATATCTATGGAGGTATAAACCTAGGAATATATATGAACATCATCTCGCCAACCTGCAAGTGTTTTCATCAAAGAGATGAAGTTGAAGGATCTGTCCTATGATCAAGGATCTCAGCATACAATTTATATTGGCCTGCATACCTCAGTGTGAACTGTAATTTGATGGGTATTTGAAATAAAATTCCATGGTTGCAATCACAGTTTAGACACACATGGAGATCTAACCTTCAAGTAGACTTCATGGATATGATAAAGAAGCAACAGTGAGGGTCTCAATGATGATGTAACAAACACAAGAAAGACCACCACAGAAGGAACAGGAAGAGGAATGAGGGAAAAGGACAAGCTGTTGAGGCCAAAGCAGGGGGTGGTAAAATAACACAAATGCCAAGGGAGAAGCGGTTGCAAGCACGAGCAGAGAAGACTGAAAAAGGCCAAGCAAGTAGAGACACACCCAAGGCAGCCACAGCACAGTTCAAGGAGAAGGCACCCCCAGCCAAGCAAGCAAAATCAGAGAAAATTGGTTCTACAAGAAGTTAGCAGACTGTTTCTACAGGAAGACAGAGGATTGTTTCTACAGGAAGCCAGCGAACTGTTTCTACAGGAAGTTTGAAAAGAGGGAAGCCAAAGGAGAAATCATCCGAGATTTTAGCCAAGGAGGCCACCAGGGCCATCAAAGATGAGGAAAGAGATTGGTTGCTCAGAGGATGAGCAACACTTTCAGTAGGGGGGTGATGATGAGCCCCAAAAATGGACAATTATTTGGGCTCATTCAACCTCCTAATTTGACTTAATCCACCATTCTCATTAGTTTATTGCATGTTTTTTATTATATTTATGTTAATAGAGTGAATTTGGTTAGTCATTATGCCAACAAGTCTAATGGGTGCTTTGTGTAGCCTTTGTGGTCAACTTGGAGACAAAATTGAAGGTCTTAATGAGCACTTGGCAGCCAAATTCGTGGGAGAACAAGCTAGAGGATTTGTAGGAAGGTGTCCCCTTCATTTATGGGCCCTTACCTCAAATTCTCCACCATCAGCTCGGAGTTCAAGGGCCACCGAATCAATCAGCGCAAGGGCAGCCAAGCAAGTCAAGTAGGACTGTTGTTAACTCCAAGTTTTGGGCAGCCGAGTCCCTAAAGTTTAGGAGGACTGTTGGGTCCTCAATTTGTATAAATAAGAAGGCTTAGGGCCTCATTTTGGTTAGCTAGTGGATGTTAGCTAGTTAGTTAGTAGATAGTAGCTAGTGGTTAGTTATTTTGCAGCCATTAGTTAGCTAGTTTGTAGTTCGATTTTTATGCAATAGATTAGCTTTGCTTTCAGCTCATTTTCAAGTCCTTCTTGTGGACAGTTTTGATGTAACTCTTCATTTCTTGATCAATAAAGATGAATCCAGATTTGCACCAGCTCTAAATCTATCTTAGGAGGTTGTAGCTCTTGGGGTTGGGCCCATCTCAAGCGCCCAGTACCTCCTCTGTTTACCTTTATGTGTCTTTGCTGCATTCTGAGAATAAAATCTGCTATTTTGTTTTGTTATTTAGTTTGTTTTTTGATGAGTAAAATAGCTTTTCATGCTCAGATTTAGTTGATAGGTTGTTAACAGAAAAAGCTTCAAGAAAAGGGCCAACAAACATCTGTGGTTTCACCTCTCCCTCAGTGGTATCAGGAGCTGTGACTAGGATGACTTTGCTGCCCACAAAAACACTGAATTTGCTTTGCCATGCAATCATTAGTGTTTGGTTTTCATTTGCAGAAGTTGGTTACATGTTCAGATCTTTGAATGCTTCATTTCATAGTTAATATACATGGTTTCCTTGCAACTAAAGCTGATGTCCATTCTTGTTACTGTTAGCTAGATCATATTAGGGTAGCATAACTAGATCTTTGTTTTCTTGCATGTCTTTGTTTGTTCAGTTTGAAAAACCACTTGCAGAGTACCTATTACCCTTCCTTACCTGCACATACTCCATCCAACCTACCTGTTTCATCCTTCACTCGGAACCCTTACCTTACATTTACCTCATTCGCTTACTTTGCCATGATTCTCATCTTCTTGTACAACATCGTTTCATCCCTCCTTGAACAAATCTCACCATCTACACCTTCTCCTCAACTCCAACCTCCAATTATTGAACTCCCATACACCCCTATTTCACCTCCATACTCGTTCCTCCACCTTTTTCCCTCCATCCATTCTCCAAAATCCTCTTTTCAGAACATCCTGTAGAAATCTCTGAACATCCTGTAGAACCCCTGCAGACTTCCTGTAGAAGCTCATAAACACGGTTTCTTGGCAGCCAAACTTTGTGAGACTCTCTGGAAGGGTGTTAGGGACCCTTTAGACCCTCTTTGAACCTTCCCAACCTTTCCCAAGCGCTTCTCCTCCTTGATCCACCTCTGCACAGTGAAAAGCTAGTTAAAAGCACATGCATGATAATTCTAATAACTTAATCAAAAATACAAAAAGATGTTTTCTTCAGATAGTGATAACTTAGAAACATGCATTTTACCTTCCTAGAAGTAATGGCATCTCTTTCAGTAGTTTTCATGCTCTCCTTTGCGTCAGTAGGACTAGCTGGTAGAATTAGGGTTTGCGTTCCTTTTTGGCCTTCATTTTCTTTTTGCAATTAGATTAACTTCCTTCGAGTTAGCTTTCATCCATCAATTAAAAAGCTTCTTCTAAGATCTCATAGAAGTTGGCTTAAGCTCCTAGCGGACTTGTGCCAGCTGACCAAGTGAAAGCTACGGCAAGAGCTAGTACTTGTGCATACAGCACCGTCGCTTCCAAGTTTGTTACGAACTACCGGGTTGATAAAATTAAAGAAGGGAGTTCCAGGAGTTGTAGCATTATTGCCACAATACTGGGGCTCACCAGTACCGGTGAAAAGTAGATTCGATGCTTCAACTCAACGAATGCCTTTTGTTAGGACTCGGACCAGGAAAACTTTCTTTTGACCTGCCCTTAGTAATCTGACTCAAAGGTCAAGTGATATGGGAGAATCCCAACGCGAACCTCTGATAAAAATTTGCAAGGCCCAAAAATATGTGAAGATTTGTTAGAGTGGTCAAGTCTGGCCAATCGCAAATGACTTGGATCTTAGTCAAATCCACATGCATGTCAAGCTCATATATGATGTCACCCAAATATTGGACCTATCTCATGCCAAAGATGCAGTTCTCCAAGTTGGCACACAGTTTTTATTGCCGAAGGGTTTGAAGGACCTACCAAATGTGTTGCAAGTGTTCTTCCTGACTCTTGTTGAAGATGAGGATGTCGTCCATATAAACAACCACAAATAAGTGCAAGATGTCATCCATTAGCCTCATAAAAGTGGTAAGGGAATTTGTCAACCTAAAGGGCATAACCAACCATTCAAAAAGGCCTTCCATAGATTTGAGGGTTGTCTTCCATACATTTGTGGGCTCTATTGTAACCTGGTGATATCTAGACTTCATATCAATCTTGCTGAAATACTTGCCCCCTTTGAGTTGGTCCAAAGGGTCATCAATAGGTGGGATTGGATACCTGTTCCTGACAGTGATTTGGTTTAGTGCCTGATAATAAATGCAGAGCCTCCTGGTCCCATCCTTCTTCTATGCAAGTACAATCGGGCTCCCACAAGATGAGGAACTTGGTTGGATGTGCCCTTTTTGCAAAAACTCCTAGATTTTCCTTGCATAGAAGAGAAGATGTTCTTGTATTCTTCCATGAACATATCCACATGCTTCTGCTGTGTGGAGGAACCCTTCCTGGGGGCGATGGATGTCGCTACGATCTTCCCCTTATTTTGAGAGAGGATCAGAAAGAAAAAAAAATTCCCAGTGTGAGAGATGATCCTACTGCATTTCGTAGCAGAGATCAAATAGATGGTGGTAGGCAGGGTACCTCTGATATCATGTATAAATTACTATCCAAATAAATAATAGCATAGTGAGTTCTAGACTCATATACAACATGTCGCTTCCACAAGTATGGTTTTCCTAATAATACATCACAAAATTCATAATCTGATTGAGAAAATTAGTTTTGTTGTGCTAAAATTCCTTTTCAGATTATGTTAAATATGCTTGAGGATTTATGAAATTATTTGCAAGTTTAGACATGGGTTTTTGAATGTTTTTATGTAATTTTTATGTGCAAATTAACATAAACAAATGAGTGAACAACAACATATAACAAACATAAACATTACCATAAACAATATCATAGCAGCACATGATGAAGGATTTCACCCCTCCTGGGCTACGTCTCCTTGGTCCAGGTTCCAATGGCTTGGCCCTCTCTGTTATGCTCAAAATTGTGAATACATCAGTTTATAATGCTCATAAATCTCTAAAACCTGTTCCAATGGCTCCAGAATGCCCAAAAATGCCTGTGTAGCCTCTTTCTAATCTTGATTTGGTAAAAAACTGAAGAAGTTATGGCCTTTCACCATCTTCTGCTAATTGCACCGCAAAGTGCCCAAAATTCGGCATCATCATACAATTTTTCCCCAAAACGCGCTAATGAAGCGACAATTTCATCAAAAATCGGGCGAAATTGTCAGACACTTTAAATGTCCGCTAACGCCTATTTTCCGAAAAATACAAACATGTGCCCAAGGCTAAGGCTAACGGCCCACCCTCGCCGGCTGGGCCCCCGCATTACTCTCTGTCAGTGGACATATTTTTTTGGTGTGACCAAGGGACAATCCTCGTGGGATGGCCCTTAACGGTTAAGAAACAATGTACATGGTGTATTAATGGAGGCTTGCACTTTGTTGTGGGAAGTCGCGGGTTCAACCCCCACTGCCTCCACCCAGACTTTGAACAACAATTTTGGTGGCCTCCCAGGCTTCCAAGTGGCGGCCTCTAGCTAGGCCACATGTCAGCCCATGGTAGGCCATCAACCAACCAATTAAATTATGCCAAATTGCACCCATAGGAACGTGCCACTTGGCACATTTTGATTCATCGAGGAGCCCATTGACCAAGTCAAACTGCCACATACCCCGCCTAATCAATGCCACATCACTAGTACGGACTGCTGACTGGGCTATCAATTTTTTTGAAAAATTTGCTTGTTTGGGAAAGTGAACAGAACATGATTTTGGGAGCATACGGTGCTTGTTTCATGCAAAACAAGTTGCACCAGATTCGGGATGATGAGCACTGTGCGGTCATTTAGGTTCCACACCAATCTGATAACTTTGAATTTTGAGCCATTTTTTTAGCACCTGGTCATTCCTCCTGACTAGAAGCCTTTTGGACCCCAAAAGATCACTTTCATTTTTCTAGTAGGTGGGGGTACAGTTCCCTCACCTTTCCAATCTCGATCCATTTGGCTTTGAAGTATTTTTTCCCTTGAGCCCCACTCGAAGGTAATCCACATTCCCTCATTTTGAAGACCTTGTTCTTCTATCAAGAATGGTGTCTTGTTATAGTTCATCAAGGTATTCAGGAGAAAAATCCTCAATGGAAGGAATTTGGACATTTTCTCTGTGAGATTCAATCAAAGGAGACTCATACAACCTTAAGTTCTCAACATTAACAACAACATAAATTTTCATATATGAAGGAAAATCCAATCTGAAGGCATTGTTACCAATCTTTTCCAAAATTCTGAATGGACCATATCTAATTGGTTTCAGTTTTTTACCTTCTCCTTGGAGCCTCTCTTTTCTAATGTGAAGCCAAACTTCATCACTGAATTGGAACTTGTGATCTACATGATACTTTTCGTGCCTTGCTTTGTACTGGCCTTGACTCTGCTTTTTCTATGTCACTATGACCATCAATAGCAACATATTTTCCAAAAATGAAATCCAAAGGAGACTTAGGCAGGTATCCCAAACATGCCTCAAATGGAGATGTTTGAGTTGAAGAGTGCTTGGCTCAATTGTAAACATATTTAATATAGTGCAAATGTTCATCCCATAACCTAGGGTGCTTGCTGCAATACCCATGATGAAGATGTATCGCTATCCTATTCACCATCTTTGTTTTACCATCGGTTTGTGAATGAAATGTTGTACTCTTTTTCAATTTGGTGTCCATGAATCCCCACAAGCTTGACCAAAAATTCCCAACAAAGCGAGAATCTCGATCACTAACAATGGATATGGGCAATCCAAAATGCACCCATACGAGTCTGAAAGAGTAACTGAGCAATTTGTTCAACTGTAAATTTCGTTTTACATGGCATCAAAATACACATTTTGCTAAACCTATCGACAACTACATACAAATAATCATGACCTCTTTTTTCCTATGGAAGACCTACAAAATCCATAGAAACACTCTCCCACGGTCGTGAAGGAACTAAAAGTGGTGTGTACAATCCTAACTTCCTATTGTTAGGCTTACTGACTGCACGTAATGAACATCCTTTAATAAAATGTGACACACTTTCAAGCATACGAGGCCAATAACAATACATCTGTAGATGTGCTACCGTCTTACTTACACTGAAATGACCAACTCTAAGAGAAGTATGTGCCTCTCTTATGATGTTGACTGTTTCTCCTTTTGGAATTCAAAACTTTCCAAGATGGTACAACAAGTTATCATGCAAATGATAATCCAATTCCTCTACTTGGTTACCTTGACTCAATCTTGCATAAACATCCTGAAAGTCATTGTCTAATGCATATTTCTCAATATAACTTTCATGCAAAACAGAATTATGCTTGAGTAAAGTAGCTGCACTAATAATAGGCCTAGAAATCATATCAGTAACTTTATTGTAGATACATTTCTTATACCTTATTACCAAGTGGAATTGTTGAAGAAAACCCATCCATCAGAAGTGCCTTGATTGTTGCAACTTAGATTGATATTGCAAGTATTGCAATCGCTGACGATCAGTGTGAATGATTGTTTCCTTACCCATCAGGTAGTTTTTCCACTTTTCACACTTTTCACCAACGCATACAATTCCTTGTCATATGTAGGATAATTAATCATTGCACCATTAAAAGTTTCCGAATGAAAACAGATAGGCTTACCATGTTGCATGAGGACTGCACCCATGGCGTAGTCACTAGCATTAGTCTGGATGTTAAATGATTGTCTCAAGTTTGGGAGTGCAAGTATTGGAGTTGAACTGATCTTTTCCTTTAATGCATCAAAGGCCTTTTGATGTTTGCCTCCCCACTGAAAAACCTTTTTCACACTTGTCAATGCATGCAAAAAAGTTGTTATAGAAGAAAATTTAGCAATAAATTTCCTCCAATATTGGGCTGCTCCCAAAAAACTTCTTACCTCGGTAACTGTCTTGTGCCTTGGCTAATTCAAAATGACATCAAATTTGGAGGGATCTATTTTCAACTCACCTCCTCCAACAATATGACCCAAGTAAACTAAAGAAGTTTTTCCAAACTCACACTTTGACATCTTTAAATACAATTGTTCTTTCTTTAATACATCAAGTACTTTTATCACATGCATGATATGTTCATCATGAGATTTACTGAAAATTAAGATGCAGCCAAGTAGACTATAACAAACTCATCAAGAAATGGCCTCAACACATCATTCATCACACGCATGAAGGTAGCAGGAGCATTACATAAACCAAAAGGCATAACTAGCCATTCGAACAAACCTTGTTTTCTTTTTAATGTTGTCTTCCAAATGTCTCCTTCAAAAATTCTAATTTGATGGTAGCCACTCCTTAAGTCCAACTTAGTAAAATACTTTGCATCTATCAATTGATCAAGTAAATCATCTATTATAGGCAATGCGTAATGGTTCTTTACCATAATCTTGTTCGGAAGTCCACACACATGAGTCATGTTCCATCTTGCTTTGGCACCAAAAAAGTAGGTCAACCACATGGCGAAGAAGATGGCCTAGTGATCCCTTTATCCAACAACTCTTGAATTTGCTTTTTAATTTCTACACTTTCCATCACTAACATCCTGTACATGCCAATGTTAGGAAGAGGATTATCTTGATGCAACTGTGTCTCATGTTGGATTCCTCTCTTGGTAGGCAATCCTTTTAGTTCCTGAAACATCTCATCATATTGGTTAATAACGTCAACCAATTCAGATTTAGATCTTGAATCACAACCTTGAAAAGTTTCATTATCAACATCATTGTTGGGTTTGATCATTAGAAGCACAAAATTATTTCTTGAATTCACCAGTCTTTTCATCTGCCCCACATTCACAAGTGAAAGATTTACTTTCTTGCTATGAGCTCTCACAATATATTCTACTCCATCTTTGAACAAATGGTATTTGTTTCATGTTTATGGAAGATATCTTTTCTATCATAAAGATACGGGTTGCCCAAAACTATACCACATATATTTAATGGCACAACATCAAGCTCCACTTCATCTATGAAATTTGCAGAAATGGCGAATTTCAGTTTACACTTTCTAGTTACCTACAATTGTGCATTGTCACACACCCATCCAAGTGGATATGGTTTATGATGTGGAATGGTTTCCAAGTTTAAACTTTTGACATTGTTTTCAGAGATAATATTGGCTTGAGAACCACTATCAAAAAGAGTATCAATTTTGCTATGTTTTGAGATCACCCTTATGTGAAAAAGTTATATCCTCTTATTTTCATTTGGAGTTTCATTGTGTGAATTTGAAGTACTAGTACTAGCAATGGATTCTTTTTCTTTCATACCCATGGCTGTAATTTTAGTTTCAACACTTGAATTGGATCCCAAATCCTATTGAGTGGTTGCAATTGTCTTTTGTTTTCCCTTGTTGTTGAATTTCTTTGGTTTCATTTCGGGATGTAGCTTCCAACAATGAGCTTCATCGTGACCCTCTTTGGAAAAATGCTTGCATGTTAATTTCTCTCCTTCCTTCTTATTAGATGCATTTTTCTTTCCCTTCCCTTTGAAACCATTTTCTTTTCCTTTACCCTTAAATGGATTTTTACTACCCTCTTCTGGAGTGTTTTTACCTCTTGCCTTAAGTTTAATGGCTTTCACACACACCTCATCTAGATTATTAAGACTAAACATAAGGATAGTATGCCTAAGGTAACTGTTTAATCCCCCTATGTACTTCAGCAATGTGTCTTGAGATTGCAAATCTACACCTAACATTAGAGACCTTTTTCTGAATTCTTTGGTGTAATCTTGCACATTTTGACCTTTAAGTTGTCTAAAGTTCTGCCAATTCATGATGGATTTCTGCATATAAGCTAGAGGGTATAATTGTCTTTTAATTGTTGTAATGAAATTAGATCAAGAAATTGAGATCTTACTGTTTTTTTTAATCTCTTATTGTGTCTTTGATTCCCACCATACTAGTGTTGCACCCTCCATCCTCAAGGAAGCTAGTTGAATCTTTATGTCATCCTCTTGAAGGTTTTGAATTCTGCGATAGACCTCCACTTACGAACCCAATTTTCAAGTTTCTCTACATTAACTTCACCATTATACATGGGCAATTCAAATTTAATATCAAGTTTTAATAAGGGTGATTTACCAGTTCCTTTTGAGGTATGTTGATAATTATGAGTAAGGGTTGTGTTAGTGGAAGAGGGTGAAGATGCTTGTGAAGAAGAAGATGAAGAAGATGGTGGAGAGGGTGGAGGTTTACCTCCATTTCCATTACCTCCTCCTGAAGAACCTTCTCCTTTGGTAGGTTTGGATATTTCACCTTGCACTATGGTATTCCTCTCTTCATTGAGGAACTTTACCATCTCTGTCATATCAAAGAAATCCTTCCTGAAGACCTTCTCATCCTCTTTCATGTTTGTAGGTTCTCCTTCATGAGACATGCTCACTGGAGTCTCAACTGCAACTTGAGGAAGAATTGGTGGTGGAGATTGTGTCAACCTTTCCCTCCTTCCCTTTGACCCAACTTCATGGCTTTCAACTAGATTCCCTTCTCCTCTTTTGAGTTTTAACCTTGTAAGCATGGCATTCACTTGTAAACAGTTAAATCCTTCTTGTACAAATAAAACCAAGAGCTTTGATACCAAAACTTGATCTGATTGAGAAAATTAGTTTTGTTGTGTTAAAATTCCTTTCAGATTATGTTAAATATGCTTAAGGATTTATGAAATTATTTGCAAGTTTAAACATGGATTTTTGAGTGTTTTTATGTAATTTTTATGTGCAAATTAACATAAACAAATGACTGAACATCAGCATATAACAGACATAAACATCACCATAAACAGTATCACAACAGCACATGATGAAGGAGTTCACCCCTCCTAGGCTACGTCTCCTTGGTCCAGCTTCCAATGGCTTGGCCCTCTCTATTATGCTAAAAAATGTGAATACATCAGTTTACAATGCTCAGAAAGCTCTGAAACTTGTTCCAATGGCTCCATAATGCCCAAAAATGCTCGTATAGCCTCTTTCTACTCTTGATTTTGTCAAAAACTAAAGAATTTATGGCTTTTCCCCATCTTCTACTAATCGCACCGCAAATTCCCCAAAATGCGCTAACGGATCGACAATTTCGTCGGTTTTCGGTGAAATTGCCAGACACTTTAAATGTCCACTAACGCATGTTTTCTAAAAAATACGAACACGTGGGGGGCCACGTGCCCCGGGCTAAGGCCAACGGCCAGCCCCGCCAGCCGAGCCCCCACACAACTCTCCACCGGTTGACGTATTGTTTTGGTGTGACCAAGGGACGGCCCCCGTGGGCTGGCCCTACCCCTAAACGACTCATCATTAAACTTTAAATCAAACTCCTGCCCTTAACGGTTAAGAAACAATGTGTGTGGTGTATTGGCGAAGGCTTGGAATTTTTTGTGGGAGTTCACAAGTTCGACCCCTACTACCTCTGCCTGGAATTTGAACAATAATTTTGGTGTCCTCCCAGCCTACCACGTGGCGGCCTCCGGCTGGGTCATGTGTCAACGCGTGGTTGGTCATCAACCACCCAATTAAATTATGCCAAATTTCACCCATAAGAACGTGCCACTTGGCACATTGTGATTCATCAAGGAGCTCATTGACCAAGTCAAACTACCACATACCCTGCCCAGTTAATGCCATGTCAGCAGTACGGACAGCTGACTGGGCTGTCACTTTTTTGAAAAATTCGTCTGTTTAGAAAAGTGAACATAACATGATTGTGGGAGCATACGATGTTCGTTTTGTGTGAAATGAGTTATGTTGGATTCAGGATGACGAGCACTACGCGGTTGTCCAGGTTCCACACCGATCCGAAAACTTTTAATTTTGAGCTATGTTTTGAGCACCTGATCACTTCAAGAGGAGCAACATCACATAGTACCTCATCCATGAAGGGCTTGATGTTGTAGGGAAGGCGTCACTGTTGGCTGACACAGAGATCTTGTCCTTGGTGAAGCCACCCGATGGTGTACAACTTGTTAGCGCTCGAATTTGGCCTCAGGCTGAAGAAGGCAAAATCCAAGGCAACATCAAACCACTTAGCCTCGTAGCTAGCCCTACGAGGACAGGAGAGGGCTCTCTCCGGGTCTATCTCGGCAAAAGGTTTTCAAAGGGCTGAGATGACCAGTAAAGAACACTGATTTTAGGCTAGTAAACTGATAGGGAAAGTTTGATTTCAATTTTTTAGGGTTTTGTTGGAAAACTAAGCACGACAATTTTGGGTGCGGGAATGAGACACAGTTTTTGCAAAGGTCTTTTTGGGGCAAGGTAGGAGATTGTCTTGATGCCTTTGAAGGAGCTGAATGGATAGGTATGACTGGTGAGGAGCTAAGGAGAGCAAGAAACCATCAGGAGTTCTCCTTAAACAGATGAAAATATAGATATTAAGCAAACTTAAAGGCAGAGCATAGAAACCATGAATTCTACCTTAACACTTCATTTACTTAATTTTCAGAAGAGAAGAGTGAGAAAATGATACACATAACAAACTTACAAGTACATGAGAGAAACACACCATCAACACAAATCACCACAGGAATCCCAAATAGTGCTGCAAAACCCTGGTCTTTCCTTTGCCAAAATTACAGAGATACAAAGAGTAATACAGTCTAAGCTTATCCCTCAAGAGTCCAACCATGAAAATGAATAATAAAATACATAATATAGGCAAGCTAACACATTCCCTTGACTCTATGGGTCAAGATCATCATCCTAGGAGCTGTTTCAACCAATTCTAAACTGAGCACTACAATCTAGGCAATCAAAACAACTTGCCTCTATAAGTTAGGAAACCAATTCATTCATTAATTTTTTGCTATTTTATGAATGAATCTTCTAGAATAGGTAAAAAAGTGTCATGTCAATGTAAAATTACATTAATTACATCAAGGAGGGTGAAAAATCCCACCAAAAGTCAAAACTGGTCAAATGCTGCGTTTTCCTGAGCTGAAGATGAAAAATTGAGAAAATGTCCTAATGCGTAGCGCACCATTTCTCAACGCGTAGCGCGCCTTTGAGCCCACTTTTTGGGCACTTCCCGGCATCCAAATGAGGCTCATGTGGGCTTGTTGGAAAGGTCTGGATGTCTACTCTCTAGCCCAAGTGGAATTTCTCAATTTGGTGCCCATTTGCCCCTCCAAAATTGCAATCTCCCAAGACTGCTTCCTGTGTGTCCAAAAAGTGGCAGAAGGTCATTTTTTGCTTGTTTTTTGACCTTTTGGGGGCCCAAACCTCAATGAAATGTCTTGGCAGTGGCTGAGAAAGTGTAATTTGTCATGAAAAATCCAAAAATGCAGAGTTTTTGTGAAATGGACCTCCCCATCTTCAGGGTAGCGCGCGGCGCGCTACGCGTTGAGGGCAAAAACATGTTTTTAGCAAAAAAAATTCAAAATTGACCAAAATTGCTCCAAATTTTCTGAATTTTGAGCTGGGGGTGTATCATTGAGCACCATGCTCCTTCAAGGAGGCTTCAGCCAAAATCTGAAGTGGATCGGGCCTTTTCCTCCGTTTTAGTGCCTTGGCCAATCATCCTTTGAGTACCTTCATTTTCGCTTTGCACACATGCATGCGAGCCCAATAATGATTCTTCATGTGGCGGAGCATATCTTTGTCCCTGTTTGCCTTGGCTAGCAACTTCTCTAAATGAGTGCTCACCCGAATGAGCATAGACCCTTGCTCAATAGGTGTCAAATCACCGGGTCTCTTGCGAGCCAAGTTCCGGTCTTCTCGGATCCTCCGCAACTCATCAAGAGTGTGTTCATCCTCTAACTGTTTGTTGCGCTGCTCTAAGTATTTCATTGTCCAATTTGCCATTTCCGACTTCTGCTACAACAAGTGATTTTCAGCCTTTTGTTGCTGAATGATCTCCTTTAGCTCCGAGCTAGGAGAACTGATGTCAAGGTCAATAATGTCTATGTCCGGATCACCTAATGGTCCCTCATCAATCATGGGCTGCTTACCTCTCTCCTGTACTTGTGCTGCTGTAGAAAGCGAGGCCCCTTCCACCTGATGTGGAGATAACACTCGCTGTGCTGATGAAGAAGGCGAGACCCCTTCCACCTGGTGTGGAGATAATACTCACCGTGCAGATGCAAATAAGGCCCTGTGGCCTCTCTGATATGTAACACATGCTGGAGTGCTGACATGCTCGGG
The DNA here is from genome assembly GCA_031772625.1 of Pinus tabuliformis. Classification (NCBI taxonomy): domain Eukaryota; kingdom Viridiplantae; phylum Streptophyta; class Pinopsida; order Pinales; family Pinaceae; genus Pinus; species Pinus tabuliformis. The sequence continues at coordinate 1,169,237,730 of CM062819.1, read as the reverse complement.
CTCTGGAATGTGAAACTGATGTGAAGGCCCTCCCTCATCATGGACAATCTCAGGAGGTGGTTGTGGCACCATGAAGAAGTTGCGGGAGATGAAATCCTCCCAAGCAATACCCTGCTGTGCCAACTGATGCATCACTATGATCTCGATCAGTGCATAATGATATATACTCTTGTGTTGCTATGTTGGGTTCTTCCTTTGCACTAAGGGCACCATCCTCTCTATATTTCGGCACATGAAAAATGGAATGTTCATCATTCGTACCCAGGTGAAATGCATTAACAAACGGATATGGTACGAATATAAACATGAAAATCTGCCTTCACAAGTGAAATAGCGCATAATGAGCCTCATCAAGGGTGCATACTCATCCCTTAAGAATCTGAAGGGAAAAACAGCAGTTAGGTGTCTCATACATCCGGGTTTGATATATGGTTGATAATGAAATCTGTCTAGCTGCTGGCGCTTGTTCCAATCCTCCCCAACATTTGGTATCCCAGTGGCTTGAGCAACAATTTCAGGTGATAGGGTGAAATCCACTCCTGCAAGGTTCACATGACCATTGTGCAAATGTAGGACAAACAAGCGGACTAGTTCTCTGTGATGTTGAATTTGCGAGATCCGCTCACAATATCCAAAGCATGATTGATACTGAAAACATGTCATTGCAAGTGGACAAGCTTGCAACTGAGCCAAAGAAGTGGGCTCCTCCCTGACATGCCGACCACCTTTACCACCCTTATGATGCCTCCTTGGCACTTCTATCTCCGGTGTCAAATCACTGTAGTTTGCTTGAGTTAAGAAAGGATTTGAATGCTTGCTGGCAAGTTTCTGGGCGAAAAACCCAACGTGTAGCACGCCTTGCCCAATGCGTAGCGCGCCTCTGGTGCATAGCGCACGAACAAATTAACACAGGAAAAATCGTGCTGATGCGTAGCACGCCCCTGATGCGTAGCGCGCCCACCCTGATGCGTAGCGCACACCCAGCTATATAGTTCATTTTTCAGGAGGCTTTTGAAGGCCTTCCCGGTGTCAAAGTCAGGTGCAGGATAGCTCGTTGGAAAGGTATTTGAGTCTAATTTCCAAAAAAAACTCTAATTTTTCAATTTGAAGTTTATTTGCCTTGTCAAAAATCAAATCTCCCAAGACTGGTCAAAATGTGCCAAATGAGGCTGCCTCAAGGCAGAGTGCTGTTGCAGTCAACTTTTAAATGTCTTCCTTAACTCAAAATTGAGCTCATGATAGCGCATTGGAAAGATCTTTGTGTCTAGTTATCATTTGACTCATCAAGAAAGTCATTTGGCCAACCAAGCTAGGAGAAAACTTGATTTTTACAAGGTCACTTCAGAGGTGCATTTGATTCTCCTGAGGCAACGATATTTTTGACATTTCTCTAAAACCATGACACCTATGTAAAAAGTGAAGGAGGTTTTTATTATTTCGCATGTTTTGAACAAAAGCCTCTCTCAGTTTTTCGAAATTCATCTTTTATTGCTCTGAAACATCTTTTGAGTGAAACCTATCCCGATGTGTGAAACAAGGGATTTTATCGAAATGAAGCGAAATGAAGGGGATAAGAGGCTTCTAAATTCTTGGGGAAATTTTTGGAAGTAGGGAGGGATGTTAGGGAGCAAGGGAAAGTGGAACCGTAGAGATCGAGTGAGGGGAAGGGGTCCAAAAGGGCAAAACACAGGCCGAACCTAGAAAATTGCCAAGTTGTAGCAAGAAACTAGGGTTTGCGCGAAAATGAGGAATTTGGCGGATCTAAGGGATGGGAAGTGTTTAATAAGGTACATGAAGGATAGGGGAAGGTGTATGAACATCTGGATACAAGTTTTTCTAATGATTTGACCATCCAAGAGAAATTACCTCCAAAACCCTAAGAGAGGGAAATGGACCTTACCAAGGCACAACTGAAGCATGAATAAGCTGTAAAATGACCCAATGGAACTTGTCATGATGAGGAAAACCCTATGAATGATGATAGAATCATCTGAATAGTGACATAGACTGACATTTGGAAAAATTTAGAAGGAGTGAAAGCAAACCCTAGACCTAATGCCTAGTGACCAAATTTTGCTTGAAGACTCTTTGAAATGACAAAATTTGACCTTGACACTCTGAGACCACTTTGTAAGAGCATATTTGATCACTGGAGGAAGGCTGGAAAGACTGACACTAACACAACTATGGATTTGTTGTAGTTAGTAGGCCTAGCAGCTTCACGACTTCTGCTGAAATGAGGTTATTTTTGCTCTCGTTGTCGACAATGAACTACAATGGAGAACCCTTCACCCACATTTGTGAGTGGAATAGGTATTCCCCCTCCTCTGGATCTTTAGGCTCAATCTTCTGGATGTTGGTGGTGGCCATAGTGGCACTAGGATCCACATTAATGATCTGATTCCCTTTGTCATTCCCCTTGTCGGGTTTTGACTCAGAGTTGGAACATGCGTCTGACTCGAAAGCCTTCAGCTCAACCACCAGTGTCTACTTGGCCTAACACTCACTTGTGTTATGAGTGGAGCTCTTATGGAACTCACACCACTTTCCTGGGTCCTTATTTTTCTTCTTAGTGTTGTTCTTTGCTTGTGGGTTCGGCAGGTTATCCTGGGTCACCCCGCCTTGGCTTTTCCCTTTGCTCTGCTATTTGGGGGTGCCTTTCCCTTTCTTCGAATTAGCAAATCCAAAGTCTCAATTTTGTTATTTAAACTTCTACTCAATCTTCACATCGTATCGATACATTGCCGAGTGAGGATATGTCTAGGAACTCCATCTCATCCTAGATGTACCTGTGTAGGAAACCGCAGTACTTGAGTTCCAAATGTTTCTTAGAATCCTTGATACCTAACTTCGTGTGAAGGGTATGAAAAAAATTGGTAAAATCTAGCACGTCTTGGTCCCTTTCCAACCACAACATGGTCCTGTTTATGTATTTATTTTCATAGTTCCCGAAATGGTAGTATTTCTCCTTGATGGCGTCTCAAAATGAATTCCAAGTGGGTGCGAACGAAAATATTGAGGGTGTACTTTCGTCCTTCTTCTCACAGTAGGTTTCCCATCAATCCTTGACGTGGGGGGTGGCTTTGAGAAGTGCAAAGATAATTTTTTCCCGACTAGAAAATTCATGAACAAAAAAATATGCTTCTAACATATTTAACCATTTATCTACAGCATTTGCATCTATCTGACCCTCAAATATGGGGATGTCAAAGTTAACTTGTACCTAAAGGGTGTGGCATTTCCAAAGTACCTGCTGGAAGGAGATGCATCACCCTTGGGTAGTCACTGAAGGATCTGGGCAAAGTTGTCCATCATCGCGTTCCATTGTTTCTCGAGGGCTTCTTCGAGCAATATTTTGAAAGGATCTCCTGCCCCTGCATCTTTTTTTTCTTCCGCCATGGGAGGCCGTCAATATTTGCGAGGTTGGTCTTGCAAAGGTTCGACCAGTTCGAGCCCTAACTCCTTATATCCCGACCTCATTGGGGACATGCAAAGAAAAATAGAGAAAGAGCGGACCGCTCTAATATCATGGATCTGAACTTAAACAAGAACAAAACAAAATACATATATAGCCATAAAAACAGAGATGCAACAGAAATAATGCTTCATTTCATTAATATAAAATATTAAAATATGCTTACAAACAGAATGGAAATAAGACTAGCTCGGGCGATGGTAGCTTATCTCCGAGAAGAGATGTGGTGGCTACATGCCTCTAAAATGTGTTACAATGAGGCTCAGAGGCCTTTTTTTAGTGAGAAACAATGGAAAACCCTAAACAGCCAAAAACCTAACCCCGGGAGATGAAGCGCCAAAATTATGGGCCTCGTTTGTGTAAATTGGTACATCAACTTCCTGGGGTCATAACTGTGGCATACGATCTCCATATGACGCGCACAATACGAGAAACAATGGAAAACCCTAAACAGCCAAAAACCTAACCCCGGGAGATGAAGCGCCAAAATTATGGGCCTCGTTTGTGTAAATTGGTACATCAACTTCCCGGGGTCATAACTGTGGCATACGATCTCCATATGACGCGCACAATACCTCGTTAGAAACATATATTTGAGGACTACAACTTCTTAGTGTCTAAATTTGGTCAAAATCACAAGTTTGTTTTGGTTTTTCCAAAAAACGTCATTTAGGGCCTCGAAACGGATTTGGAATTTCACGACCCAAAAAACTGCCAAAAATAGTAAATTGTGCTAAAATTAAGTAAACTGAAAAAACTAAAAGAGACAGTGGTGGGGGTCTAGGTGGAATAGGTGGGTGGCCACCAACATCCACCTGGATTAGTCTCCCCCCTTAAGAAGCAATGGTCCCCATTGCGTTAAGTGTCTCCATGAGATGGGGAAACTTCTGCTGAACTTGGTCCCTAGTGAGCCACTTGCCTTAGTGAAGGACTTGGCCAGCTTTGACAACCTGATATAGTTGGATCTTATGAAGGCGAGTGTTCTGGACCTGTGTGTCCATAATCCAATCAGTCGTGGCCTGATCCATGCAATCTGGTTTTAACTATGTTGGTGTGAGTTGTTCTGCAATGTCTGGTGTGATTATCACCAAAAATGTGTCTCAAAAACTTGAAATGGATCACATAAGTCTTAATTCAATAATGTATGATATGTTTAGTAATGGTGGGAAGTATGGTCGAAGGCAATCCACATTGAACACTAGGTGTAAGCCAAGGAATGGGGGAATGTTGAGCTCAAAAGCATTGTCTCCCACAACCTTAGTAATGGTGTAAGGACCATATCAGAGTGGTATGAACTTCCGATGGGCTCCAGTAAGGCGTTCTTTCTAAAAATGCAACCAAATTTTGTCGCCCACCTGAAACTTGTGTGGCACCCGATGTTGATCATGTTGTTGCTTGTACTTTCCATTTGACTTCTCCAAGATGTCATGAACCTACTCGCAGATGTTTTGGATGTGTTCAATAAATTTGGTCGCTTTATCATCTTCAGACAATACATGTGTGGATTATGTTTGTGTAGTCGCATAAGGCATGGTAGCATCAATTAGACATAATGGTTGAAATCCTAGACCCACTTTAAAGGGACTACAATCAATCGAGCTATGGAGAGCTCTATTATAACTATGTTGCACATAGGAAAGGCTCTCATCCCAGGTTCGTGGATGCTTGGAATTGTACATGTGGAGTATGTGTGCTATCATCTTATTGATGACATCTGTCTGGCCATCAGTCTGGAGATGGAAGGCAGTCGACTTGGTGAGCTTGGTGTCCAATAGTGTCTAGAGGCTTGACCAGAATTTTCTCAGGAACTTGCTATCCCAATCTAATATAATGGTCTGTGGGATCCCAAAACGTACCCATACTCATTTAAAGAAGAGTTTGGAAATTTCCTTTATTGTAATACTCTTCTTGCAAGCCACGAATATAGCCATCTTATAAAATATTTCCACGACCACAAATACACAGTCATTACCATGCTTGGTAGAAGGGAGACTAGACATATAGTCCATGGAGATGGATTCCCATGGCTGGCTAGGAGTAGGCAGAGGAGTGTACAGGCCTTGATTCTTGATGGTTGGCTTGGCGATGGCACAGGAATTGCAGGATCTGATATATTTCCCAACATCTAGTTGGATTTTGGGCCAATAAAAGTACTTTTGTAGTAAAACTACAATTTCCTCCACACCAAAGTGTCCTACTACCCGATTGTAGTGTGCCATCAGCTTGGCACTTTCACTTAAAGGAACACAAAGGTGGTTGGGGTAGCATAATAATGCATAATGGAGGTTGAAATCACGAACTTGATTTCCATCTACTATTATCTCGTATGTGGAGGTGAAATCTGGATCATTTTTGTATAGTTGCATCCATCCATAGGTCTCATGGCCACAAGAGTTGATAACATTAGTCAGTGCTACAAATTGTAGTTGGTTGAGGCAATCTACAAATTATTGATGTTGCCCTTTTTGTATTTAATGTTCAAGTGGAATTGTTGCGAATATGTAGACTAATTCTGATGGAAAACGTTCTACAACTTCCTTTGTGTTTGTATAAACTGAAGAGGTTGTTGATCAATGTGGATGAGTGTCTCCTTCCTCGGAATGTAATGCTTCCATTGTCGGAAAGCATGCATGATGGAATACATATCTTTATCATAGGTGGGGTAATTCTGAATTGTATCGCAATGTGTCTCACTATGATAGGCCATTGGATGCCCGTGTTAGCTGAGGGCTACAACAATAGCACAGCCTGAGGTGTTTGTCTCAATTTCAACTAGCTGTTGCAGGTCTGGTAGTGTGAGTACTGGTGTAGAGTAGAGTCGATGCTTCAATTCAACAAATGCCTTTTGTTGGGACTCAGACCAAGAAAACTTTGGTTTTGCCCCACCCTTAGTAATATGACTCAAATGTTAAGTGATATGGGAGAATCCCAACTGTCATGCAGAAAGAGTCGTTAGTGCAGACACAACCGAGCTCCCTAGAAGCAAAAGCTTTCTAGTGACAAACAAGACAAATAAAGCTACCTTTCTCTAAACATGCATTGCAAATACAAGTAATCAGGGGATCTTTAACATACCTTTAGTCCAATGCTTTGTAGTAGTCCAGCCTCGTCGATCCGGATGAGCTCCTCCTTCTCTTCGAAACCTGCATTCACTAACAAGCCAAAAGATTAAATAGCACCTGATAAACTCATAAAACAATACATATCTATCATATAGACCAAGGAGTATATGAAACAAACCATGAATAACAATCTGTTGAGAAAAATAAGTTCATTTGCATTAAAAGGTAACAAAATGAACCATTACAACCTGAGCCTTGGTGTTGTGCAAGTCCCTCCTAGGGTCCAGCAAGAGTTTTCCTTTACTTTGATCAGCTCACCCACTCTCAAATAAGGCTAGGAAAGGATGGGAATCTCTCCTCTCAAGCTTTACAAGGGAGTCCTAATTCCAGCAGCATCTACCCTTAGGAATGTTCAGCTTTCAACCTCCCCTCCCTTTGGCCCAATGTCTGTATTTATAGTGCTCTAGAGGAAGTTATTCAGGTCCACCATCAATGGGATAAGCCCCTCTTTGGATGGGATAGCTCCCGTCTTGATGGGATAAGTTCCTCTTTGGTAGGGATACATGAACCATCTGGAGGCGCTCCATACACGTCAAACAAGCTTCTAGAAGTCTCTAGAAATGACCACAAGTAACTTTTTTGGAGTGAAACTTGCGCCTTTTGACCTTTACAGGAGTACGCACCCATTGCTTTACATACAGAGCGTATTGTGAACTCGGAGTGCATACACGCAGGCAAGGCTAAGAGAAACTGCGTACCCAGAGATATATAGATTTTTAATGACTTTCTCTCTTTCTTGAAGTTTGACATTGAGAGCAGAGGTATGAGGCTTGCCAAGGAGGATAGTATGACAGTTGATGGAGCCATACTAACTGCAAATAGTCATGGTGACAAATTTTAGTGTAACAGATTTCCCCCTAAAGTGCGAAGCCTGTAGTAGATAAGGGTTTCATATCATCTAGGAAGGGTGAAGTACTTTATCATTTCAAGGATTATCTTGTGGAGAGCCCAGTCAAAACTTGCAAGTATTCAACACAAAATACATATATATGAACATATCATCGCTGAGGTAGGCATTCCCATACTCAGATTGAAAACTTTAACTAATTGACTATCTACTGCTTTGATACAGGAATGATTCTGCAGTACATCATAATCATAGACTTTTGTAGACACAGTATGGACGCAGCCATCTGTTTATGATTAGTCTACTGTATAATGAATACAAAACTCCTCGCAACCTGGATGGTGGAAACTAGATCCAGGGTCTTCATTTCTACTTCCCGAACAGGTACAATTCTATCCATGTGAATAAATGAGTTGATGTCGAACATGGTAGAATCCACTTGATTACCAGTCAATGATGTAAATTGTTAACAAGTGTGAGAGAAACCACCAGTGATGTCAATGGCTCTCAAAGTACCCAGTACAATCCATGAGATGTGAATGAATGAGTCGATGTCGAACATTTCACGGAATCCTTCGATCGAAATTCAATGATGTAAACTGTCATCAAAGGCGAGAAACCTGCCATTGATGCATGCAGACTTCAAGCTACTGACGATTCCTAGGTCATCTTTCTAGATAATGTGTTGATGTCGATAGAAAGCGACCCGTTGCAGGCAAGCCCACAACACGAAATCATAGATCAAGTTGAAGAAATGTAGCTGTAAGGACTGACTCAGGGATGGTCAAAATGGATGACGAGTATTTTGCAGATGAATGTTTATTGCAGAGACCTCTTGAACACATAACGACACGACAGATGGCTTGGTGACATTTGACCCAAAGTTAATACCCGGCCAAAGACTTTCAATGTGGTTTGATCAACTGTGAGGCAAAGGATTTCCCAACCCAGGTGAATGAAAGTGTCGTGTTCAAGAGTGGTAATAAGGCTTCTTTTGAGACAAAGGATAACAAATGGGCTCATTTTTCTCTCTTTTCCCCCACCATTTCTGGCAAGTACCTCTTTATTTTTTACAAGCTTGAGGAGGATAATATATGCTTGATTATAAGCTCATCCTTCGGATGAGTCCAACTTAGTTTTGATTCGAACCCTAAGAAGGAGTGGTCCGTTCCTGTTTGTAATCAAACAAGTCCTTTACTGTGAAATTTTAACGAGTCCAGTATAGGAGAAACTCGGCGTTTTTCATTTTTAGAGAGTCTGAAAAAACTAAAGAAGACTCCAGGTTGAACTTTTTCGTAAAGTTGTGTCTCCCAAGCCCAAAAAAGTATAAAATAATACTTGAGAGAACCGCTTAGTCTCACGACCAAGGAGTACTTTCATGATTAGTGCCTCTGACCTGAAAAGTAAAAAGTGATCAAGGACACGTCGTTTTATTTCCGTATCGAGTTTGAAACGACAAAAACCCGGCAATCTTTTCCTGTTTTTACGGTCAGAAAAGAGCTATAAGGGGACCGTCTTTTAATTCCGTTTTAACGAGTGTAAAAGAAACGCTCAGCAATCTTTTCATGTTTTAGGAGTTAGAAAAGAGCTTAAAAGATGACTCTGATGTTTTGGTTCGTGAAAAATGATAATCTTCCTTGAAAGTCCTATTGTCCTGCACAAAAACGACACATTACTCATACCTGTTTAAGATAAGCAAAAATGCATTGAGAAATATCCTTCTATGGTGAAAAATAAACAAATTTAGCATTCATTTATCCAAAAAACCTATAAAAAGACCTTTTACCATGTCATTTTTACCATTTTACTGTTGAAGGAGAGAAAAGGGCTTTTGGCAAGAAACTTCCCGTGGACTTTGCGGAGAATCCGACCGTCGGAATCGAGTGCCGTCTCTTTCAGGTATTTCACAACATCCTCCTCTTTGTTTTCATCCGTTTAGAATTTCATTTTAAGCCCTATTTTGATTTTTTGAGGGCTTTGGGGTTTTAGGATCCGCCTTTCAGGGTACGCAGGTGCCCCATGGGCAACTTGCGTACCCCGACATTTTCGTTCATGGGAAAATGGCAGGAGTACGCAGCCTGCCTTCAGAACAGCTGCGTCCATACGCTCTGTTTCTAAACGCGTGGTGCGTACTCCGCGCAAAGCAATTTCAAAACCCCAAATCTCAAAACCTAACCATTAATTTTTGATTTAATGAATTCTAATGAATGTTTTCTGGTGTGTAGATTGCCCACCATGCTTGATTGGCGCGAAAGAGAACATGAAGATGTCGATTTGGCCGCAATAGATCATCAACCCTCCATTGATGCTTTGAAGGCATGCTATCTCTACAAATACTGGGCCATGCCTGGCATGAGGGCCCAGGTGCGATTCTTAAAATGGCTGGTTGAAAGGTGGAACGTTCAGGATCAATGCTTCTACATCGGAGGGCACCAGCTCGAGATAGAGCCCTCTGACATATATTTTCTCACTGGTTTGCCTAATAGGGGCGAGCAACTGACTCTGTCCGGAACTAGGTCGGGTGGCCAATCCCTTGCTAGCCTCCGGCTAGAGTGGTGCAACAATCAAAACCAGGAGAAAGGGATAGAAATCAAATACATATCCCTGCCGAACTTATGGTAATTGCCTTTACAGTTACCAGACTCTGCGGCGCAGCCGCTTTGCACATTGCCACCGGGTCCCAAATGCGGATGGCGATAGATTGCTACCGAGGCACCATTTTCAATTGGTGTGACGCTCTGTTGGCCAATATGAAGGGCCAACTGACTAGGGCAAAGAACGGGCAATTAAAGACCTTTGGGTATGGGCCTCTAGTTGTGAACTTGCCCTAGAGAGGGTTCCGATGCTGATCCCACAGCATCTCATTGTTCCAGCTGGGCCTCCTCGGGAGCCGAAGTTGATGCGATGGGTTACGGTGATGGCCCGGCATCCTGATGAGGGAGCGGGAGTTGTTTGATTTCCTGCGGGTTACTTTCACTGGTTGGAGGACCAGGTCTTTGCGATTCAGGACTTTCCTTATGCCGGAGTAGATTTTCGCGGTGATCCGGACATGGTTCTTCCACAGGGAGAACAATGGGACGACAGAGGTATTTCATTTTCACAAGTTTTTAATTATTTACTTTTTATTTGTTTTTATATCATCTCAAAACTGACAGTGACAAATCTCAAAATGCAGATGTAGGTACACAGCGTCCGGCCAATCTCCGGCCATTCGAGAGAAGAGTACTAGTTGCACCAGCACCGGCCCCACAGGATGCGGCCGCAGAGACCTTAGCCGAGCTGGAACAGGACCTAGAGCGTCTCACGACGGACATACCAGAGACGACTATAGATGATATTCCTATCCGACTTCAGCGCTATGTAGTCGCAGTCCCAGGACCTTTCAGGAGGTTCCTGTGTAGGGTAGCGCGGGCAATGGTCTCGTATAGAGAGCACCACCAGTGATTGGCTAGTCACTTTTTGTAGACACATATGACATTTTTGGTTTTTGTACTTATCATTTTTGCCGATCATAAGGTGTTTTTCAACCTATGATCGAAGACGATGTATATTTTTTGACACACTCCTATCTATATATATATATCATTATTACCGGCTTATCTTGTTAAATATGTATGATGAAATGTTTTTAAATTTACATTTATGATTATTGCAAATGTCTGTCTAACATTCGAGAAGCAATTGCATCTGCTAATGTATTTAATGACCTTGGAATATGCTGATATTCAATGTAATCAAATTCACGTTCCAAGAGGCGCACTCTCAAAAATAACCTTAATAACACTGGATTTCTAATGGCATATACTCTGTTAAGCTGTAATACAACGAGTTCAGAATCTAACCTCACTATCAAACTCTGAATCCCAAACGAAATAGATTCGGATAATAACTCAATCACTGCACTGTATTCTGCAATGTTGTTTGTTGTTTGACCCAGGCTCACCCCATGCATAGAAACTAACTCGTCAGAGGGCGAATAGATAACCCAAGCTGTGGAAGAGATATTCCGTGTATTACGACAAGCACCATCAGCAAATCCAATGTACGTTTGGAGAGGCGTCGACATCTGCAATATCAAGAGTAAAACCAAGATAAGCCAGAATAACGACGAAAAACACACTCTCTAAGCTAAGCACACTGTCTATACTAACAAACACACCAGCTAGAAAGAAAAACTAACCTAACTAAATCTCCATACCCACCATTTAAGCATAATACCTCTTTAGGTAAAGTCCATTTCTGGGCTTACCCAAAGAGTCCCCATCAAAATCTACCAGCTCATAGGCCCCTTTTGCTAGCTTTCGCTTGACAATATAGGGCCCATGCCACATGGGAACGAATTTGCCAGCACCTAATTTATCGTTAGCTTGATCATATAATATCACTAGGTCTCCTTCCGAAAAATTACGAGGGGTTACGTTGCGATCATACTGAGCTTTCATCCTTTTTGCGTGAGTCTCGATTGCCAATGCAGCGTCACGTCGAGTCTCATCTAATTTAGCTAAGTATAATAGACGCTTCTCCTCTTCGGAAGTAGCTGGAAGTAATTCGATAGCCATTTGAAGTGATGGGATTTCGCATTCAATGGGCAACACTGCTTCCAAACCATAAACTAGTTGGAAAGGAGTGAACCCTGTTGATGTTTTCACTGAGGTTCGGTACGCCCAAAGCGCTGAAAATAACATGTTGTGCCAATTCGACCGATGAATACCAATGATTCGTCGGATCATGATAACTAGAACTTTGTTGATGGACTCAACCAAACCATTTGCTTGGGGATAATAAGGAGTGGAACTATCATGACGCAAACCAAGCTGGCTTGTAAGTTCTGTCATCATAATGTTTCGAAAATGGTGCCCATGGTCAGTGATTATCGCTTGTGGGACACCAAACCTAGCAATAATATGATTGAATATGAAAATCGCAGCTGTCTTGCCGTCAGCCTCGAATGTAGGCATCGCCTCGGCCCACTTAGTAAAAAAAATCAACCGCAAGGATGATATACGCATGCCCCCCGGCCGAGTGAGGGTTACATGTAATAAAATCGATACCCCATTTAGCAAAAGGACCAACAGCAATTATAGGGTGGAGACGAGCAGGTGGTGCGCGCATCTTGCGATCAAACACTTGACAGTTGTGGCATTTTCGGACCGCAATGATACAATCTTTAAACATGGACGGCCAGAAGTAGCCAGCACGCAACACCTTCTGAGCTGTGGCATACCCAGACATATGACCACCACACGCTCCAGAATGACAGTCATTCATAACCCTTTCTGCCTCCTCATGAGTTAAGCAACGACGAAAAACCAAGTCCGCCCCACGATGATAAAGAGTATCTCCAATAATTTTGTACTGTTGGGACTGGAATCGAATTTTTCGGCGTGCCGACTTTGAAGCTTCGGGCCGAAAGGATTGGGTTTGGAGATAGACAATTATATCCCCATACCACGGATCTAAAGTGCTGATGAGAAACAGAGATTCCTCTACCACAGTTTCCGTGTCAGCACGCGGGAAGTCACACATCAATTCCGCAAAAACTAAAGATTTCTTAGACTTAGATTTTTCAAACTCCAAGTTGAACTCTTGCAAGATAACAATCCATTTAGAGTACTTGCCCCCTAGCAATTGTTTAGTCAAAATGTAAATCATAGGGTTGCAATCCGAAATGACTGTAGTTTTACGGAGAAGAATGTAATGACGAAAACGCTGAACAGCCTGAACAGCTGCCAAGGCCAATTTCTCCACATGCGAATATTTTAGCTCAGTGGGATTTAACGTCCTACTAAGATAATATATCACATGTTCCGTTTCGAATTCATCTTCCTGTACTAAGACCATTCCAATAGTGGAATGAGCGGCGGCGAGGTACAAAAAGTAATCCTGGTTGTAGTTGGGAGGATGCAGCAACGGTGCATGGGTCAACGCGTGCTTTAGCGCATCGAAAGATTTCTGAGCTATCTCATCCCAAGAAAATTGAGCATTTTGTTTCAACAACCGGGTAAAACCCTTGGTAATCTCGGCATAGTTAGGAATGAATCAGTGTAAAAAGTTTGCTTTCCCTTGCAAACTTTGGAGTTGGCGCAAACTCGAAGGAGGAGGCAATTTGATGATAGCTTCGACCTTCGAGGGATCGACGTGAATGCCGGCTTTTGAAACTACAAATCCCAGCAATCATCCCACTTCGATGCAGAAGACACATTTGTGTGGGTTCAACCGTATACGATAATGCCTACACCTCATAAAAATTGCTCGTAAATGGACAAGGTGATCAGCTCGATGTAAGGATTGAGCGGGAAAATCATCGAGATATGGTTGCACAATGTGCTTGATGTCATGAAATGCATAAGACATGGCCCTTTGAAAAGTGGCTCCGGCATTCTTAAGCCCAAAAGGTAGTTTGCAATAAGCAAATGTCCCCCATGGACAAATGAAAGCCGTTTTTGGTTGATCGGCAGGTAGAATATTGATTTGGTTGTAACCGGAAAAACCATCCATAAAGGAAAATATTTCACTGCCGGCACAATCATCAATTATTTGATCGATATAGGGCGTTGGATAGTTGTCCTTGGGACAAGCACGATTGATATCCCTATAGTCGATACATATTCTTATTGTTCCCTGCTTCTTGTTAACTGGAACAATATTCGATACCCAATCCGTTAACGGGATCGGATAAATGAAACCTGCTTTCAACAGCTTCTCAACTTCTGCTTTAATTGCAGCCGCTTTCCAAGGGTGGATCTGACGCAGACATTGCCGAACGGGTTTAGCGTCCGGGTAAGTCTTGATCTCATGAACAACAATGGAGGGATCAATTCCTGGCATTTCCTCATAGGACCAGGCAAACACGTCGCGAAATTCTTGAAATAGGGCCTTGTATATTTGAATTTCGTCATCTGAACACGAGGCACCTATATGAATGTGTTCAACAATTCCGGGCTTCACTGAAATGTCAATGGGAATAGTGCGAGAAACATTTCCCAAATTCAGCTCTGAATCAGGATGTTTCATTGGACTCTGAGCGTCTTTGACATATTCAGCTGTAAAAATTGATGAGAAATCGTTTTCAAAACGATCATCCTCAGGTAAAAACGACGATCTATGATGAAGATCGTCCCATGGTAAATCGTCTACACATAGGACTTCACAAAGTTGTTCATCAGATGACACAACTTCGGGAAACGTTATTAACTCCGAGGTTGACGCGAAAAGAGATTCCTCACGGACCACATTCATTTGGTCGATTTGGGCTGAACTTGGGTTGGAAAAAGACTGCACTGCCTCATAAGCAATTTCATATGGACTCAAAGGAATTGCATCACCGAATAAGTCTATCTCAGATTCAGATGGGACAATCCAAGGATCATCGTAAATAATAGTCTCTGAAGTAATCATATGAATGGACGCGAATGAAGGGTCTGCGTTGATCAGAGGAAAAGGAAAAGTTCCCAGTAAACCGGAATCTTTAACTAATCCTACGCCAACATCCTTATAAGGGATAGTCGTTTTACCGACATGCTGGATACTCTCTGAAGAGGCTGGGTCGGAAGAAAAATAAGCCAGCTGGTCTATTGTCATGATCTTGCCATTATGTGGAAACTTTATGACTCTGAAGACCGATGAAACGACCGCTGTCATAGCGTAAGACCAACTTCGACCCAAAAGAAGGTTGTAGTCTAGAGGGGCATCAACCACCTCCACATCGAGACTAACGGTTTTTCCTTCAACTCCTATAGGAAAATCCTGTAAAATGCCAAACGGATGGAACCCACGGCCATCAAAGGCCTTAAGAATTGTCGGGGATTGGTTCAGCGAAGGAGAACCAAGAGATCTCCAACACTGAATCGACATAATACACGTGGAGGCTCCCTCGTCAATTACAGTCCGATGAATAGGCATGTTTTTTACTATCACTGGAATCTGGAAAGCCATCTGATGAGGGAGACGCGGTGTACTATTTTCTAGATCAAAGATTATCAGGTTCGGGTCCTGAACATCAACAGCTCCTATAGCCGACAAAAGTAATTTTCGCTGTGTTGGACATGATTGCAGCACTTCTAAAGCCGACATTGCTGAGGGTGAAACAACTAAATCCTCAACAATGTTGTAATTCTGGGCCGCTCTCGCATGTGGATTGAAAGCAGACCTTCGAAGTACACCCTTGGCGGGCGGTTTTATTACTAATTCAGGTTTAGGTTTCTCAATCTGTAGTGGATCAGAACCGGGAGCTGAGGTTGATGGATTTGAACGAGAAGATTCTGCTTCTTTCGATCCATCAACAGGACTTTTACTACCATAATCGTGAGATCGAGTCGCAATCCTTACATGAGACATCATCAATATGGGTTCTTCAGTGGCACTCGAGGAAGAACCTATCATCTTACTCTCCTGCTTTGGAAATGGATCTTTCAAAACAGCAGGAGTTGAGGATCCTTTGACGATTTTCACAACCTCGGCCCGATGGGGGCAATCTCTTGTAAAATGATCCTCTTCACAAATTAGACAAGGATATCGAAGTTTGCGCTTTTCGTCATTGGTTTCCGACTTTTCTGTTTTCTCCTTTGGAGTCTTGTCTGCTTTACCCTTCTTCTTACCCTTCTTCTTCCCACCATTTTTTGATTTAGCCGTAGATGACTCTACAGCGTGAATATCGGCGGAAATTTCAGGAGAAGACTCTCTTGTCGGGGAATCTGGTAAGGTTATAATGGGCGAAGAATTTTTTGAAGATTTCTTCTTACTTTTAGTATTTACCGAACCAATCATGCCATCAGCAGCATGAGATCCCGAAGGAGCAACAGAGATTTGATTTGACTTTGGAATATCTGGGATCTTTTCATGTAACGTACCTGACTGAGTGTAAACTAAGTCAAGGTATTGCACTTGAGCAATTACTTGCTCTTCAGTAACTACTCCGGCCTTAGCTACATCTTCAGTAATCTTCGGTAATAATGATTTAACAAACCATTCAGCTAAGATTTGGTCCGGAATAAAAACTTTCACTAATCGTCGTCGACGTCTCCATTCATGTATATGATCGGAAATATAAGTGGAGGTTGACTGTTTTAATGAAGTTAATAGCTCCGTGTCGTTATCGTATCTGACCGGCAACTGAAAATGAGTTAGGAACGAGGTAGCTAACTGACTAAAATTGTAAAAAGAGGCCTGTGGTAACTCAATGTACCACTTGGCCACGAGACCAATGAGCGTACGCTGGAAAAGACGTAAGCGGATCGAATCATCCGAGATGGAATTTGAAGCACACCAGAGGTGGTAAGTCATCACATGATTGGACGGATCCTCTCCAGACTTACCTTCGAA
This sequence comes from Pinus tabuliformis, assembly GCA_031772625.1. NCBI lineage: Eukaryota > Viridiplantae > Streptophyta > Pinopsida > Pinales > Pinaceae > Pinus > Pinus tabuliformis. Next base: position 1,169,220,965 of record CM062819.1, on the reverse strand, counting down.
CTTGGGTATATCACTGGGCAACTTATTTGGCATTGGCGGCCAGAACGGAAGATATTGTATTGGATCGTTCGTTAGGCGCGTCAAGTCTGGTAAATCCAAAGTTGCGATAAACGGTAACTGCCAATTAGGATCCCTAAAACTCTGAGTCACAAGACCAGTCCCAGGAGGAGGATATCCAGGATAAATTGGAATAGGAATTGCATTCGGGATATTATATCCTCCTGGAAAACCAGGATTAACCGGACCGTACTGGGGTTGCTGAGGTTGTTGATAAGTGTACCCAAGATAAGGTTGATACTAGTAAACCGGCTGTTGGACAGCAGGCCCGTATTGGTACTGTCCCTGGTACGGTTGATAAGTGAATTGTGGTTGACTAGTGACAACCGTACTTAAACCAGGTTGTCCTACAGGCATCTGAACCGTAGTTTGAATCGTAGATCCAGACAATGGTAAAGATGTCTGAGGAGTAGTTGCAGAGACAGTAGAAACCGGAGCTGTCGATACTCCAGAAGCAAGTGTGGTGCAAGGAGCAGATGTTGCGGTAGTTGCAGCAGCCGTTGTTTGAGATGGATTACTAGGTGCAATTGGCGGCTGAGTAACTACCGAAGTTACAGAAGTTTGAACATTAGACTGGACCGGTTGCTGGGATGGACCAGCAACTAAAGGTTGTCCAGCTTGAGATGACAACTGCATACTTGGCTGCAATACCTGTTGAACTTGCGATGGATCCCACACTATGTTCATTCCGAGGTATTGACCCATGACAGGTTGAGGATATTGAGATCCATAACCGGATTGAGGATAGGATTGATAACTGAAAGGCACAGTTCCCGTACCTTGAACATATGACTGACCTTGAGGTGGTTGATAACCTTGACTCAAGTATTGGCCTTGAGGTTGATAACCTTGAGGTAAATACTGATACTGGGGTTGACCTTGACCTTGAGGTTGATACCCTTGAGGTAAATACTGATACTGAGGTTGACCCTGGGGTACATATTGAGGCTGGCGTTGACCTTGAGGAATGTATTGTACTATGGGTACATACTGTCCTTGAGGTTTCCCTCCGGACACAATTTGTGTACCTTGAGGTTTCCCCCCAGGCGTTAATTGAGGCTGCCCCCCAGGCGGTAATTGACCACCTTGAGGTTGAGAACTGGGAACTGAACCTGACATCATGTAAATGTCTCCTATACCCAACGGTTTATTACCATTGTTTCCAGCTAATAACCCATGTTCAATGGGTTGAGGAGATGCTCCCGCAAAAGTACCAGAAAGTGGTTGATACCCGGAAGGAATAGAAGGACCGCCATACAAGAAAGATTCAGGAGATTGAGTGAACACGGACGACTGACGAGACATATTTACAGGAGTATAAATACCTCCGGGTGGAAAAGGAGTTCGAGGTGGAGAAAAACTTATCCCTGAGTTGTCTAAATAGTTGGTTAACGAAAGGTACTAAGTAGTACTTCTAGGAGGACTGTAAAAGATAGATTCACGCTCCCTTAGATCAATAGTAGGTTGATCTTCAAGGATAGATACGCCTAATTCTTCCTCTAGAGCAAGTTCTTCAATAGCTATCAAACCAACAGGAAGATTTTCGGTGATGACTCTTTCTACCCTAGGTGAATCAGGTGCACTAGAAGTTGGAGTAACAGGTTCAGATACTTCAGGTTCTTCGCCTATATCACTAGTAGATGAAAAACTACCAACAAGCTCGGAAACTGCAACAGCTTCAGGATTATAACCTGTTTCTAGACCTTGGTAATCTGGATGGACTACCAACGACGATTCTCCTTCTTCAGGTGAACCTACTTTACTGCCACTAGGAGTTACAAGGACCTTTAAGCCTTCGTAATGACTCAGGACCTCTTCAGGAGGTTCGCCCCGCAATCTATGGGACTTCCTCAACAAATCGGCCACGGTAACAATCTCAGGAGACTTGCCCCGAAGTCTACGGGACTGTCTCGGTAATTCAGCCACAGTTAAAAACTTTTAACTACTGCACACGCAATCAAAGTAAAATCTCAAAGCAAACCACCTAAAGTCTCTAAAGAACCAAACAAATTTGAATCACACGCCTAAAGAATCTAGGGCATCAAACCATACACAAACAGTAGCCTTCCGGACTAGAAACACTAGTTGGAGATGAAACCCAACATCGCCGAATTCAGTACAGAAGTGGTGGGCGGAACAGTTACCCCGACAACCTGCTTAATGAATAGACCGGCACAAGTTCCTCCACTTTAACCGTCTCGAGTGAAGTGAACCCCCCGGAAAATCCAAGTGAGTCTAGCCGACGTCTGCTCCAGGTACAGTGGGATCTTCCCTCCACCGTCACCTCGGTAGAATCCTAAAGATAATGGTCACTAAGGTTACCAACAGCAACAAATGCACCTGGGGGAACAATCTACACTTCGACAGCACGCAAGGGCAGAGTATCAAGCTCAATCCCCTTACCGGCTCCTTGACAATAATCCAAGGTTTACCGACAAGTGACCCCTGGCTCCTCGACAATGGTTAATCCGAGGTTTACCGTTTGTAATACGTTCGTGTTTGGAGTCGTTCCCAACGAGGGAGGATTGATCCCCTCACTGGTTCGGACACGAGCTCGTGCTTCTCCTTTAAGAGGAGCTTTCCCAGAGTACAAATGAAACAATTGGATTTATCCTACCACAAGATGAGCTACTTGTTTGGTTTTGCTGTCTTGGAGAGTTAATTACTCTCCTACTCCAAGACACTAGCCTAATCTATATTGGTATTTCAGAGCCCTAGTAAATAAAAGTTACTAAGTTGATTTTACTTTAAGCGTTAATCTTATGGCTTTTTTAAGACAAAAGGTAGTGGAGATGAAACTGATGGTGTGTAGACTCGACCGAAATCCACTAAAAAGATGCACTTAGGATGATTTACACTAATTTTTCCTTTTTCAATGAATTTCCTAGCTAAGAGAGTTGGAGAATGCAATTTTGAAATAAAGACAACTTTCTTGGCAATGAAAAACAAAGAAACAAACTCTTTATCTTTTCAAAACATACGACACATGACCACTAATCACTTCACGAAAATTCCTTTTTCTTTCAAAGACACAAATGCTACCAAAGCAAACTTTCCTTCAAAAGATATTTTTGTATTTTTTCCTAATTAATAAAGCATGTAAAACTTACTTTAACAAAAATCAAAGTTAAAAAAGCTATGGCAATCAAATCAACTCAATTTCACTCAAAAGCAAATCTAAGAGAAATAAATATAAAAGTAATTCTAACGAGATAAAAGCTTACTAAAGATGATTCCTGGATGTTTTACTCAGTCAAAATGTAACTAAGGACTAGTTAATGCAGAACCAAAAACTAGTCAAAACAAAAATCAAAATCTTTTTGTTCTTTTCTCAAGAATAAAATTCAAAGTTCAAATAACAAACTTTTCGAGATTCGCAAAGAGAAGACACAAAGGTAGGTCTCTCACAAGGGTGAATTCTATGACAGGCCCGACTCCTAAGAGGACTGGACAAAACCAAGGAGATCCAAAGTTTGACAACCTCTAACGCCAAAGTCACTACAGGACCAGTTAAAAATCAAACCCTAAGGCAAAATCCCTATGAATTTCACTAAAACCCTCGACACTGACGAAACAAGCTTAGGTGAAGATTTATGGCAGAAAACTAGTGGATCTGGGCAGAAAAAAAAATTAAAAACAAAAAGTAAAAGGCAAAAAGAAGGAAAATGAAATTTTCTTAGTTTTGACAGGGGTACGCAGGCGACCTGTTTGCACAGGTGCGGGTACGCTCTGTGCACAAAGCGACAGTGCGTACAGGTACGCACTGTGCTCAACTCAGAGGCTGCGTACTTCTAGCAATACAAAGAAAAACTAAAATCTAATTTAACCCTAAGCTAGCCCACCCAAACACACAGTCAGACAGCCAAAAACCAGAAAACAAATAACTTTTCTCAGATCAAAAGTTCATACAAAGGAAAAAACATTCACATCAATGGATTCCCCAGTGGAGTCGCCATTTTGTCATGCGGAAAGAGTTGTTAGTGCGGACACAACCGACCTCCCTAGAAGCAAAAGCTTTCTAGTGACAAACAAGACAAATAAAGCTACCTTTCTCTAAACATGCATTGCAAATACAAGTAATCAGGGGATCTTTAACATACCTTTAGTCCAACTCTTTGTAGTAGTCCAGCCTCGCCGATCCGGATGAGCTCCTCCTTCTCTTCGAAACCTGCATTCACTAACAAGCCAAAAGATTAAATAGCACCTGATAAACTCATAAAACAATACATATCTATCATATAGACCAAGGAGTATATGAAACAAACCATGAATAACAATCTGTTGAGAAAAATAAGTTCATTTGCATTAAAAGGTAACAAAAGGAACCATTACAACCTGAGCCTTGGTGTTGTGCAAGTCCCTCCTAGGGTCCAACAAGAGTTTTCCTTTACTTTGATCAGCTCACCCACTCTCAAATAAGGCTAGGAAAGGATGGGAATCTCTCCTCTCAAGCTTTACAAGGGAGTCCTAATTCCAGTAGCATCTACCCTTAGGAATGTTCAACTTTCAACCTCCCCTCCCTTTGGCCCAATGTCTGTATTTATAGTGCTCTAGAGGAAGTTATTCAGGTCCACCATCAATGGGATAAGCCCCTCTTTGGATGGGATAGCTCCCCTCTTGATGGGATAAGTTCCTCTTTGGTAGGGATACATGAACCATCTGGAGGCGCTCCATACACGTCAAACAAGCTTCTAGAAGGCTCTAGAAATGACCACAAGTAACTTTTTTGGAGTGAAACTTGCGCCTTTTGACCTTTACAGGAGTACACACCCATTGCTTTACATACAAAGCGTACAAGTACGCAGGTATTGTGAACTTGGAGTGCATACACACAGGTAAGGCTAAGAGAAACTGCATACCCAGAGATATATAGATTTTTAATGACTTTCTCTCTTTCTTGAAGTTTGACATGGAGAGCAGAGGTATGAGGCTTGCCAAGGAGGATAGTATGACAGTTGATGGAGCCATACTAACTGCAAATAGTCATGGTGACAAATTTTAGTGTAACACCAACACGAACCTCCGATAAAAATTTGCAAGGCCCAAAAAGCTGCGAAGCTCCGTTAGAGTGGTCGGGGTTGGCCAATCCTGAATGATTTGGTTCTTAGTCAAATCCACATGCATGTCACGCTCATCCATGATGCAACCCAAATATTGGACCTGCCTCATGCCAAAGGTGCATTTCTCCAAGCTGGCACACAGTTTGTGTTGTCGAAGGGTTTGAAGGGCCTATCGAATGTGTTGCAAGTGTTTTTCCAAACTCTTGTTGAAGACGATGATGTCGTCAGATAAACAACCATGAATGAGTTGGTGAAGAGTCGCAAGGTGTCATCCATTATCCTCATACAAGTAGCAGGGGCATTTTTCAACCCGAAGGGCATAACCAACCATTCAAAAAGGCCTTCCTTGGATTTGAAGGCAGTCTTCCATACATTTGTGGGCTCTATTGGAACCTGGTGATAGCTAGACTTCAGATCGATCTTGCTAAAATACTTGGCCCCCTTGAGTTGGTCCAGAAGGTAATCAATCCACAAGATTAGATACATGTTCCTAACAATGATTTTGTTTAGTGTCTGATAATCAATGCAAAGTCTCCAGGTCCCATCCTTCTTTTGTACAAGTACAATCGGGCTTCCACAAGGCAAGGAACTTGATCATATGTGCCCTTTTTGCAACAACTCCTGGATTTGTCGCTTGATCTCTTCCTTTTCCAGAATGGAGCGATGATATATCAATCCGTTGGGTAGAGGTGCTCCGAGAGTCAGATCGATCGATCGAATGCTTGAACTGACAGTGTAAGGGTACTCCTGTGGATGAGGAGAAGATGTCTTTTTATTCTTCCACGACCGTATCCACATGCTTCTACTGTGTAGAGGAACCCTTCCTGGGGGCCATGGATGTGGCTACAATCTTCCCCTTACTTTGAGAGCGAATCTGAAAGAAAGAAAAAAATTCCCAATCTGGGAGATGATCTTACTGCATTGCTTAGCAGAGATCAAAGAGATGGCGGTAGGAGGGGCTACCTCTGGTATCTTGTATAACTTCCTACCCAAAGAAATAATAATAGAGCGGGGTCTAGACTCATATACAATATGCCACTTCCACAAGTATGGTTGTCATAATATTACATCACAAACTTCAAGAGGAGTAACATCACATAATACCTCATTCGTGAAGGGCTTGATGTTGTAGGGAAGGCGTCACTATTGGCTGACATAGACATCTCGTCCTTGGTGAAGCCACTCAATGGTGTACGACTGTGAATGTGTTGTAGTCAGTAGGCCCAGTCACTTCACGACCTCTACTGAAATGAGGTTCTTTTGGCTCCCACTGTAGACAATGAATTACAGCGGAGAACCCTTCACCCAGATCTGTAAGTGGAATAGGCGTTCCCCCTCCTCTGGATCTTTAGGCTCAATCTTTTGGATCTTGGTGGTGGCCACAATGGCACTGGGCTTCGAGTTAATGATTTGATTCCCTTTTCATTCCCCTTGTCGGGTTCTGACTCAGATTTGAAACATGCGTCTGACTTGAAAGCCTTCAGCTCAGCCACCAGTGACTGATTGGACCGAGACTCATTTGTGTTGTGAGTGGAGCTCTTATGGAACTCACACCACTTTCTCATATCCTTCTTTGTCTTCATGGTGTTTTTATTTGTCTTCGCGGTGTTGTTCTTTCCCATGTCTTTACCGATCACTTTCTTTCAACATGACTGTATTGTGGATTGCTTGACATGGTGGAGTACTCATAAGACAGTTTGGAGATCCATTCCACTTATACTTTTCTGGGATATATGGAAATGGAGAAATAAATGCATATTTCAGAACTCCACGGGAGATTTCTATAAGGTTTTTGAAAGTACTTTATCTAATCTTTCTATGCACACTTCTATTGAATCATGCTCCAAAATACCACAACACAAGCGGACAGGTCTTCAAATGGAATATCCAATGGGTTTTTTTTATGGTGCTGCACAACGGAACACATGTGGTTGTGGTTTTTGGATTGTCATTTCAAACGAATTGGCATACAGGACTCACTGGTATGGGGGAAGTGGCACTAACACCAGGGTTAAAGCAATGGCTTTATGGGGCCTCCTATGGTTCACCAACTTCCTTGGTATCCTTGCTATACATATCTATGGGGATTCCAAGATTATCATAGATCAGATCATGGGCAGGGCAAACATCAACAATCCTTTGCTACTTGGTTGGCTGGGGAGAATTGGTCTTCTATGGAATCAACTCAACAATTCTACTATTATGCATATTGGCAAAGAACAGAACAAGGAAGCTGATGAACTTTGGAAGAGGGGACTAGTAGGTAAATTTGGTAATATGCACATGGAAATAATTCTAAATCATAATGTTTTAGATGTCAGATATTTTCCATTTCTTGGGTAAATTCTATATCCTCTCTTTTTTTGTATATTTTTGTATGTATACTAGGCATTAATACCTATGAGTTTCACTCACTTGGATGGAAGGTCATGCTATTTGCTCTATCGCTCAGATAGATGGTATGGTGGAGTAGCAGATATGCCATGTGCATAATTTTTTGGTCAATTTTGTTGTAATTATCTATGTCTTTTTATGCTTATTCTGGAACAAATCTAGGTCTATGAACTATTTGATATTTTTGTAATATATTTGATGTGACATTATTTGAATGGGATGTTGGATATGCATATCCCGATAATCTATATGATAAAATACTTGACAGTATATCTTAAATATTGATTATAATATGTCAAAAAAAAATTCGTACTTAAAAAACAAAAAACTACTCAACGATTCGCAAACAAAAATATTCCATGAAAACATGTCTACTTTTCTATTGAAAAAGTTACGCAAAACTAAAATTAATATTTAAAAAAAAAAATTGAACACCTATGTGTGAAAGCATTGCGATCAGCAATTGCAATTTTAAATAATCATACCTCAGCACCATTGAAAGCACTACAATCAGCAACCCGTAAAATAGAGCAGCAAACCGTACAGATAAGCATCCCCATTACTAACTCGAACGTGAAAGGTAGGGTAGGGAAGGTAAAGGAGCTTTAATAATTTTTTGTTTTTTCCGAATCATGTTAAGGATTTGGTCTTTTTTTATAGAGGCATTGAAATTTTATATTTACCTTTAAGTTTTATAAAATTTTGGATGACTTGAATTAATTAATGATAAATTATTCAATTTATATTTTTATCACGTGAAAGATTTTTTTATGAGGTTAAGGATTTGGTCTTTTTAGACAGGCCAGCAAGTTTGGTATTTATTTTTAGTTTTTATTTTATTTTTGATGACTTGATTTAATGGATAATAAAAAAAATTATTTAATTTTTTTAATCATGTGAAAGAGTTCGCTCTTTTTATATATAGAGGTGTTGAACAACTTAATTTAATTTTTTTTAATCGTGTGAAAGATTTTGTTTTTTTATATAAGATTATGTTTTATTTTTAAATTATATAATAATTTTTATATTTAAATTATAATTTTTTAATTATATATTAATTATTTTTAAAATTTTTAAATAAATTTAATAATTAAAAATATATATTTTTAAAAAATCAAATAGAAAATTTTAAAAGAATAAAATAATTTAAATGGTTGTTCTAATTAATTAGTCAACACAATTAATATAATATTTTAATGTTGTTAAGAAAATAACAATAAGTGGCATGTGTTGCATAATGTGTGTGGTCAACGGTGCGGCTGACGGCTGACTTGCTCCCCACCTAGGTTCGATCCACAATTTGTGTAGCTGCTGTGCAGCAGTATGTGTATTTGATGGGTGTGGTTGATGTGACATAAATATATGTAAATATTTGTATAGATGGTCTAATATATTGATTCTGCAAGGGGACTGGCCCCCCCTTTTTTTAAAAAGTTGTTACGCATGCAATTAATAGGTTACAAGTTTAAACTTTAATGTATTATCATGTATATTATCATTAGGATGAGAATTTGAAATCAATATCACATGTCAAATTGATAGCGTAGATATTAGAACAAACCATATTTATGCATTTTTGTTGTATTTAGTGATAGGGAGATACAAAATTTTAAAAATATTTGATAATGAAATGGGCCAATGATCAGTGATTTTGTCATAAAATTTATCATTGTTACCATGTTTTACATTTAGAGTATTTTTCTTCCAATTAGCAAGATGTTTTGAAAATATAATTCGACTCAAAAATACCTATTCCTGGTCTATGTTATTTGTCTTATCAAATATTGGAAAATATCATGGGTTGAGTGCTAAAACACACATAAATGCAAGAGGAAGATATAAGCATGTGATACATTATTTATTCATATGATACACATTAAGAAAATAACAATAAGTGGCATGTGTTGCATAATGTGTGTGATCAACGGTGGGGCTGACGGCTGACTCACTCCCCACCCAGGTTCGATCCACAATTTGTGTAGCTGTTGTGCATCAATATGTGTATTTGATGGATGTGATTGATGTGACATAAATATATGTAAATATTTGTACAGATGGCCTAATATATTGATTCTGCAAGGGGACTGGGCCCCCCTTTTTTAAAAAAAGGTTGTTACTCATGCAATTAATAGGTTACAAGTTTAAACTTTAATGTATTATCATGTATATTATCATTAGGATGAGAATTTGAAATCAATATCACATGTCAAATTGATAGCGTAGATATTAGAACAAACCATATTTATGCATTTTTGTTGTATTTAGTGATAGGGAGATACAAAATTTTAAAAATATTTGATAATGAAATGGGCCAATGATCAGTGATTTTGTCATAAAATTTATCATTGTTACCATGTTTTACATTTAGAGTATTTTTCTTCCAATTAGCAAGATGTTTTGAAAATATAATTCGACTCAAAAATACCTATTCCTGGTCTATGTTATTTGTCTTATCAAATATTGGAAAATATCATGGGTTGAGTGCTAAAACACACATAAATGCAAGAGGAAGATATAAGCATGTGATACATTATTTATTCATATGATACACATTAATGCAATTCCTTATGACCCTTTGTTTCATCTTCCAAGAGGTTTTTTCGATTCCATATAGTTGCTCATGTTCACTTGTGGTTTTCTGTCTTCCTATCAATTGAATAATACGATTTTATTGGTCCGAATTTAAACAGGAACACAACAAATTACAAATATAACCATAAATATATAGATGTAGCAGAAATAACACTTCCTTTCATTAATATCAAATAATGAAATATGCTTACAAACAGAATGGAAATGAGACTAGCTCAGGCGATGGTAACTTATCTCTGAGAAGAGATGTGGCAGCTACATGCCTCTGAACTGAGTTACAATGAGGCTTAAGGGCCTTTTTATTATTGAATAATAAGAGAAAACCCTAAACAACCAAAACCCTAACCTGAGGAGATGTAACACCAAAAGTTTATGGGACCTGTTGGGGTTAGTTGGGCAGCCAACTTCCCAGGGTCGTAACTTGGTCATATTATCTCTGTTTGATGCGCATGATACCTCGTTGGAAAGATCTCTCCAAGGACTACAACTGCAAAATGTAATTTCAAAACAATTTCCCACAAGAATATTGCCAGAAAAATGTCGTTTAGGGCCTCAAAATGGCTCTAGAAGTTCAGGACCCGAAAAACTACCAAAAATAGTAAATCGTGCTACAATTAAGGAAACTAAAAAAAAATAATAATAATAATAATTGATAGAACAATGGTGAGGGTCCAAGTGGAATAGGCAGGTGGCCACCAATATTCACCTAGATCATTCCTCCCCCCTTAGGAAGCAATGGTCTCCATTGCGTTGAGTTCCTCCATGAGATGAGGAAACTTTTGTTGAACTTGGTCCTTAGTGAGCCATATTCCTTAGTGCAGGAGTTGGCCAGCATTGACAACTCGATATAGTTGCATCTTCTTCTAGCGAGTGTTCTTGATCTGTGTGTCCATGATCCGATCAGTTGTAGCTTATTCCATGTAATCTAGATTTAAATCTGTTGGTGTAAGTTGTTCTGCAATGTCAAATGTGTCGAATAATGGTGGAAAGTATGGTTGAAGGCTATCCACATTGAACACTGGATGCAGGCCAAGGAATGGGGGAATGTTGAGCTCAAAAGCATTATCTCCACAGCCTTGGTTATGGTGTATGGCCCATATCGAAGCGAGCGAATCTTGCAGTGGGGCCCAACGAGGCGCTCCTTCTACAAATGTAGCCAAACTTTTTCGCCCACCTGGAACTTGTGTGGCACTCAATGCTGATCATGTCGCTGCTTGTACTTAGCATTGGTTTTGTCCAATATGTCATGGACCTATCGGCGAATGTGTTGAATGTGCTCAATGAAGCCATTTGCCTTGTCGACTTCAGACTAGACATGAGCCGAATCTGTCAGAGTCACTGCAAATGGTATGGCCACATCAATGGGGCATAATGGCTGGAATCTCAAGCCCACCGAAAAGGGTTGTGGCCAGTCGAGTTGTGGAGAGCTCGTCTGTAGCTGTGTTGAACATAGGGGATGCTCTCATCCCATGTGCGTGGATGCTTTGAGTTGTACATGCGTAAAATGTGTACAATCATCCTGTTGATGACCTCTGTCTGGCCATCAGTTTGGGGAGGGAAAGTTGTGGACTTAGTGAGTTTGGTGTCCAGCATCAACCAGAGACTGGACAAAAATGTACTGAGGAACCTGTTGTCCCAATCTGAGATGATAGACTAAGGTATCCAAAAGTGTACCCACACTCGTTCAACGAAGAGTTTAGCAGTGGCTTCTGCTATGATACTCTTCTTGCAGGCCGCCATAATGGCCATCTTTGAGAATCTTTCGACGACCACAAAAACACAATCGTTTCCATGCTTAGTAGAAGGAAGACCTGACATATAATACATGGAGATGGATTCCCAAGGTCGACTAGGGGTAGGCAACAGAGTATAGAGATCTTGCTTCTTGATGGTTGGTTTGGCAATGGCACAAGCAGTGCAGGATCTGATGTACTTCCCGACATCCTGTCGAAGATTCAGCCAATAGAAATATTTCTGCAGTACTACCATTGTTTTCTTGACCCCAAAATGCCCAGCGGCCTGACTGTAGTGGGCTTCCCAAATCGTCTTCGCACGCTCGATTACAGGAACACAAAGGTGTCCCAGGTGGCATAATAGAGCATCCTGGAGGTGAAATTCTAGAACTTGTTGACCCTCCAAGAGCGTATGTATGTGTGGCCGAATTCTAGGTTGCTTTTGTAGAGAAGTGGCCAATCAGAAGTTTTGTGCCCACAAGAGTTGAGCACGGTGGTTAACGCCATGATCAATGGTCGGCTGAGGCACTCTGAAACATTATTTGTGTTCCCTTCTTGTACTTGATATTCAAATGGAATTGTTGCAGGTATGTGGACCACTTCTGATAGCAATTATTCTGCAACTTCCCTTGTGTCTGTATGAACTGCGGGGGTCGGTGGTCTGTGTGGATGACCGTTTCCTTCCCCAAAATGTAATGCTTCCATTATCAACAGGTCTGCACAATGGAATACATCTCTTTGTCATAAGTGGGATACTTCCAGACTGTGTCTGAAAGTGTCTTACTGTGATATGCCACTAGATGCCCATGTTAAGTAAGGATTTCCCCAATAGTATAGTCAAAGGCATCTATCTTGATCTCAAATGGTTTTTGCAAGTCTGGTAATGGGAGCACTAGTGTGGAGCAGAGGCGATGTTTCAAATCTACGAATGCCTTCTGTTGAGATTCAGACCAAAATAATTTTGCTTTTGCTCCTCCTTTGGTGACTTGACTCAAGGGCCAAGTGATATGAGAGAACCCTAACTCAAACCTGCGGTAGAAATTGGCAAGACCCAGAAAGATGCAGAGCTCTGTCAAAGTGGGTGGGGTTGGCCAATCCCGAATTACTTGGATCTTGGCTGGATCCACATGCACCCCATGTTCATCATTAATGTATCCCAGTTACTGAGCTTGGGTCATGCCAAAAGTGCATTTCTCCAAATTGTCACATAGCTTGTGTTGCCGCAGTGTTTAGAGAACCTATCGGATGTGTGGAGGTGCTCTTCCCAACGCTGGCTGAAGATCAAGATGTCATCCAAGTACACCACTACAAATGAGTTGGTGAATGGTTACAAGATGTTATTTGTCAGCCTCATGAAGGTTGTAGGAGCATTCATCAACCCAAAAGGCATAACCAACCATTCGAAAAGGCCCTCTTTGGCTTTAAAGGCAGTGTTCCACACATCGGAGGGTTCGATTGGTACCTGGTGATATCTGAACTTCAATTCGATCTTGCTAAAATATTTTCCCCCATTGAGTTGGTCCAGAAGGTCATCAATCCGTGGGATCAGATACCTATTCTGGACAGTGACCTTGTTCAACGCTCGATAGTCAATAGTCTCCAAGTCCCATCCTTCTTCTGTACCAACACGATCGAGCTCCCACGGGACGTTGAATTTGGCCGAATGTGACCTTTATACAGCAACTCCTGAATTTGCCTCTTGATTTCATCGTTCTCCAAAATGGAGCGCCGATAGATTCGTCCATTGGGTAATGACGCACCTGGGGTCAAATCGATGGAGTGTTTGACCTGACAGTGTAGAGGCACCCCTACGGGGGAGGTGAAGATGTTCTCGTATTCTTCCACGACCTTTTCCATCTGTTTTTTGTCATGTGGAAGGGCCTTGTTTGGAGGTCGTGGCCACTGTTTTCTTCTTTATTTGAGGGCATATCATAAGGAAAACAAATTTCCTGGTTTTGGAAATGAGCTTACTACATTGTTTTTCAATAACCAGAGAAATGGCGATAGGCGGTGCTACCTCTGGTATCATGTACAACTTATTTCCCAATGTAACAATAACAACATGAGCCCTTGACTCATACACAGCATGTCACTTCCACAAGTATGGTTGGCCTAGTAATAAATCACAAACATCAAGGGGAGCAACGTCACATAATACCTCATCCATGAAGGGCTTGATGTTGTATGGAAGGCGACATTGTTGGCTCACGCGTAGATCTCATCCTTGGTGAAGCCACCCGATGGTGTATAGTTGTGAGTGTGTTGTGGTCGGTAAGCCCAGCCACTTCATGACCTCTGCTGCAATGAGGTTCTTTTGGCTCCTGTTGTCGACAATGAACTATAGCGGGGAACCCTTTACCTACATCTGGGAGTGGAAGAGATGTTCCTCCTCCTCTAGATCTTCGGGTTCCTCCTTCTAGATCTTTGTGGTGGTGATGGTGGCATTGGGCTCCGCATCAATAATCTTCTTCCCTTTTTCATTCCCCTTGTTGAATTCTGACTCAGAGTCAGAACATGCATATGATTTTGAAGCATTCATCTCAGTCACCAGTGACTTCTTGGCCCGACACTCACGTGTGTTGTGGGTGGAGCTCTTATGGAACTCACACGATTTTCCCATGTCCTTCTTCGGCTTCATGGTGTTGTCCTTTGCTTGTGGCCTTGGTGGGTGGTCTTGGGTCATCCTGCCTTGCCTTTGTCCTTTGTTCTACGGTTTGGGGGCACCTTTCCCTTGCTTCGAAGTCGCAAATCCACAGTCTCACTTCTTTTGTTTAAATTCTTCTCGATCTTGACGGTGTATCGGTACGTCGTGCCAAGCGAGGAGATGTCCAGGAACTCCATCTCATCCTGGATGTATCTATGTAGGTAGTCGCAATACTTGAGTACCAAATGTTTCTCAAAATCCTTAATACCCAACTTCGTGTGAAAGGTATGAAAAAAATTGGTAAACTATGCCACATCTTGGTCCCTTCCTAGTCACAACGTGGTCCACTTTAAGTATTTGTCCTCGTAGCTCCCAAAAGGGTAGTATTGCTCCTTGATGGCGTCCCTGAATGAATTCCAATTGGGAGCAGTTGAAAACAGTGAGGTCGTACTTTCATCCTTTTGCTCACAAAAGGTTTCCCACCAGTCCTTGACGTGGGGGGCGGCTTTGAGAAGAGAAAAAGTAATCTTTTTTCGACTGGAAATATCATGAACAGAAAAACAACCTTCTAGAAGGTTTAAACATTTATCTACAGTGTCTACATCTATTTGGCCCTCAAATATGGGAATTTCAAAGTCTACTTGTACCTCAAAAGGTGTGGAGCCTCTAGAGTGGCTGTTGGATGTCGATGCGCTACTGGTGGGCAACCGTTGAAGGATCTAAGCAAAGTTATCCATCATTGCATTCCTTTGTTTCTTGAGGGCCTCCTCGAGAAATATTTTGATAGGATCTCCTGCACCCTCGTCCTTATTTTCTTCCCCCATGGGAGGCCGTCGGGATTTACTAGGTTGGTCTTGAAAAGGTTCGACCAGTTTGAGCCCTAACTCCTTATATCCAAACCTCATTGGGGACATGCAAAGAAAATCAAAGAAAGAGCAGACCGATATGATACCATTGATCTGAGTTTAAACAGGAATGCAACAAATTATAGATATAACCAAATATAAAGATGCATCAGAAATAAAAATTTCGTTCATTAATATCAAATAATGAAATATGCTTACAAATAGAATGGAAATGAGACTAGCTCGGGCAATGGTAACTTATCTCTGAGAAGAGATGTGGTGGCCACATGCCTCTGAACTGAGTTACAATGAGGCTCAAGGGCCTTTTTATTATTGAACAATAAGATAAACCCTAAACAACCAAAACCCTAACCCGAGGAGATGTAACACCAAGAGTTTATGGGCCCCGTTGGAGTTAGTTAGGCAGCCAACTTCCCGAGGTCATTACTTGGTCATATTATCTATGTTTGATGTGCATGATACCTCGTTGGAAAGATCTCTCTGAGGAATACAACTAAAGACATGATTTAAATGAATTCCCCACAGGAATATTTCCAAAAAAACGTCATTTAGGGCCTCAAAACGGCTCCGGAATTTCACAACCCGAAAAAATGCCAAAAATAGTAAACCGTGATACAATTAAAGAAAATGAAAAAAAAAAACAAAAACAAAAACAAAAAACAAAAAACAAAAAAACAAAACAAAACAAAACAAAAGAAACTAAACTGACAGAACAATGGTGAGGGTCTAAGTGGAATAGGCAGGTGGCCACCAATATCCACCTTTATCATTTACATAATCCCTAAGGATTAAATTTCCAACATCCCTCCCCCTCCCAAAAAAAATAAAATCAAAGGGGTGTATGTGAGTCCAAGAAGAAGGCTAAAATTTGGAAGTAGCTAGTAGCCAATAGATGAATATGCTCTTTGAATTTGGTGGTTTAAGGAAGACCATAAACCAAATGGGGTAGTAAAAGCCAAAGTCTTCTACTGGTGGTGGTTTAATGCTAACCACCAAATCTGGAACTTGGCTCCAATTAATTCATGAAACAATTATGAATCTAGCTAGAAGTTGATGTCTTCTATGAAATGAAATGCTCCCCAACGATGGTTTGAATATGACTACAAACTGATGAAATGGTGGTTTGAAAATGAATACAAAGTGAATGAATGGTGGTTTGAAGATTACCACAAATTGTTGTCTAACAAAAGCAGTAAATATTCTACTAAGTAGTGGTTTAAGGAGGACCACAAACTAAATGGTGCTCATGGAACATGAGTCTATTTCTAGCTACAACTTTGACTCTGGCTCTAGTTGACTTTGGCTTTAGGCTCTTGTTGTGGCTCAATATTACTTGATATGACTTCGAAAGCAGAGGTTGACTATCAATAACCACGTGTCAGATACAAGGTGAGAATATGAAAATCTCTCCATTGCAAGATGTTTTGATACTCGAGAATGAATTTTATGGTATGACTAATATATCTTATTGGTTGTTGTTGACCATTTCTAAGGATTGATCCATCCAAATTGAATATTTTCTCCTATAGGGTTCTTGTGAATGGAACATTTGTATAAATAATTATTATGGTTCCCATAATGCTCACAGGGGTGAAGATCAAAACATTAATATTTCATGTGGCCAACTCATGCAAAGTTGGAATTTCAGAATCTTATGTGAATATGGAATAGGTGAAGGTAAGATTTCTTGAAGAAACCCAACACTCTGAAACTGGATTGATTTGGAATACTCTAGAATATGAAAATTCACTTTGTTTTTGTATCCAAGACCAATTCTATGCTTATTGTTTATAACTTCTTCCGAAGGTATAATGATGGAATTGGGAAATGAAAGTTGAAAATTTGAATCTTCTCTTGAAATGGTGTAATTAATCTAATCATGTGTTGGTGAAGAACAAGAATCTTTCTAAAATTAAAAAAGATAATTGTTCTAAAGAAGAACTAATTCAAAATGTTGATTCATTTGTTGTAAATGTTGGAAAATCTTTCGGTAATAATCACAAAAAGAACACTTCATCGACGTGTTTTGAACCATCTAAATGGAGTTGTTATTTGAGATGGAGAAACTTGACCTTATCCTCGCATCTTGTAAAGAGATTTCAATATCAATTAGAGTGGCTTTCTCCATTATGATTGTATTGTCAACAGAGGAGAGTATTAGAGTATCCAGTAACTCTATGAACTCATCAATTCAAGCCATCTTTTTAAGTACTCAAGCTTAGTAAATAAAGGGTGTCGGATTTTACCTAAATTGCACTCATTTACGATGCAAATTCAACTTATTGTCAAAAAGGAGGATGTTTTTCAACAAGTCTTCCAATTGTTGTGGAAATGATTGGGGTTATCACAATGGTCGAGGTAGCAAAGAAAAAGAGAGATTAGCTACCAAATGTAATCCCTCGATGGTGGGCTTATGTCATGTATGTCCTATCAACACAAATATTAGATACTAATTAATAATAAAATACTTATGCTCACTATAAGACTTCACCACTCTATATTTGCCAATATAAGAACATTGTCCTTAGCCTCTTTATGTTTGTCAAGTATATTAAAGCTCTTGATAGTCCAATAAGTAGAAACAAATATCCAAACCACACAAATGAAGACAATCCAAAAGACTAAAACTGCTAGAGAAACAAGGAGATTCTAATATTCATCATTCCCAGGATTGATATAGAGTGTGTTCAATATTACGTAAATGAGGTCAATATTGAGATAGGAGTTGGAGCAATATTTTAAATATGAAAACCATCCACATAGAATGTGCTTGAGATTACAAGTGATCCAGATTGGATCATTATATTGTTTGTCATCCATCGTGATGCTTTCAAAGTTGAAAAAGTGGAGGAATCAGCTCGTAGACCATTTTTACCAGTGGGACACAATTTGGCAAATTGGGTTCTGAAACCTTCTAAGGAAGTTTGAGGCATCAAATGGCATTTTTGAGGGTAAAAATTTGCCGCTTAATTATAATACTTTTTTTTTATATTCTACACACATAGACCTTTCTAATTGCGCAAGAATTTCCTCAATCAAAGTTTGTATGCAAAAGTTATGCCACTTGGAAGTTGACCTTCCTGGTTTAACCATCATAATTCGGGAGGATGCCAAGCCGGCCCCCATTACTCATGAAAAAGGGCTATCCAAGTGACCATGATGAATAATACTCTATTGTAACTCTAGTTAAGAGTTGAAGGAGTCAAACTTAACCACTAGTAATTTGCCGGGTTGTGTTATAAGTGGACCACTAAGAGGAAATGGAGTTTCATTCTATTTGAGTGCATCTTGTTCCATAGATGGAAAGAGTATCCAAGAGAGGATATGAGAGGGAAAACAAAGAGGATTTGTGGACTATGGCAGCCCATGGGTCATGGGCCATAGGCCTCACTTTTTTGTATTTGCATCCACTTTTCATTCAAATAAATAAAGCAAAGCGACATCTCCTTCCAACTGAGTTTTCTCCCAAAAGAGTTTCCCAGGGTATATCTTTTTCATTTGTGGTTTGTGAGTTTTATTTCATTGTTCTCTATTTACTGCAAAATTATAATTTGTATGCATATGCAATAAACAATATTTTACAGATCCGTAAATCTTAGGAGAAATAAACCCTCATAATATAGATTTTGGATTTTCTAATATATTTTATTAGATCTATTGTGACAAATTGTCCAATAAAATATTAATAGTAGTTTACGAATCAACATGAATAAGTGTTAGTGCTAAAATAGAAACTCAAAAAATAAAAACGTTCCAATCCCTCTGAAATGAAAAACCACCCCACAACGCTTTTATTCTTTGATTATCCACAAATGTTGCTTTAAAAACCAACCATAAAGTCTTAAAGGAACCAAAATTACCCTAACAAATTTATGGATGGATTTCCCATAAATTTAGTTAAATTCCTTATAGGAGGGGCATTATGCTGAAAATCAAAATTTTAAACTAATCATAAATCTCCCCAGCTAATAGAGAGAGAAGGGGATGCAGACATCCACTTACCTACTGTTCAATGAGAACGAGAAGCCAAATCAAAGTCCAAATTGTCAGGCTGAAAGCCATGCACTTAAAAGCGACGGATGCCACACAGAAAAATCCATTCATGGTTGCATAACCCCATAATATATGTGCCCAACAAATCTATATAAATGAAAAAATCGTTTTTTGCTGTGGACATAAAAACCTATTCCCAAATCTGAGAAACGATTCATAATAACATTCAAAGAAGAACCACCAATGAGCACCTAATCATTTCGACATGTCTTTCAACAAATTTCTAGTTATTTGGTTCAACCAATTTCCATGTTTCTACTTCATTGTTGCATATAGAATGGAGACATGAGCATGAGGCAGATGTGATTTAAAAGGACTCTCTCTACTAGGTATCATAAGTTTTTATTCACTATCGTGGACTCACAAAAGTTCGTGCATGCCCGTGTTCTTTACTGCTATCATGTCACGTGGAGATGGTAAACCGATTTCAGTTCTACAGCACAAAAGGCCATAGAATGGTGGCTTTCTTCAATAGCCACTTCCTCTTTTCTTTAGTTGTTTATCATTGTCCCTTCAACTGTTAGCTGCTGCTCCTTCAAATGTTTGGCTTCTTCTTGAAGAGCAATTTCTTCCGACCGCATCTAAAATGGGATTGCGGGCAATATTACTGATGGTAATCAGATTGATGAAGTACCTCTGGTAAAGGTAACCACTCTATCAAATTCTTTCTTTCAACGTAGAATACGATAAACCCAATTCCATCTTAGGTTTACACTAGATTGTCATATTTGAAGTTCAAGTTTGTAAATTAGATGTGAAATCCTGGCGTCCACGTCCTTTCTATCACTCAGATACTCAGATACAATAGAGTGTGAAGATTTTCACAATCTAAACAAAGTCGAAGCCCGTGAATCTGACTATTTCTGCTATCACGAACCAGAAGATCCACAGCAATACTTTATGTGTTCCTCGCATGTCCAACAGGCATTGAGTGACTTCAAAAGACTATTTTGGACTGATCCAAGGTTGCTTCCCATGGTTCGTCGTTGTCATTTGCTTTGCAATTGTTACAAGAGTAGGTCACAGAAAACAAGACAATAGGGATGTGAGAGAGAGGTAGCATGTGTTGAGGATGAGTAGGGTTTCAACAAAGAGAGTGATACAAGCTGGTAGATGGGCACTCAGATGGGCAGAAGGGTTTCTGTAGTTTGAGAGAAGCATGAGGATGGCAACAAAAAACACCTAGGTTGAGGGCCATACAGTGGTGTTTAATTATGCCCACACACCATAGCTCTAATACCATTGCTAGAACATGAACAAAAATGTAGAGAATCATATAAGCATGTGATACATTGTCTATTTATATAATACATATTAATATAAATTTTTATGACCTTTAGTTTCATTTTCTAAGAGGTCCCTTGGGCTCCCTATGGTTGTTCATATTCATTGTGACTCTTCACCTTCCTTTCTAGTTAAGAATGCAATTTTATAATCCCCTTGGATTATGTTTCCAACATTGACTCTATATATAACCAAACATTTTACTAGTTTTGTACACCTTTGTACACCACTGGATAACAATTACATGTGCCTCAGCTATTATTTTTCTTACTTTACTATTTGAGTGATTCCACATTGCCTATACTTATTTATTTTTATAGTGTCTTAGAACATTGGTGGTGAATTCCATTTTGAGACCAACATGCGTTGTTATTATTGAGTTCACTATATATTGTTGCATAGTCGATTATTTTGTATTATAATATTTTTCATTATTCACAATTTTGTCCTCATTTTATTAGATTATTTTAGGTTTTTTTATTGTTATTGCAACTAGTATTTACCTATAGCAATAATGGCATCAAACTACCCCTCCAAAGAAGAAAAATCCAAACCATTTCAAGATGAACCGGAAGAAGAACAGGAACTTAAAGATAAAGAAGGAGAATAGTAGACCCATTGCCACTGAAAAATAGTTCTATGTGCTACATTTTTTTCTATTTCTTCTTTTGAACTTTAGGCCACCCATTGGAGTAGATTTCATGGTGACATATGGTAAAGAGGATAAGTCGATTCATATGAAAATTTGGATGTCCATGAGCCAAATGGTCCACCAACTCCTCACCAGTATTAGAATTGTTAGATTGAAAAAGTATTTTCATTCACCTTAATGGAGCTTCATTTGAAATTACTACCCCTGAGGTATTCTTGTGTTCTTCTCTATCCATCATAAACAATGTTATTTCTCCACCCTACACTTTTGGTCACCCATGGGCATCCTTCTTCGAATTTGTAGCTTGTTTATTCTCTACAATTTGTTTATCTTCATCATATGATAATGGTTGCTCTATCCTTCTTTAAATTTGTAGTTTGATGATCTCTACATTTTGTTTATCTTCATCATATGACAATGGTTGTTCAATTGATTTCTGTGTAGAAATTAATATAAATTTGCTACTACTGAAGAATTTGAATTGAAAACAAGAGATTACAAATTTCCTCTATTATTCTGCAGAATGGAAATCGCAATATAGAAACACATGCAACCATCAAAACCACAAGAACACAATGATTTATAGGGGAACCTAACTCGGAAAAACCCCTCCGCTACTTTACATTATTTAGATGAAAAGAGAAACAATTACAATGTCTTGCTTCAACTCTGAAGCACACCCTGCATTGCAATCATGTTCTTCTACTTCTTGACTTGCTCTAGCCAACACTTGCATATTCAAACCTCGGGCAACCTCCTATTTTATTGTGTAATCCTAGAGGAATTAGCCCCTAAAAAATAGGATAAATTCCCCATTTCCTTGTGCAATAGCTTGAGGAATCGATCACCTACTCAATACAAAAGCAATGTACACTCAATAGTATACAAATATAAATACAAACATTCCTTTTCCTCCACCTCAACTAGGAAATTTGAATTTCATGCATGATTGCGTCTATTTTTAGTTGATTGACTAGTTAACTGAGAGATCAGTGAGTTAACAACAGTTTTAACTACTCAATTGAGCTTAAATTGACTCAACTAGTGATTAGAGTTCATTTAACTAGGTTCAACTAACAACAACTCAACTAGATTGCTAAATCTTAGCAATCACTACATGCACAACTCTACTTCTAGCCTATAACTCGAATTTACTGAGTAAACTAGCAGAAAAGGCCGTGTCACACAAGTTAACTGCAATCCAAGTCATCATGCTTATGTCAAAAATCGAATTTTCTCCATTTGACTAAGGCACAAGTCAAATGAAGCCTCTTATTTCTACAATTCCAACACTCCCTCTTAGCAAGAAAAGGGTTCTGCACAACCCCAATCCTGCTTCTGTGGGAAGGTATTGTAACACAACTCCCTCTCACTATTGTTATTACTACTACAACAACTATAAATGAGAAGCATCCAAAGTACTGAATCAATTGTGTCTCTAAGTTGCAACTGTCTCCTGAGTCTTTGACTACTACTAGTCTTTGTACTATCTACTGGAAAAATTGCACTATTGTTGATTTTGCATTGTGCCTCCTGCATTGTTATCAATATTGCTCTAAGCTCCTCATCATCTGATTGCATCTAGTCTGCAATTATGGCTCAATATCTAACTGCATCAACTGACACTAAACCTTCTGCTACTGAATATTGTGGGCCCTTGTAGCAAGGGTAATGATCCATGAGAATAGTATATTTCAATTGTTAATGCTCTCTTATGGACTCTGCCCAAATATTTGAAACTATGGGACTAAGGCTCTACATCGCCCCACCTCA
Organism: Pinus tabuliformis; assembly: GCA_031772625.1. NCBI lineage: Eukaryota > Viridiplantae > Streptophyta > Pinopsida > Pinales > Pinaceae > Pinus > Pinus tabuliformis. Next base: position 1,169,197,857 of record CM062819.1, on the reverse strand, counting down.
CTCCTAGAGGTATAGCTGCATGCATGGATAAATCTCCCTCTAGCTTGTAGAAATTTTTTACTCTAACTCCAATCTATTTCACTTTCCTGGTAACTACATGTCTCATAAAGGATTTCTCCTTACTGAAAACAACATCATAGCCTCTATCCTCTGATACAGCTACAAAGATCAATTTATTCTTCAGCCTAGGTACAAACATAACATCTTTAAGATGAAAATGGGAGCCTGACTCCCTCTTAAATGTGACAGTACCAATTACTTTGGCACTATACCTCCCATCATCTCCAAATTCTATATGTTGTTGGATATCCTTCTCCTCTAGGCTACTGAAGAATTATTTTCATCCTGTCATATGGAATGAGCCACCAGAATATAGGTACCACTCACTCCCTCTTATTGTGCTTATCATGCAAGCAAAGAGGGTGAAATCTAGCTCAAATTGAGATGTCAAGGCATCTCCTCCTACTCCTGCTTCAGGCTCCTTGCTAGATTTCTTGTGTGGACACTTAGTTGCATAGTGTCCATATTCATGGTAGTGAAAACATTTTATTTTGTTGAGGTCCTTCTTCTTTCCTTTGTTCTAGCTAGACTCAGCCTCACCTTGGGCCTTCTTTCCCTTAGCATTCTTTCCTTTTCCAACTAGAGAAAAATCCTCTTCTTCCTCAGCTTTGAATTTTATTCCATCTCTAGTGTTCCTTTGAATTTCTTCCTACACCAAATCAGACCAAAGTCTCTCCCAATTTGGAAATTTTTCCCTTCCATTTATAGAGTCCTAGTAATTGTGCCAGGATTTTGGAAGGCTTAAGAGAGCTAGGTTCACTAGTTTCAAAGATGGAATATTTTCCCCAACTCCTCCAAGCTCATCTCGACACTGAGTGAATCTGGTGAGGTAATGTGGAATGGTTTCATTTTTCTACATGCAAATGTTTCTGGGCTTGTCCCTCAATGCTAACTTCCTGACATCACTATCATTTTCGAATAACTCAGCGAGGGTCTTCCACATAGCAAATGGAGTCTCTTTTCCATGTAAATTTGAGAATATGTGGTCTCTCACACCCTCTAGGATGATCTTCCTCGCTTTTGCAGTATCCTTATTCCAATCGGCTAACTGTTGTGCATCTGATACTATTGATTTTGGAATGTCAATTTTGGTGTACTCCATCACTTTATTATCATTGAGTACAATGCCTATCCTGTCCTTCCAAGCTATGAAATTTGAGGTTCCCTCCAGGGCATACTCCAATCTCAATCTGTTGAAAGAAATTTTCCCGCACTAAAGAAAACCTACTTCACTAAATATGCAAATTGAAATCTCTGAAGGAGAAGATATATTGATTGGTTTCTAGTGTGATTTCTGCTCTGATACCATGTAGAAATTAATAGAAATTTGCTATTATTGATGAATTCGAACTGAAAACAAGAGTTTAAAAATTTCCTCTACTATTTTTCAGAATGGAAATCACAATTTAGAAACACATGCAATAACATGCAACCGTCGAAACCACAAGATCACAATTCTTTACAGGGGAACCTAATTGGGAAATACCTCGTCATTGCTTTGCATTAATTCAGATGAAAAGAGAAACAATTACAATGTCTTGCTTCAAGTCTGAAGCACACGCTGCACTAAAATCTTGTTCTCTTGCTTCTTGACCTGCTCTGGCCAACACTTTTCCAATTCAAGCCTCAACCACCCTCCTATTTCCTTGAGCAATCCTGGAGAAATTAGCCCCTAAAAAATAGGATAAATTCCCTATTTCCCTGCGCAATATCTTGAGGAATTGATCACCTGCTCGGTACAAAAGCATTGTACACTCAACAATATACAAATATAAATACAAACATGCCTTTTCCTCCACCTCAATAGGAAATTCGAATTCCATGCATGACTCTGCCTATTTTTAGTTGATTGACTAGTTAACTGAGTTAAACTAACAATAACTCAACTAGATTTCTAAATCTTAGCAACCACTACATGCACAACTATATTTCTAGCCTATAACTCAAATTTACTCAGTAAGCTAGTAGACAAGGTCATGTCACACAAATTAACTGCAATCCAAGTGATCTTGCTGATGTGGAAAATCGAATTTTCTCAATTTGACTAAGGCACAAGTCAAATGAAGCATGAGCAATGGGTTGCACTAATTGATACATGCCAAACATATCAAGATTAGACAAGTAAGCTAATCATTTACAAAATATCATAATTTTTAAGTAGTTGTTTTCTAAAGATTTGTAATTCTTACTCCTCAAGGTTTTAACTACAAAGGATAATAAAGGTTTTCACCCAATCATTGTGCCAAGAGGCGCTCTCCAACCCAATGTGGTAGAGATGTTGTAATGTAATGTTTAACATTTCGACTAAGTCAAATTAAATTAAAAAATAAAAACAAACAAACAAACAAACAAAAAAACAAAAGCAAAAAACAAAAAACAAAAATGATTAATGTAAGGTCATGTAAACATTTTAACTTGGTCAAAATAAAATAAAATAATAATAATAATAATAAGAAAAATGGCCCATGGTACTGAGAACCGGCGGTATTTACCCATGATATTCATGTGGAATGTAGTATATCTAAAGGAGCAAGTTAAACTAGCCTAGATCTATCTTAACTCTGGATCTACCAAGCACTAAGAGGGATCAAATCTCTTGATTGATGGAAAATTAATGCTAAGACCAAGTAACAACAAGGCGTTCCACCACCTTTTCATTAAAATATTTCCAACCTTAAGATTTTTTCCTCATGTTTTGTTCCCCTTTCTTCACACTGCCACTTTAACTTTTAAAATGCGACCACCATGGTTCTAAGAAGAAGCTAAACTTTTGTATTTATGATACTTATAATACAACATTAACACACATTGCTAAGTTTTGGTATGTCAATGATGGCATGCCTCCTAGTGGGAGCACATGTGGAGTTCACAGTTGATCGAAGTTGTAAGAACTGATGAAGGATTTCCATGTGGGAATTAATGGTCTACTGCGTCAAAAGATACACCTCTGGATGGAACCTCCCTATAACTTTGGTAAGTTCACATGTTTTCTAAATATTTAAATGTTATCTTTTTAGTTTCGAAGATGTCGAAGAAATTTTTCAATTAAAGGATTTAAATATCTATCATGGAGGAATGGTGGTCATTGTTCCTTGGTCAATGAGAGCTAAGATCTGGCTCAAGTTTATGAAATTAACATTTTGAAACTTCTATATAAGGATATCGTATGGTTATTTTATGATATGGGTTGAATATGTTATTTGGAAAAAGTGGATTAGGTTTAATGAATTGAATTTGTTTAAGAATTAAATGTAGGTAAATATAGTGAAAATGAACTTATGTTATAGTGATAAAGAAAAATGTTTGTTAGTTGGGTGTATTTAGGAAAAATGGTTGTCCTTTCCACTTGAGTTTAAATTCCATCTTGTGACATATATAGGTTAATTGTTGATGAGTTATATATATATATATATATATATATATATATATATATATATATATATATATATATATATATATATATATATATACCCATGGGAAATCGGTAACTCATTGGAGTAATCAGGGCGAGGCCCAAGATCAAATCTACCGACTGCCACTCTAACACAGAGTATATCCAATAGCTCGTCAGTCAGATATACCTGGAATTTATGACTTAGCAAGAGCCGAAACTCCATGAGGGTGGGGGAGCCTACTCCTTGAACCTTATCACAACAGGCCAAAGATGTCACCTTGTGGGATTTGAAATTGTGTGGAGGGGGTAACATCTCAGTGTGCCAACCACTCGATTGTACCACAAGGAGAAGATTGTTGATGAGTTATATATTATATATTCATGAGTTGTTGATCTGGCCTTACACCTTAAAATTCTACAATTTACCCTTTGTTCCATCCCTGTAAGAAGGAGAAGTTCCCTAGAGGTTTCCCCTAGGATATTTTACTTGAAAAAAAAAATGAAATTAGGTTATTTGGATAAGAGGGGGTAGTTGAAAATGTAATTTTTTCCGTCTGTTTCAAGTCATAGGAAGAGGCTTAATACAACTTGGGAAATGAGAAATGAAACAAGGGAATATTATAGGAAATTAATAAGATATAACTAAAATTTTGAAGTTATCCACCTACTTACCTACCTTCGTCTCTAATGAGAATAATTAAATGATGGTCGAAGAAATCTTAAAGGAGGAACTAAGGATTGTTTTGGCATCCTTCAAGAGGAATAAAAGTTTTACACAATTGGGCGGATTGTTGAGTTTCTTTTTTATTTTATTTTTGGGAGAAATACTTAGTGAGGGTGTTGGAGGAAGTGAGAAGAATCAAGGAAATTGATGAGCCACAATATTGCAACAAGAATGCTGCAACTCCTAAGGCTACCAACTTAACTTATCAACCCAAGGTTCGTACAAACTTAAGAGGTTTCAACACTATATGTGCAGCATGCAATGTGTGCTTCTTTCGTTGATCTAATGCAATGAAGGGAATGTCATGAAATCTAAACTTAAACTAATTGCAGAAACATATACTCTACTTGCAGAAAGGAAACCTAATTACTTTTGTAGAGAGGAAATCCCAGTTAATTTTGCAGAAAGGAAAGTCTATTCTACTTTGCAAGAATGTAAATGTTAATCCTATTTGTAGAAATGTAAACATTAACCTATTTCCAGAGTGGAAATGGTACATCAAAAGAAAGCCCAATCTATGCAATAGAAATAGCAATGTTGGAAATGGAAACCATAGCTTAAGATGTATGAAACAAAATGAAACCATTCTTCAATCATTTCATTCAAGATAGATTTTGTCAATAGAGTTCACAAGGTGCCCCATGCTCTTCAAGTCATGAATTTGTCCACTAATCCAAACTACAGAGGTGAATTTCAATGGAGAAGAGGCAAGGACTAAGAGGTATTTTGGTCTCACTCAATCGTTGATTCAGAGCCTAGGTGTCATGATTCAATCCTAACAAACAAAAAACAATCTTTTGGAGCAAATCCAGTCAAGTTTACATGTGTTACAAGAGTGCTACAAGCTGCTACAGGAGGCCCTACTTTGCTATAAGAGCAAGATAACTTGTCGAATTCCCAAGTAAATAAAATGAAAATAAGATGAGAAAAAAATAAATTATTAAGTAGGATGTCCTAGAACTCCATTCCAAGTGGAATCACTTCAAAATACCTCTGTTAACACATGCTAAAAAAATAGCAGAAAATTACTACTCTAAAAACCGGAAATTCAAGAATTAGTGAGCTAGTTAACCTACCAAATGCTAACCTAATAAAGTAAAAATGATATGGGGTAAATTTTGTTATTAAATTGAATGCTTTTATGACCCAATACAAGTGGAATCAACTCAAATTAAGCTCATTAACACGTTATAAAAAATAACAAAAAATTACTACTATTTTGCTACAAGGGACTTCCAGAAATTCTAGATTTGTGAACTAGTAAACCAATCCAAGTAGCTCAATGATGAATATGACTTTTCAAAGATATTATAAGGATGCATCACACTTGTGACTATGTAAATAACTTTAAAAACAACTCATTTTAATCATTTAACCAATGTAACCTACAACAAAAGAAGCATGAATAGTAAATGCAGAAATAAGAGATGCAAGTGAAAAAAGACATTTAAAGGAAATAAATAAATTGTACAAGAGGGCTATGAGGCCCTTGAGATGTCCAAGCCCAAGGAAAATCAGATCCTATGAAATAAACTAAGCTTTAGGAGCTAAAATTGGCACCAAACTTCATTATTTGAAACAATCCAAGTAAATTCCTGCTAGAAATGAAAGTGGGCTACTAAATAACAATTTTTCTCCACAAGAAGCCTAAGAAACACATGACCCTAGAGGAAAATTTGAATTGGTACTTATACAAAGTGATGAGGTAGCATTCTCCTTGAAAGAATGTAACTTTCCCCTCCAAAATTCCTCAAAAAGTGGATCTGGTTCCAAACACTAGGAATTTGCATTAAATGATAGGGAACACATTCTTAGATTTCCTCAGCCAATGGAGCTTTAGAATTTGTCAATAATTTCATGACATTTTGTTCATTTATTATCCAATCTTGGTCCATCTTGTAGTAGATAGTAAGTCCCTATATTATCTCATTCAAAATTTATTCATATTCTCTCAATATTCTGCAAAAATAAATAATATTAGGCACATAATATGAAATTATCTATAAACCTTTCTAAGAACATATTAAAGCTCAAAAACATTATTAAGTGTAGAAGGAGAGATTTAATATAGCCTCTATGTGCCTAAGAAAGGTTACATGGGCATTAATTTGTGTCTAATTTGGAGGCCCATCAAAAATATTAAGGAGACTCAACTCTCTTTTTTAATGATCTTGTGGAGGAATACTTAGTGAGGGTATTGGAGGATGTAGATTTTCATGTAGATTCACAAACTCATGCAATGTACTAATACAAGAGACAAGAATCTACTTCTACTCTTTACAACGAAGCACATAAAGATCGAGCAAAACAATAATTGACAAGAGGAAGATAATCAAATACACGTAACACAATAAGTATCTGGGAAAGCCATAGCTCAAAACCCCACTATCTGTATTCTATATATCAGATAATCAAGATGGGATTACAATGCTTGTTCTCACAAGAACAATCCCAGCACTTAGTAAAATCAATCTCCAACTCATAATTAAACTCTTAGCCAACACTTAGCCAGTTCAACAGCTCTCCAAGTCCCTCTTTCCTTGTGCATTTCCTATGGTTGATTAGCCCATCTTAAAGGGAAATCAGTGCATCTAAAACTGCGCAATCCCTTCTAGGTTCAACTCCTGATTGCATGCACCATCTGTACAACTCAGAAAATTCTACAACAAATAGTACATTGTCCCTGCACTCTAGTCTCAACTGGGCCTTTCTCAGAATCGACATGCATGAGTTTATGATGAAGGAATCTTCAGTTAACTGGAGTAGCACTAGTTAATGCATTAGTGCACCAACTGACTGTTAACTCACTATTAGTTCCTCAAACAGTTTGGAACTAATTTAAGTGGACTTAACTCAATAAACTATGTTAACTAATTACAACTCATACTTAACTCATCCTGGACCCCTATAATATAGGGAGAACATATACATGACTTTATAAAGACTTCCAACTCGAAATTCCTAAGCTAATTAAGTTAATTAAACTTAATCAACTATTTACAAGTTGCTATGAGAATAGAATTCGATTTTAATTCACAATTTAATTCAAGGACAAATTAAATTAGAATTTCTTGTTTCCATTTCTCAACACTCCCTCTCAACAAGAAAGGGATTATCAGCTACCCCGATCTTGTCTCTGTGAAACTCAAATTTACATCTTAACAATGCCTTTGTCAAGATGTCAGCATCTTGCTCCTCCGTGGGAATGTAATCTAACAACATGATCCACCTCAATACACAATCTCTGAGATGATGATATCAGATATCAATATGCTTGGATTGATCATGAAAAACTGGATTTTCAGAGAGTTTGATACAACTATGATTATCATAGTAAATCATAGTAGGATCCATCTATTGACCAAGCAAATGAACCAAGATCTTCCTTGTCGAGATAGCCTCACATGTTTCCTAACTTGCAGCCATGTACTATGCCTCTGCCAAACTAAGTGCAACCAATCTATGTTTCCTATTGTACCAAGAAACTGTCGCTAACCCAATACTAAATATCCCTCCTGATGTGCTCTTCCTATTGGATGGACTCCCTGCCCAATTTGCATCGTTGAAGCCTTGAAGCTTCACTACCTCTGTCTGTCTGTACCATAACCCAAAGTGAGTAGTGCCCCTAAGGTATCTCAACACATGCTTTGTCGCCTTCCAATACAACTTAGTAGGCCTAACCATCGCTTGACTAAGCTGGTTAACTGCATAACACATATATGGTCGTGTGTTCACCAAGTACATGAGTGAACCCACAAGCTGCCTGTAAACAGACAGTAGCTTCCACTACTTCCCCTGAAGTAGTATCCTCCTTCCTCCAGTTACTAGCTATAAGAGTCTCCATGGGTTTATTGCTCTCCATGTGGAATCTCCTGAGTATACCATTGGCATACTTTCCCTGAGATACAAACAACTCCCCATCTCCTTGCCATACCTCCATGCCAAGAAAGTGATGCATGAGCCCCATGTCCTTCATCTCAAACTCTCTTGCAAGGTCCTCCTTCCACCACTATGTGGTACAGGTTCTCATCCGCTTCACTCTTTGTGAAGCCCAACCCAGTGAAGTAGCTATCTATCCTGGTGTACCAAGCACGGGGTGCTTGCTTCAGCCCATACAACGCTCTCTTGAGTCGGCACACATGTGACTCACGATCAAAGGTTTCAAAACCTTCGAGCTACTCTATGTACACCTCTTCCTCAATCATGCCATTGAGGAAGGTTGTCTTCACATCCATCTGATGGATCTTCCAACCCATCTGTGCTGATAGTGCCAATATATATCTGATTGACAAGTACCTTGCAACAGGAGCAAAGGTCTCATCATAGTCAATCCCCTCTACCTATGAAAATCCACAGGCCACAAATATGGCCTTATGCTTCTCCACACTACCATATGCAACTTGCTTTACCTTGTAAAGGCAACAGGAGTTCACTATTGACTTGTCCTCCAATCTCGGGACCACATCCCAAAAACTATTTCGAACTATAGATTCATACTCCTCCACCATAACATCAACCCAAACCGGCTGCTGCATCGCTTCCTGAAAGGAAGATGGCTCTATCAAAACACATGCACCCTAAGATCCATGTATCCAGTGTACCTCTGGCGACCTCCTCTACCTACGCTGAGAAGTGGGTTCTCCCACATTCTCTCGTTCATCATCCAACAATCTGTCAGCCTCTCTAGTGCGCTTTCTTCCCTCTCTGGAAGACTCTGCCTGAGTGGATGTCTCCACTCCCGGAACCTCTGCATGTGACTGCTCCACATCAATCTGAGGCTCCTCAACCTTAGGAGCTAAAATCTCCTCATTCACATGTAGCTCAAGCTTCGTCTCAAGGGAAACTCGCATGGCCTTCTCCTCATCAAATCTGATATCCTTGCGAACCACTGTCATCCGACTAGTCAGCATGCACACCCGATAGTTGTGAGGTGTATCAGTGTACCCCACAAATATCCCCAAATTTGTTGTTGACTCATGCTTCTTCCATGCATCTTTGGTCACATGGCAATATATCGATGACCCAAAAATCCTGAAGTGACCAACATCTGTTCTCTTACCGGAATAAGCCTCCTCTGGCGTCTTCATCTCAAGTATCCGATGTGGGCTATGATTCTGAACATAAACCGTTTTGTTGCATGCCTTAGCCCATAAGTGTAGTGGTAGGCCCTGATCATGCAACATTTCCCTCGATGCCCCTACTATGCTTATGTTGTTCCTCTCAGCCACCACATTCTGTTGAGAGTTATGGGGTGTCGTCAACTCTCGTTTAATCCCTTCCCCTCCACAGAAGTTGTTAAACTCATTTGAGACATACTCACCACTATTATCACTCCATAGATATTTAACCTTCTTTCCTGACTTTTTCTACACCAATGCTTTGAACTCACAAAACTTTGTGAAATTTTGATCCTTTTTCTACATGAAAAATATCCAGCATTTACGAGAATAGTCATCAACAAATATAACATAATACCTGTGTTTGGTCGTGTATGCTATCGAGAATGGTCCACACACATCTGAATGGACTCTCTCTAGAATAGACTCTACTCATTTGTCTCTATCTCCAAAGGAATACTTGGTGTATTTTCCCAAAGTACACCCCTTGCATGTATCAACTTGCTCAAGCGTACCTTTGGAAGACCGATAGAGATCAGTTGCAATATCTTCAAAGCCCCATGATGCAAGTGGCCCAATCGCCTATGCCACAACTCACCAATGTCTCGGCTTTGCATCCTTTCTTCTTTTGAACTCAAATCATCACACTCCTCTACCTCCAGCTTATAGATATTCTTCACATGAATCCTTATCTTCTTTACTTGACCCGTGACTATGTGTCGAAGGAACGCCTTTCCTTTCGAGAAGATCACATCATAGCCTTTATCCTTAAGCATGGAAATAGATACCAAGTTCTTCTTCAGTCCAAGTACATACATAACATTCTTCAAGGTGAGTGGAGCCCCATGCTCCCTCTGAAAAGAAATTGTGCCCAATCCAGTAACACTATACTTCCCATCACCACCCATCTCGATATGCATCTGGAGATATTTCTCCTCCAGGTCACTGAATAACTCTTTGTCGCTAGTTGTGTGGAATGAAGCTCCACTACCTAAGTACTACTGATGACACCTTACATGCAATGAGGGAAAAGCCCAATTCAAATTGAGAGGCCAAATCCTCACCCACTGCTCCTCATAAGGACTTCTCCTTGGACTTCTTGAGTGGACAATTTGTAGCAAAATGTCCCATCTTATGACAATGAAAGCATTTAACTTTCATCATATCTTTCTTCTTACCTCCATGATAAGAATCTGATTTGGAATGGGAAGCTTTCCCTTTCCCCTTCTTCGCCTTAATTGCTAAGGCACAATTCTCTTCATCATCAGTCTTTGATGAAGAGCCATCCCTGATGTTCCTCCTGATCTCCTCCTGCATCAAATCTAACCACACTCGCTCCCAATCTAGTAGCTTCTCCTAATAATTGATTGAGTCCTGATAACTATGCTAACTCTTTGGGAGTCCTAGAAGAGCAAGACTCACCATATCCTCCTCGGAAACTGTGATTTCAACACTTCCAAGTTCATCATGACATTGAGTGAACTTCGTCAAGTATTTGGAAATAGTCTCGCCTTTCTCCATTTTGATTTTTTGAAGTTTGTCCTTCAGTGCCAATTTCCTTTGGTCATTGTTGTTCTTATACAAATTTGTCAATGTTTTCCACATAGCATGTGGATTTTCCTTGCCATGGAGACTTGAGACAATGTGGTATCGAACTCCCTCAAGGATTATCTTACTTGCCTTCGCCACACACTTCTTCCATTCAGCCAAGTTTTGTGCATCCGATGCTACTAGCTTGGGGACTTCTTGATCAATGAATTCCTTCAAGCCATTATCTTCTAACACATCCTCCATCATGTCCCCCCAAGCTATAAAATATGAGCTACCTTCGAAGGCATACTCAAGTTGCAAATCGTAGAACACCATCTGTTGATCTTGAATTATGAAATGCAAATTCAAATTTCACCTGTAACCCTGAACTCAAAAACTTCAAAATCTCCTCTATTATATTTTTCTCAGCTTCGATACCATGTAGATTTTCCTTTGGTTCACAAGCTCATGCAATGTACTAAAGCAAGAGACAAGAATCTACTTATACTCTTTACAACAGAAGCAGATAAAGATCAACAAAACAATAATCGACAAGAGGAAGATAATCAAATACACATAACACAATATGTATCCAGGGAAAGCCATTGTTCAAAACCCCACTATCTATATTTCATATATTAGAAAATCAAGATGATATTTCAATGCTTGTTCTCACAAGAACAATCGCAGCACTCAGTAAAATCAATCTCCAACTCACGAGCAAACTCTTGGCCAACACTTAGCCAATTCAACAGCTCTCTAAGTCCCTATTTCCTTGCACAATTCCTATGGCTGATTAGCCCATCATAAAGGGAAATCAGTGCATCCAAAACTTCGCAATCCCTTCTAGGTTCGGTTCCTAATTGAATGCACCATCTGTACAACTCAAAAAATTCTACAACAAATAGTACACGATCCCTACACTGTAGTCTCAACTAGGCCTTTCTCAGAATCAACATGCATGAGTTTCTAATGAGGGAATCTTCAGTTAACTGGAGTAGCACTAGTTAATGCATTAGTGCACCAATTTACTGTTAACTCACTCTTAGTTCCTCAAATAGTTTGGAACTAATTTAACTAAACTTAACTCAGTAAACTGATTTAACTAATTACAACTCATACTTAACTCATCCTGGACCCCTATAAGATAGGGAGAACATATACATGACTTCAGAAATACTTCCAACTCAAAATTCCTAAGCTAATTAAGTTAATTAAACTTAATTAACTATTTACAAGTTGTTATGAGAATATAATTCGATTTTAATTCACAATTTAATTCAAGGACAAATTAAATTGGAATTTCTTGTTTCCATTTCTCAACAGAGGAAGTGAGAATAATCAGTACAATATTAGGGAGTCTCAACTCAACCTTCTTAGATTTCAATTCCAGAGAAGGATGACCTTGAGTCTTTTTATGAATTTTGGCCTATTTATTTTTTCATTTATGTTTATAAAATTATTGCAAAGATTATGGAAGTTAAAGTTAAAGAGGTATTCTTGGTAATACTCTCTTAAGAGTAGTTTGATTCCTTATCTTGGAGGCAAATTAATGAAGCAATAGGAATTATTCACAAGGTTCTACTCATTGTCAAGTCAAAAATCTATCCAACCATGGCTTTAAAGTTGGACTTATCAAAGGCATATGATAAACTAGTTGGTTGTACCTTGGGCTAATGTTGCTTTCAAGTTGGTTTTTGTCTACCAATGATGAAATGAATTATGGCTCATATATCCTCTATATGTGTGTGGTTCTTATTAATGGTTAAGCTTTGTGATTCTTAAAACCTATTAAAGGGTTGAGAAAATGTTTCCCCATTCATTGTTATTGTTCTTACTTGTGGAAAAAGGTTTAAGTGGAGCCACTATGGCTATAGAAAGCTCTGGAGTGAGATTTGGTTCAAGGATTGGCAAGAAAATATGTCTCACTCACTATTATTTGTTTTTGATGTGTTACTCTTTACTAGTGGTTATATCAAGGAGGCTAGACAAATACAAGGTATTCTAGGAATCTACATCAATGTTGTAGTAATGAAATCAACATTCAAAAATTTGGTATGTGTTTCAATGATTTGGACCAAGAGTTCAAGGTACTAATGAGGAAAATTTTTTTAGGTCAATTGGATTAATTTCAATGATGGTCTTAAATATCTTACCTTCTTTTTAAATCCTAATGAATATGGAAAAAGGGATTGGGTGGTTGTTGGAGAGGATAGAAAGTAGAATCCATATATGGTGTCATAATTGCTTGTATAGGGGGAGAAGGTTGACATTAGTCAAATATATGTTGGAAGATATCCTATTGTTTTAGCATCCATTGTCTTATGTTTCAAAAATAGTGTTGGAGATAATATGGAAAATTTGTTTTAAATATTTGTGGAGAAAGAATAAAAACAAGGAATATGTTTTTCTATAGTTTTGTGTTGTAAACACCCCGCCTTAACTTGGGTGAAATTCACTTACTAACCCAACTCCTCGGGTATAATTAGAGAAGTGGGATAAAAAAAAATGTCTTTCCTTCGAGTTCTTAAAACTCATAGTAAAATGTCACATCATCCTCTTCTCAACGAGACATTTCCAGTGATATAAAATTTTATGCAATTTGGACTCTTGGATCTTGAGTTATACTCCTTTAAAACTTTTGTTAATTAAAATTGTTACTTTCCTCTTTCTACCATGTGGCGCCCACGTGGCGTGGCATCCTACAGCATCCTACAGCGTGGCAAAGCTAATGGAAATCCATGGACACATGCATAGGCAAAAGGTGTTATCTGTCTCTATTATTAGTTATACACAAAGTTAGCTCTTTTTATATATATATAAAACTAATAACACAAGGTTAGGGCTTCATATATATATATATATATATATAGCGCAAAAGAGATATACATCTTGAACCATGCACCTTAACCATGTTGTATACCTATATTCAACGGGGCTGCCTCTTATACCCTTAAGTGCTACCGATTTGACTTTAATATTGCTCACACCTATCAGTTCGAACTATGTATTCGAATTAGAAATGTATGACTATACTAGTTACATAATCCACGACCCCGCCATAGTGTCGTGTGTGTGTATATATATATATATATATTACAAACGCTACCAACGTTGAATAACGCATGGCCTTGGCGCTCGGCCAAATACATATACATGTATGTAGCTCTTACATATATAATAAATATTTTGCCTCGTTTGCTTTCCCATGGTATATATGAAATTGGTAAAGCCCACCATTTCCACAACCATGCCTCGTTCATCCGACGAAGAATATGGGAGGACAAAGTCAATGGTGAACGTGGTTCCACGAGATTTTGAGTCGGACGTTGGCCTGGTCTTCTGTCGGAAACTATCGCTTCTGCCCCTTGGGCCCGACCTCGACCCTCCGACCCTAACTCGGAAGTCGGTCGACCACCCCGCGGTGCGCTAGTTGATGAGAAGGCTCGTCCTCACATAAACTGCTAACGGCTCAACTCTCGACCCCAGGATCGATCCGACTTGGCTCGACTCCACCCGATTTGGCAACAACGTGCTATATTATGTTGATGAGAACATGACCTCTGCCTGGTTACGAGACGCGATCGCTTGGGCTATAGGCTTCGATTCTGGGGCTAATCCTCAATGGGTGCAATTAAAAGGTTTCTTAGTCGCGATAATAGCGTTGCGTGTTTCGAAAGCTGAACCAACGGGGTTGTAATTCCGGTCCACTCAGTATAACTAATTCTGAACAAAATCTCAATGCCCTGTGACGGTTACCATTATATAGGGTTGCGTGTTTCGAAAGTTGAACCAGTGGGGTTGTAATTCTTGTCCACTCGATATAACTAATTCTGAACAAAATCTCAATGCCCTATGACAGTTACAATTATATATATATATATATAGTTTTTAAAATAAAACCAAGCCCATTTATGTGCTATGACACCTACGTTTAGCCGAAAACTATAAGTATAGGCTAGAGGATAAATTAACATTACAAGGCTTATGGAAAAATGAAATGTGCTACTTCTGCGCTACCTCACATCACACACTTAGCATGTGTTTTCTGATGACTACATACACATAAGGAGTTTTCTTTGGAACTTAAGTCAATCATAATTGAGTATAAATTTATATAAGAACACATATTTCAAAATCTACATGTACTTTAGTTTGCAATGCCACGATTGTATAATAAGTTCTAGATCATTTCACATCTCTAACAGTGAGGTCTATACACATCAATGAATCAATCATCTTGATGGATATTTGACACTCATAGTAAGCCATTAGACTTCCTACACTGGCCAACATGGATTTGAGCCACCATAACTTGGCTATCTATACATGCTTAGAGGTCATTTTAAGTTAAGGTTTTCTTATATATCATCGCTCGACTTCTTATTAGGCTAACTCATATATATAGGCCTGGAGCATAAATTAATGTTACAGGGCTTATGGCAAAATGAAATGTGCTACCTGTGTGCTCCCTCACATCACACACTTAGCATGTGTTTTCCAATGACAACATAAGCATAAGGCGCTAAGCCCAGAACATAACCAGTTTGGAACTTAATTCAATCATAATTGAGCATAAATATATATAAGAACACATATTTCATAATTTGCATGTATTCTTGTTTGCAATGCCACGACTGTTTAAAAGTTTTATACAATTTTACATCTCCAACAGTGAGGTTTGCACGCCTTAATAAATTAATCATCTTGATGGATATTTGACACTTAGAGAAAGCCACAAGACTTCCTACACTTGCCAACATGGATTTGAGCCACCATAATTTGGATTCTTAAACAGGCTCATAGGTCATTTAAGTTAATGTTATGTTTATATCATCGATCAACTTCTTGCTAGGCAAACAACACAATCAATTTCATGCTACGCACACAAGTTATCTATATATATATATATATATATATAGAGAGAGAGAGAGAGAGAGAGAGTTTCTCGCCCTGTGCAAGGACTAATGACACATAATCACAGTTATGCAAAACTATAATCAATACTTCACTTATTTAACACAAAAGAGCATTGCACATTTTATGTAGCGATACCAATTCAACTTAATAGTGTAAACATATAGATTCATGGCACATTACAAAAAAAATTAACAGTATTAGCATAACTTTTCATGACAAATATCACATACGAAGAGAACTTATCTTGAGTTAAAACAAGAGATGAGAAACTGAGTTGGGAACAATAACTCTCCACCCAACCGTAGACAGGGTGCAACCAGATCTCTCTTGCATTCGTCACCCCCGAGCCAAATTCCAGAGATTAAGACAGTTTTCTCCAGGAATGAAATACCAATTGTTAATTGAAACAAGGGCTCCAAAGGTTCTCCTACCTCTATCCACCAAGAATATAGCAGTCATCCAATTACACAAGGAATCAAGAGGTATGTTGCCTCCACCCTTTAGTTGTTCCTCAGTTAATAAACTCTAGGGGATCCAAAGGCTTCACCTCCACCTTAAAAAGATATGTCATAATGATTCCACCCACTAATGGGAATCTAGAATCCATTACCATAACAAATAAAACAAGCACAAGAGGTTCGAGAAATTTCCTTATCCAAGAATCCAGGGACTAAGGCTCCACCCTCGGTAGTCAAGGGACTCTAGAGAAATGCATATCCACCCTTGAACCCCATGGTATCCAGAAAACTTATACCCACCTAGAGGAAGTCCTTCTTGTGGTCATAATGCTCAACCAAGATGTGTATGATTAAATCTTATTTGCGTGCTACCAACATGCCAGGACTTCTCCACATTGTGTCTATCTTCTCTTCTCTAATCCCATGACATGACCAAATGTATTTTCTTTTGTTGTTTAATGCATTTTATTTTCTCCTCCTCATTACTGTTGTTCTGCTCATTTGAATGTGTTGCCTATAATTTTATTTTTCTCTTGCTTCTTCCTGTATCCCCTGTTCTCTCCCTTTTTATTCTCTATCGTCCCTTCTTTCTTCGTACTTGTTGTATGTTTTTTTTCTCTTCCTGTCCGTGATCTTTGTTTTTATGTGTAAATTGTGTGCTTTTTTGTTCACTGTGTCCCCCCATATTTTCCAATTGACCTCTTTTTTCTTTGACTTCCTTTCCTTCCTTTTTCCAGCTACTCACGCAACCTCCACCCCATTCAATTTTCATCCCCTTTTTTTTTGTTCATCTTTCCAAGAAAAATATAGTCTTGTGTCCTTTTTTTTCCAGTCCATAAATTTTAAGCACCACATTATTAAAAACACAACAACTAGCCTTCAAAGGTTGTCTCAAAACTATCCAGTGTTCCTAGAGAAAGTAAACTAAGCATCCCAAGCAAGTCAACATTCTTAGCCCCTAGAATCTATGTCCCTTACTCAGCCCCATATTTTTTTCTTTTCTTTTTTTAAATACAAAATATGTGAAATGTTTACATAACATTCATAAGAAAAATATATATGGGGTTGTCACAAACTCCTCCCCCTTGGGAGAACACTGTCCTCGATGTTCTTTTTCCATATACGATATAAAAGACATGTTTAAAAAAAACATACTGCCTTGTGGAACTTTATACATACAACTTTATACAATATTTACAATCATATACATATACATTTGCTTCTACCAACAAAAAAAAATGATATGATGCATGCATAGTATTAGTCATTTCCCATATGGCTTCCTCGATCCCAAAGTACCTCCATTGCCCTTTGACTTGCTCTATTACTCGGTTCAAGAGCGTGAGGTTCCTCTGGTCTAGAATGCATAGTGGCTTTTGCTGGAACTCTCTCTCTGGTTCCACCTGTAGACAAACCAATCAATCAAATGATTAGAATCATGTACATATCTTTTAACCATTGAAACATGGAAAAAAAACATGGATTTTAATTGATGGAGGTAAGGCCAACCTATAGGCCATTGGCCCAATTCTCTCTATTATCTCAAAAGGCCCATAAAACCGTGGTGCCAACTTGGCACATGACCCAATCTTCAAGGAACTTTTCTTGGGTCTAACTCTCAAGTAAACATGTTCCCCAACTTGGAACTCTTTATGAACCCTATGTTTATCTGCATAGCTTTTATGCCTATCTTGTGCCATCATTAAATTTTGTCTAATGATCTGCATTTGTTGCTCCATCTATTTTAGCATATTAGGCCCAATAAGGACCATATTCACTAGATCACTCCAGCTGATAGGAGTATTACAACTCCTTCCATAAAGCGCCTCAAATGGGCTCATCTTTAGAGATTCCTGATACCAATTGTTATAGGCAAACTCTGCAAGTGGAAGATACTCTTCCCACTTCCTTGGTTGGTGCATCATGTACATCCTCAACATGTTTTTGAAGATTTGATTCCCCTTTCTGTTTTTCCATCCGTCTATAGATGATAAGTAGTACTGAAAGCCAACTTTGTCCCCAAGCCCACGAATAGTTCCTTACAAAACTTGGAAGTGAACTTTGCATCTCTATCTGAAATGATTTTCTTGGGAACTCCATGCAACCTCATGATATCCTTTATGAATATTTTCTTGGCCGCTCTATCAAGTATATTCCATAAGAGCTTATGGTTGGTATGTGATTCTTTTGAATCCTTCTGCTAAGTGCATCGGCAACCCTGTTTTATTTTCCCTTGATGTACTTGATTTCAAAGTCAAACTCGTTAAGTATGGCCAACCATCTAGCATGTCTTATGTTCAACTTAGGTTGACCAAACAAGTATTTTAGTCCGCTATGATTTTTCATAAGCTCGAATCTCCTACCAAGGAGGTAATACCTCCACATTTTAACTAATGAATAATGGAAGTTAACTCCAAATCATGAGTTACATAGTTTGTCTCATGCTCATTCAATTTATGTGACTCATAGAAAACTACCCACCCTTCCTACATCAAGACTCCACCAAGTCCCTCCTTGCAGGCATCTGTACAAACCACAAAATCCTTGCATGGATCTGGAATCCTCAACACAGGTGCATTAGTGAGCAATTGCTTTAACCGCTCAAAGCTTGTTTCACATTCAGTTTTCCATTCGAATTTATTTCCTTTCCTCTTTAACGATGAGATAGGGTGGCCTATCTTGGAGAAGTTTCTAATGAACCTCCTGTAGTATCTTGCCAACCACATGAGTGATCTGATTTTATTCACATTTTTTGGTGTTAGCCACTCCCTTATGGCTTTGATATTTTCTAGATCAATCGATATCCCTTCCTTGGAGCTAATATGTCCCAAATAATGAATTTGTGATAGGAAGAAATCACACTTGTTGAGCTTTGTATAAATATTATGTTCCCTGAGCAACTGTAGCACTGCAACTAGGTGCTCCTCATGCTCTTCTTCAGTCCTTGAATATACCAAGATGGCATCAACAAAGACAAACTAAATTTTTCCAAGGACACACCACATTATTCATTAAGCACATAAAACTAGCAGGGGCATTAGTAAGCCCAAAGGGTACTACTACAGACTCATAGTGCTCGTATCTTGTCTGGAATGTAGTGTTATAGATGTCTTCCTCCTTGATGCATACTTGATGATACCTTTTCCTCAAGTAAATATTGGAGAAAATTGTTTCTCTCCTCAATTGGTAAAATAAATCATCAATCTGTGGCAACAAGTACCTATTCTTGATGGTCACTTTGTTTAGTTTCCTATAGTCAATGAAGAGTATGAGTGGACCATCATTTTTCATGAACAAGACTAGTGCTCCCCACAAAGACACATTTGACCTTATATAGCCTTTATCAAGCATCTCCTTCAGCTGTAAAGTTAACTCAACCAATTCAGGAGTACTCATCTTGTATGGTGCTTTGGATGTTGGTGTTGCTCTGGGCACCAATTCAATAGATAAATCAACCTCTCTGTGAGGAGGTAATCCAAGAACATCTGCTAGAAATACATCTTTGTATTGTTGTAACACAAGGTATCTTTTCAGTATCTCACCATCCTCTTCCTTAGCATTCTTGTTGGCCTTGTCATTGTTGGATATTTTCACAACAAATAGATGGAAACCCTTTTGGCAACTACATTTCACCTGCATGGTCGTGATCAACGTTACTGAAATAGGCTTATGTTTTCCTTGTAGTATTCTTCTTTCTCCGTGCTCATATAAGAATTTGATTTCCTTCTCATAGCAATCAAATTTTGTCTTGTGCGCATATAGTCGGTCCATGCCCAGTAACAAATGACATGCACCCAATGGAAACTAATTCAAATGTGTTGTGGTTGGCTGTTGCTAAGCTCAAATGCACATGATCTCACCCAGTAGCTAATTTTTCTCTTGGTCCCTATTTCTAACTGAACCAACCATGGTTCTTCATGTGCTTCCTTGGACAAGAAACATTTTTCCACAAGCTTTGGGCTGACATAATTGTAGTTAGAACCGAGATCAATAAAAAATAGAAATAACTTGATTACACATCTTACCTTCCACCTCAATTATGGATTCTTGGTGGTATGCCTGATGATTATCAACACTGCATAAATTTTGCGTGCACTCTATGTTATGTGTCCCACAGTGCAAGCTTCCTATACATTGTAAATTTTTGGACCTGGATTTTTCTGTTGTGGACAATCTCTTTTTTGGTGGTTCTCACCACATTTCCAGCATTTTAATGGTTATTTTGTCTTAGACCTATGATGTTGTCCTATAGGTTGATGTGCATGGCCTTCGTCGACTTGACCAAATTTCTATTGAAACCAACTTGCATTGGTTGCGCTCATGCCTTCCTTCTTGTCTACTATCTTCTTGGGCCACTTCTTTTTATCTTTCCCACTGCTCCACGCCTTCCAATCACCTTTGAATTGTGATCTTAACTTTGCTTTCTCATGGAAATGCTTCAACTTCTTCATGGCATCATCTAATGTTTGAGGTTCCACAATCTCAATCTGATCCTTGAATTCTATAGGTAACCCACTAATTAATCGTTGAACCTTTTTCTTCTCATCCTTAAGATATGGCACATACCTCAACAATTCTAGGAACTTGGTGATATATTCTTCATTTGGCCTATGCCCCATTATGAGCTCATAAAATTATTTTACTTTGTTGTCATAATACGTGTCTGATAAATATTTGTCTCTGAAGAGACTGTTGGGTTGTGTTATATTCTTTCCACGTAGTTAACAGGGGGTTCGAGGGGCACCCATAACTCCACTTTATGGGGTCCGGGGCAACGCCCCGGAAAATTTTGGTTTTGGACCCTATGTTAGGTTGGGCAGACCCACCTATGGTTTTGTGCATGATTTTCGCACATGTTTTTTGGATGCGATGGTTTTCGGTCTATGGTATTGGATGCTGCAGCATGTATAAATATGTATTATAACATTGAAAGGAACATAATGAAAAATCAAGCTAGTAGTCCCAGTTTTGGGATCCAGTGGAAAATCTCTGTGTATATGTGTTTTATGTGTTCTTCTCTCGCATTATTTATTTTCTGTGTTTTCGAATTCGTATGCAGGTAATTTTTGTACGGGGTTAAAGCCTACATTTGGTATCATAGCAGATTTGGCTTCAAGGGGACGCTTTTGTTGTTGAGGGGTTTCGCTCGGGCCTGTGATAGACCCTGTTCAGTGGGGGATCTACGAGATCGATTCTAGTGGTGAAAGAAGATGGTGAGCAGTGGAAAGATAGAGATCGAGAAATTTAATGGTCGGAGTTTTGAGTTGTGGAAACTCAAGATGGAGGATCTATTGGTGGATAAAGATCAGTGGATCGCAGTAGATTCGGGTACTAAACCAATGGGAGTGTCCGATGAAGAATGGAAGAAGTTGGATCGGAAGGCAAAGAACACAATACGATTGTGTGTCTCAGATTCAGTATTGCTGAATGTATCAGGGGAAGCTACAACAAAGGCTTTGTGGGACAAGTTAGGAACTTTGTACCAATCTAAGTCTCTAGTGAATAAACTGTTCCTATGGAAAAAACTGTATAACCTAAGGATGAAAGAAAGAGACTCGGTGACAGAGCATCTGAACACATTTAATATTGTGGTAAGTCAGTTAGCATCTGTTGATATTAAAATTTCAGATGAAGATAAGTGCATCAGTTTGTTGTGTTCTCTACCAGATTCGTGGGATAGTCTGGTTATTGCAATAGGTAGCAATGCAATTGCCTTGCAGTTTGATGAAATAGTCTCAACCTTGCTGACGGAGGAGATGAGACGAAAAAATATGGAGAGCCAAAATGATGATGCCTTGTCTGTACGAGGACAATCCCAGAACAGAAACAAAAATAAGTCATCGAGTGGGAGATCTAAATATCTAGGAAAACCTGTAAAGGTGGTGTGTTGGAAATGCGGAAAGGAAGGCCACTTCAAAAGGGACTGTAAATCTAAAGCTCCTGACAAAGGAAAGGGATCTAATGGGGCTCCTTCTGCAGAGGCGAAAACCACCTTAGATGAAGGTGGGGATGTGTAATTGGCTTCTTCAAGTACACATGTAGATCATGAGGCATGGTTGATTGACTCAGGTGCATCCTTTCACTTCACTCCCCATAGAGAGTGGTTCTGTGAGTATGAGAAATATGATGGTGGTGATGTCTTCTTGGGGGATGACAGGAAGGCTAGAATCATTGGTCATGGAAAAGTAAAGTTGAAGCTGCAAGGTGGAAGGGTTAGAACACTTCCGAGTGTTCTACATATTCCTGCATTAGCCATAAATCTGATTTATGTTAGTAAGCTGGATGATGCAAGTGTAAAAACAGTGTTCGAGAAGGATACCTGCAAGATGGTTTGGGGAGCACTGGTATTGATGTGGGGAGTTCGGATTGGAACTCTGTACAAGCTGCAAGGTAGCACTATTGTTTATGGTTGCAACAGTTCCATGGTTCCTGAAAGTGGAGCAGAAAATCTAGTGGTCTTTGGATAAAATACCATGTTGTGGCATCAAAGGTTTGGACATATTGGAGAGAAGGGCCTTCAAATACTTCATGGTAAAGGTATGGTAGAAGGTATGAGTGATAGCTCTCTGGATTTTGATTTCTGTGAAAATTGTGTATACGGGAAGCAGAATCGGGTGAGTTTCCCCTCTCGTGGTAAGAGGGCGAAACATATATTAGAGCTTGTGCACAGTGATGTGTTTGGACCTGTGAAGGTTCCATCACTGGGTAAGTTTGTGTACTATGTATCAGTTATAGATGACTTCTCAAGGAATACATGGATATATTTCCTTAAGAAGAAATCTGAAGTCTTTGATAGGTTTAAAGAATTTAAGGCTCTAGTGGAAAACCAGACAGAGAAGAATATAAAGGCACTGAAGACAGAAATGGTGGAGAGTTTTGCAGTAAGCAATTTGAAGAATTCTGCAAGAAGTGTGGTATAGCACGACAAAAGACTAATCCATATACACCTCAAAAAAATGGAATTGCGGAAAGAATGAACAAGAAGTTGATGGAAAGGGCAAGAAGCATGCTCAATGGTGCCGGGTTAGGACAAGAATTCTGGGCAGAGGCCGTGGATACTGCATGTTACCTGGTCAAAAGGTCACCTTCATCAACATTGGAGGACAAGACTCCACAAGATGTATGGACTGGTAAGAAACCCTCTCTTTCACATCTGAGGGTATTTGGATGTGATGCATATGTACATGTTCCAAAGGAGAAAAGAACAAAGTTGGATAGTAAATCTGAAAAGTGCATCTTTATTGGGTATAAGGATGGTTTAAAGGGTTATAAGCTTTGGAACCCAGTAACAAGGAAGGTTATGTATAGCCGAGATGTGGTGTTCAGAGAGGTGAAAGATGTTATTAAACATGAATTCCAACCAAAGGAACTTGAGAATATAGAGTTTGAGCTAAAGGAGGAAGAATCAAACTCTACAGCAGAGGAGGAATCAGAAGATGGAGAGCCATAAACTCCGGCTGTGAGAAGATCAGTTTGAGAAAGAAGGCAGCCAGAAAGGTATAGTCCATCTACTTTCTATTCAAATTTTGCTTTGTCTGTTACTGATGATGATCCCAGAACTGTAAAGGAAGCAGTGGATTCAGAGGATGGAAAACTCTGGAAAGAGGCCATTGTTGATGAAATGGAACCTTTGCACAAAAATGAGGCTTGGGATCTGGTGGAGTTGCTGGCTGGAAGGAAACCCATTGGCAGCAAATGGGTGTTCAAAAAGAAGATAAATGCAGAAGGAAAATTGGAGAAATACAAAGCTCGGTTGGTAGCAAAAGGTTATTCCCAGGTGTCGGGAATTGATTTTGGTTATATTTTTTCTCCTATTGCCAAGGTAACTTCTATTAGATTACTTTTATTTGTTGCTGCTGCTTTTGATTTTGAGGTAGAACAGATGGATGTGAAGACAACATTTCTTCACGAGGATCTGGAAGAGGAGATCTACATGAAGCAACCTGAAGGCTTTGCGGTCAAGGGTAAGAAAGAACTGGTATGTAAGTTAAAAGAAGTCTCTATATGAGTTAAAATAGTCACCAAGGATATGGTATCAAAAATTTGATACATTTATGCGAGGACTTGGCTTCACCAGAAGCAAAGCAGATCACTGAGTGTGTTTTAAAATAATTGGTGACCGTGTTACTTAGCTGGTCTTGTATGTGGATGATATGTTGTTGGTTGGAAATGACAAAGAAGTTATCCTGGATTTGAAGACCCAATTGTCCTCCAAATTCGACATTAAAGATCTTGGTGCTGCAAACTATATTTTGGGCATGGAAATTAAAAGATATCGGGCAAAGAGGAAGCTCTGGTTAAACCAAAGGAAGTATGTCGAGACAATATTGCAGAGGTTTAATATGCAGGATAGTAAATCAGTGAAGGTTCCTATTCCTGTAGGTGTGAGGTTATCTGCTGAAGAGTGTCCCAAGACACAAGAAGAGGAAGAGGACATGTCCCGTGTTCCATATGCAAGTGCAATCGGTAGCCTGATGTATGCAATGGTCTGTACTAGACCAGACATTGCACATGAAGTGGGAGTATTGAACAGGTTTATGTCAAAACTAGGGAAGGAGCATTGGACAGCAGTGAAGCAGGTATTCAGGTATTTGCGTGGCACTAGTGATTATGGTTTGTGCTATCAAGGAAGACCAAGATTGGACAGAGTGTTGGATATTCATGGCTTTGTTGATGCAGACTGGGTTGGAGATCTGGATCAGAGAATATCTACAAGTGGGTATGTGTTTAACCTATTTGGAGGTGCAGTCAGCTGGATGAGTAAGAAACAATCTGTAGGGGCATTATCAACTACAGAGGCAGAATACATGGCAGCCACTCATGCAAGCAAGGAGGCAGTTTGGTTGTAGAGATTGTGTTCAAGTATGGGGTTAGTACAGGAAGTTATAAGGATAGACTGTGACAGCCAAAGTGAAATTTTCTTGGCAAAGAACCCCGCATATCATTCAAAGACAAAGCACATTGATGTTTAGTATCACTTTGTGAGGGATATGATAGAAGACAAAAAGGTGTTGCTGGTAAAGGTGGACACTTTGAAGAATACTGCAGATGCATTGACAAAATCTGTGAGCTTTGAGAAGTTCTCTTGGTGTAGAGAGACAATGGGCATTTCAGGGTTGGAAAAATGACTAAGCTCTCTTGTGGCCCCCTGTGGAAAGAAAACAACAAGTGGGAGAATGTTGGGTTGTGTTATATTCTTTCCACGTAGTTAACAAGGGGTTTGAGGGGCACCCGTAACCCCACTTTATGGGGTCCGGGGTAGCGCCCCAGAAAATTTTGGTTTTGGACCCTATGTTAGGTTGGGCGGACCCACCTATGGTTTTGTGCATGATTTTCGCACATGTTTTTTGGACTGATGGTTTTCAGTCCATGGTATTGGATGCTTTGGCATGTATTTAGTATTATAACATTGAAAGGAACATAATGAAAAATCGAGCTGTTAGTCCCGGTTTTGGGATCCAGTGGAAAATCTCTGTGTATATGTGTTTTATGTGTTCTCCTCTCACATTATTTATTTTTTGTGTTTTAGAATTTGTATGCAGGTAATTTCTGTACGGGGTTAAAACCTACAGAGACCATAAAACTCACTCCATGTCAGCCTCTCTTTAGTTATGGCTTTAACATTCTTTAAATATTCCCACCATATGTCTAATTTCCTCTTCATACTATAGGTGGCTACCTTTGCCTTCATATTCTTGGAATAATCATGGATCCTAAAGAATTTCTTCATTCCAAGAAACCAAGCTTATGCATCTTTAGATTTCTTCATTTCTCCATCGAATATGGGTGGTTTGGATTTCTTGAACTACTCAGGCATATATTCCCCTTCTTTCTTCCTTTGATGATGATGATGATGATGAGAATGATGATGATGCCTCCTGGTAGTAGAGCTAGAAGGTCTACCAGAGTGATGCCCCCAAGTGCTAGTTATTCCCTCTTAGGTACTCGATGGTACATTCCCTCTCATAGTGTCTTTACTTTCTCTTTTGTGCCTTTTCTTGGTCCTGCTACCATCTGCCCCATTTGTTCTATCTTCTGACTTCAAAGGGCTATGCATGTCTCTTTGATTGGCCCCCATCTCATGCTTCCTTTATCTTTGTAGGTCTGAGAGGCTTTACAATATGACTGCATTCACCTCAGGTTGCCTCTCTTGAGCCTTTAGCAACCTTTCATTGTCTACCTTATAGCTCCTAATCTTAGCCTGTAGGCTCCTCGAGGTATCTATCCAGTCAGGACAGTTTCCCCTCCCTTGTTCTCCATTGACGCTTCTTCATGCTCATGTTATGACCTATTAGAACTGTATTGAACCATCTTTTTTCTCATTCCTTGTTTCTCACTATCCTTCTATTGCTTTTGATGTGTTGTCGATCATACACAACTGTTAGATACATCATGACTAATCTAGGTGGATATTGGTGGCCACCTGCCAAGTCCACTTAGACCCCCAACATTGTTTCTTTCAGCTTTTCAGTTTCCTTAATTGTAGCACAGTTTACTATTTTTAGTAGTTTTTTGAGTCCTGAACTTCCAAAGCCGTTTTGAGGCCCTAAACGACGTTTTTTGGGAAAACTGGGACCAACATGGGTCCATGGACTAATGTTTCTGTTCCAAAAGTTGTATTTCTTGGATAGATCTTTCTAACGAGATATTGTGTGCGTCAAATGGAGATTGTATGCCAAAGTTACGACATTAGGAAGTTGATGTACCAATTTACCCAAACAGGGCCCATAGTTTGGCGTTTCATCTTCTAGGGTTAGGTTTTTGGATGTTGAGGGTTTTCCATTGTTTCTCAACAATAAATAGGCCTTCGAGCCTCATTGTCACACAGTTTAGAGGCATGTAGCTACCACATCTCCTCTCAGAGATAAGCTACCATCACCCTAGCTGGTTTATTTCCATTTATGTTTGTAAGCATATTTCAGTATTTTACATTAATGAAATGAAGTATTATTTCCATTGCATCTATGTGTTTATGGTTATCTATGTAATTTGTTGCATTCATGTTTAAATCCAGATCAATAGTATCAAAGTGGTTAGCTTTTTCTCTGTCTTTTTTCTTTGGATGTCCCCAACGAGGTCAAGATATAAGGAGTTAGGCCTTGAACTTGTCGAACATTTGCAAGACCAGCCTCGCAAATCCCGGCGGCCTCCCATGGCGGATGAAAAGAAAGACGAGGGGGAAGGAGGTCCTATCAAAATCTTGCTTGAAGAAGCTCTCGAGCAACAAAGGAAAGCGATGATGGACAACTTTTCCCAAATCCTTCGGCGGCTACCTAGGGGCGATGCATCGGCTTCTAACAGCTACTTTGGAAACACCACACCATTTAAGGTACAAGTTAAGTTTGAAATCCCCATATTCGAGGGTCAGATAGATGCAGATTTCGTCGAAAAATGGTTAAATCTACTAGAGGGTTATTTTTCTGTTCATGATTTTTCCAGTCGGGAAAAGATTATTTTCGCTCTTCTCAAAGTAGCCCCCCACGTCAAGGACTAGTGGGAAACCTACTGCAAGTAGAAGGATGAAAGTATCGTCTCACTATTTTTAGCCATACCCACTTGGAATTCATTCTGGGATGCCATTAAGGAACAGTACTACCCTGTCGGAAGCTATGAGGATCAATACATAAAGCGGACCACATTGCGGCAGGGAATGGACCAAGATGTGTCAGAATTTACCAATATATTCCATAACCTTCGCACAAAGTTGGGTCTCAAGGATTCAGAGCAGCATTTGATACTCAAATATCGCGGCTGCCTACAAAAATACATCCACGAAGAAATAGAATTCCTAAACATCTCCTCGTTCGGCATGGCATACTGATATGTCGTCAAGGTCGAGAAAAAGTTTAAATAGAAGAAGCGAGACTTTGGATCTGCGAATCCAAAGCAAGGGAAAGGTGCCCCCAAACCACAGAATAAAGGACAAAGCCAAGGCGGGGTGGCTCAAGACAACCCGCCAAAGCTGCAAGCAAAGAACAGCGCTGCAAAGCCGAAAAAGGACACAGGAAAGTGGTGTGAGTTCCATAAGAGCTCCACTCACAACACAAGTGAGTGTCAGGCCAAGCAGTCACTAGTGGCCGAGCTAAAGGTTTCAGAATTAGATGCATGTTCCGACATTGAGTCAGAACCCGACAAGGGGAATGACAAAGGGAAACAGATTATCGATGTGGAGCCCAATGCCACGGTTGCCACCACGAAGATCCAGAAGGAGGAACCCAAAGATCTAGATGAGGAGGAGCATCTCTTCCACTTCCAGATGTGGGTAAAGGGCTCCCTACTACAGTTCATTGTCGACAGCGAGAACCAAAAGAACCTCATTTCAGTAGAGGTTGTGAAGCAGTTGGGCTTACCGACCACGGTACATCCACAACCGTACACCATCAAGTGGCTTCACCAAGGACGAGATCTTCGCGTGAGCCAGCAATGTCGCCTTCCGTACAACATCAAGCCCTTCACGAATGAGGTATTGTGTGACATTGCTCCCCTTGAAGTTTGTGATGTACTATTAGGACAACCATACTTGTGGAAGCAACATGTTGTGTATGAATCAAGGCCCCGTGTTGTTATTGTTACTTTGGGAAATAAGTTGTACAGGATACCGGAGGTAGCACCACCTACCGCCATCTCTTTGGTTACTGCAAAACAATGTAGTAAGATCATTTCCAAAACTGAGAAATTTGTTTTCCTGATGATACGCCCTCAAGGAAAGAAGAATACAGTGGCCATGACCTCTAGACAAGGCCCCTCTGCATGACAACTACAGATGGACAAGGTCGTGGAGGAGTACGAGGACATCTTCACCTCCCCTACAGGGGTTCCTCTGCACTGTCAGGTCAAGAACTCCATTTATCTGACCCCAGGTGCGTCGTTGCCCAATGGAACAATCTATTGGTGCTCCATTCTGGAGAACGATGAAATCAAGAGGCAGATTCAGAAGCTGATGTAGAAAGGTCACATCCATCCGAGTTCATCGCCCTGTGGGAGCCAAATCGTGTTGGTACAAAAGAAGGATGGGACTTGGAGACTTTGTATTGACTATTGGGCACTGAACAAGATCACTGTCCATAATAGGTACCCGATCTCACGATTAATGACCTCCTGGACAAACTAAAGGGGGAAAAATATTTCAGCAAGATCAATTTGAAGTCAGGATCTCACCAGGTACCAATTGAACCCTCCAACCTATGGAAGACTGCCTTCAAAGCCAAGGAGGGCCTTTTCAAATGGTTGGATATGCCTTTCTAATTAACGAATGCTCCTGTAACCTTCATGAGGCTAATGGATGACATCTTGCAGCCATTCACCAACTCATTTGTAGTGGTATACTTGGATAACATCCTGATCTTCAGCCAGAGTTGGGAAGAGCACCTCCAACACATCCGACAGGTTCTCCGAACACTGCGGCAACACAAATTATGTGCCAATTTGGAGAAATGCACTTTTGGCATGACACAGGTTCAGTATCTGGGATACATTATTGATGAACAGAGGGTGCATGTGGATCCAGCCAAGATCCAAGTCATTCAGGATTGACCATCTCCAACCACCCTGACAGAGCTCTGCAACTTTCTAGGTATTGCCAACTTCTACCACAGGTTCGTGTTGGGATTTTCTCATATCACTTGGCCCTTGAGTCAAGTCACCAAGGGAGGAGCGAAAGTAAAATTCTTTTGGTCTGAATCTCAACAGAAGGCATTCATAGAGTTGAAAGATCGCCTCTGCTCAGCACCAATTCTCACATTACCAGACTTGCAACAACCATTTGAGGTCGAGACAGATGCCTCTAACTATGCTATTAGGGCAGTCCTTACTCAACACTGGCATCCAGTGGCATATCACAGTGACACACTTTCAGACACAGTCTGGAAGTATCCCACTTATGACAAAGAGATGTATTCCATTGTGCAGGCATACCAACAATGGAAAAATTACATTTTGGGGAAGGAAACGGTCATCCACACAAACCACCGACCCCTGCAGTTCATACAAATCCAATGGAAATTGTAGAATGATCGCCATCAGAAGTGGTCCACATACCTGCAACAGTTCCATTTGAATATCAAGTATAAGAAGGGTAGCACCAATAATGTTGCAGATTGCCTCGGTCGACCACCGATCATGGCATTAACCATTGTGCTCAACTCTTGTGGGCACGAGACTTTTGATTGGCCACTTCTCTACAAAAGCGACCTAGAATTCGGCCACACATACTAGACACTCCTGGAGGGTCAACATGTTCCAAATTTTCACCTTCAGGATGCCCTGTTATGCCACCTGGGTCACCTTTGTGTTCCTTCAAGCGAGCATGCTAAGATGATTTGGGAAGCACACTACAGTCGGGTTGCTAGGCATTTCAGGGGCGAGAAAATGGTGGCAGTACTGTAGAAGTATTTCTATTGGCTGAATCTTCGACAAGATGTCGGGAAGTACATCAGATCATGCACTGCCTGTGCCATTGCCAAATCGACCATCAAGAAGCAAGGCCTCTATACCCCACTGCCTACCCCTAGTCAACCTTGGGAATCCATCTCCATGGATTACATGTCAATCCTTTCTTCCATTAAGCATGGAAACGACTCTGTTTTTGTGTTCGTCGACAGGTTCTCAAAGATGGCCATTATGGATGCCTGCAAGAAGAATATCACAGCAGAAGCCACTGCTAAACTCTTCTTTGAACGAGTGTGGGTACACTTTGCGATCCCATAGTCTATCATCTCAGATCAGGATAGCAGGTTCCTCAGTACATTTTGGTCCAGTCTCTGGTTGATGCTGGACACCAAACTCACTAAGTCCACAACCTTCCATCCTCAAACTGATGGCCAAACAAAGGTTGTCAACAGGATGATCGTACACATTCTGCACATGTACAACTCAAAGCATCCACGCACATGGGACGAGAGCTTCCCCTATGTTCAGCACAGCTACAATTGGGCTCTCCACAGCTCGACTGGCCACAACCCTTTTCAGGTGGGCTTGGGATTCCAACCACTATGTCCCATTGATGTGGCCATGTCATTTGCAGTTACTCTCATAGATTCGGCTCATGTCCAGTCCAAAACAGAAAAGGCAAACAGCTTCATTGAGCACATCCAACATATTCTCTAGCAGGTCCATGACATTCTGGAGAAATCAAATGCCAAGTACAAGCAGCGACATGATCAATATTGGGTGCCACACAAGTTTCAGGTGGGTGACAAAGTTTGGTTGCATTTGCAAAAGGAACACCTTACCGGAGCCTATCGAAAACTCAGACCACTCCGATATGGTCCTTACACCATTACCAAGGCTGTGGGAGACAATGCATTTGAGCTCAGCATTCCCCCATTCCTTGGCCTGCACCCAGTGTTCAACGTGGACCGCCTTCGGCCATACTTTCCACCATTACTATACACATCCGACATTGCAGAACAACTCACACCCAGATAGTTAAATCCAGATTGCATGGAACAAGTTGCAACTGATCGGATCATGGACACACAGATCAAGAACACTCGCCAGCAACATATCCAACTGTATCGAGTTTTCAAAGCAAGCCAACTCCTTCACCAGGGAAAGTGGCTCACCAAGGACCAAGTTTAGCATAAGTTTCCTCATCTCATGGAGGAACTCAACGCAATGGGGGGCATTGCTTCCTAAGGGGGAAGGAATGATCCAGGTGGATATTGGTGGCCACACACCAAGTACACTTGGACCCCCACAATTGTTTCTTTCAGCTTTTCAATTTCCTTAATTGTAGCATAGTTTACTATTTTTAGCAGCTTTTCGGGTCCTGAACTTCTGGAGCTAATTTGAGGCCCTAAATGACGTTTTTTGGGAAAACTGGGATAGATCTTTCTAACGAGATATTGTGCGCGTCAAATGGAGATTGTATGCCAAAGTTACGACCTCAGGAAGTTGATGTACCAATTTACCCAAACAGGGTCCACAGTTTGGCATTTCATCTTCTAGGGTTAGGTTTTTGGATGTTTAGGATTTTCCACTATTCTCAACAATAAATAGGCCTTCAAGCCTCATTGTAACACAGTTCAGAGGCATGTAGCCACCACATCTCTTCTCAGAGATAAGCTACCATCGCCCTAGCTGGTTTATTTCCATTTATGTTTGTAAGCATATTTCAGTATTTTACATTAATGAAATGAAGTATTATTTCCACTACATATCTATGTTTATGGTTATCTCTGTAATTTGTTGCGTTCCTGATTAAATCCGAATCAATGACATAAATAAATAAATAAACATTATCATAACCATGAGTTTTATTTTTTGTCATTGTCATGGTAAACTAGTTGTAACAAAAAAAGCAATGTTCGTACATTAATACTAATCAACATCAAGCCACAAACAATACCACATTTGCAAGTACACTCAACAAAATATATCAGTCAACAGAAATTGTTAGCTCATCAATAACAATAAAATATTATGAATTTTTAGTACCATGTTGCATTATGAAATCACAATGTAAATGTATGAATCATGCATGCAATCAAGAAATTATAAACCAACTTTTAACACCTAAACATTAGTTTAGTTAATTTTCTAAAAATCATTACGAAACCCCCTTATGGGAAATTTGTTGTTACTTGCACATGATAGAGCCCATCTAGTCCAAGTATTGAACATGGATGCTCGGATACCACCTGTAAACACCCCACCTTACCCTCGGTCAAGTGATCATTTACTAACCCAACTCCTTGGGTACAATTAGAGAAGTGGGATTAAAAAAAAATTATTGTTTCCTTCAAGTTCTTAAAACTCAGAGTAGATGTCACCTTCACCCTCATCTCAACGAGACATTTCCGGTGATATAAAATTTTGTCCAATTTGGCCTCTTAGATTTTGAGTTATACTCCTTTAAATTTTTGTTAATTAAAATTGTTACTTTCTTTTTTTTGCCATGTGGCATGGAATGCTATAACTTGGCAGAGCTCATGGAAATCCATGGACACATGCCTACATGGAAGGTCTTATCTATCACTCCTATTAATTATGCACAGGTTTAGTGATCCAGGTGGCTTCAGAGACGCTCAGAAGTAAAAGAGGGCTCAGAATAGCTCGAAAATCAAATTCATTGGATGGAAGTGAAACCAAGACCAGATTGTATTACTCATTGCCCTGATTCTAACGATGGAGCGACACTCAAATATGATTTTGCATGCTCAAGTTATATCTGTGTTGTACTACTCAACAACCTCCTCATTAAGGTTAATAGTAAAACTAATAAATAATGGGGACCCTTTTAAATTTAGGATAAAATCCTTTCAGTTTAAATAAAATAAGACAATATTAGTTTCATTTTTCCGAAAAATGTGACTAAATGAGAAATCTCCCTTATCGGAACCTTTATATCGGAGCTTAGGCCCACAAGACATATTCGCAAATAAACTACCCATTAGATTTCGTTTAAAAACTATTATCGAAAGAATTTTATCGGAACATTGTAACATGTCCCCTTAGGATAAGTTGCGATTAATCTTTCCCCGATTGAAGTTTTCAAATGTTTTAAGACTAAAAGTGATAAAGCACTTCTTTGTGAATATAATAATAAAATCTTGACGCCATAAGATTTCCATGTAGCATTATCAGAGCTCCTAAATATCAGAGTTTTCAATACGAAGCTCATATCACTAATCTCCGATTTCCTGATCCGCCAATCTCAGATATCCCTTCCCACTCATCCTTCGATAAGTAACTTCATTGATAATGTGATATCCACACATCTTCGATACTTTGATCATTGATCTTTGATATTCCCAAACCTCTAAGCTCTGATAAACCTCTCGATATTCATATCGAAACTTTCATATCAGGACTTCCAATTGATTGTTATCCTTTCACACCCCCGATATCAAACCTTTGATATAGTATCTCTAATATCTCTTTCCACCTATATTTTTAGCCATTACACTCTAAAATCTTATCAGAGGATGAGAATATCGCATGTTTCAACGATACAACCATAATATTTCTCCGATAAAATCCTCCGATATGCTGACATGTACCAAAGCCCATGTGAATCCACGTTTTATCATTTAATGGTCAAATGTAACGAATTTATGATTTCGAAGTTATTAATGGTTTCATTATTGTGAAACAATATCATAAGATTTTTCTCATAAAAGACATAGATTCATATGAAATTGGTTATTCACTCTAAGTAATTCTTCAGTTAGAAAGTTTCCGCTTATTCTTGTATTTCTCTTTGCAGGCCAGTCCCGATAAGAAAAACTCAGTAGAAATGTCTAGGGAAACTAAACCCAGGAAGAAACCAGTTGCTCAACAATAGTTGGTCACTACTCCACCTGAGGCTACTGAAATTCCTGCATTATTTTCATATACAACCTACACCCCCAACACTGGAAGCTCTTCTTGGGAGGCTATTTACAAGATATTTGAAGACGAGTAACTCAGGGTGACAGGAAAAACAGCCACAACAGAGGATTCTATCCCTGTTTCTGAAACTACGTATAGCAACGTCGCCAATTCGTTCCTGCACAGAATTATGGCCCAGCCCAACATTTTTCCCTATACAGACATGGTCAAATGGGTTATTGACCATTTGAACATTGCAGAGAGAAATTTCATGACTAAAAGGAACATTGTTATTGGGTCATTTACCAGTAATGACTTGAGAAAGATGTATCAGCTACTGCCGCCCCAAAAAAATACGATAAACAGTTTTTAGAGAAATTCATGAAAGAGAATGAGGATTTTTCTGAGGTTATCAAAGGATGGAGAAGGGATCCCAACAAACAAAAGCACAAGGACAAGGGTATGTATGTTATTGCTTCCATTGTTGAACCATACTGTTATATAGCTGCTATGATGTGTAGAATGTTTGGTTATGCTAATACCTAGAAATTCTGAGACCAATGGGTACCCTTAATTGATGTTGCTTCTGATGGATATGTTATGGATTGGGGATTCATATTGTTTGATACTCTAAGTACCGAAATCCTCAATTATAGGAAAAAGTGTACTTTTCTAATAACATTGTTCTGCCTTTCTACATGAGCTCCTATATTATGGATGATATTTGTTTCACTTCTGATTTTACCTCTATGGGATGGAAATGCGCCATAGAATTCCCTCTGCCTATCCGTATCTATCATAACATGCTTTGGGAGTCTGACTACCAGCCTCATATTTACAAGATTTTCCATGGATTTATGTTGCCATTCACTAAACTGCTTTTAACGAGAGAGCTCCTAGACTTTCACCTAATGACAACAATGATTTATTATCAATTGTAAGATGGTTTGGAGAGGATTCTTTCACTTATATCTAAATATTTGGCAACCTTGCAAACTCTCATGTGTTGCCCCTTTATGTTCCTGATAAACTCCTAGCCCAAGAGATAGCCTACCAAATTGTAGGGAATGGTCTTTCAAAAGTCTTGAAAGATAATAAAATGACAATGTGGCCTACCTTTCCTATTCAATGTGGTGTCTATGCTCTTGAGAATTTTAGGCATGCTACTCTTGAGATGGAATAAATTCAGTGTCTAAATTTCCCAACCTTTCCAAATAGGCAGTATGACCCTAATGGTACAGCTAAGATTGTTACTATATGAGTTAAGCTCACACAATTCACAAATGATCCAAACAGATTTGGTGACTTATTTGAATTAGTTTCTATTTATTCAAATGTTGAGAAACATGCAGCGGCACAGTTAAGTCTTGAGGAATTGATTTAGTTTAAGCAGTATAGGGAGAAAAGGACATCTCACTTACCCTTGGATTTATTGAAGATTCATCAGCAAAATATAGAGAAGGATAAAGTTTCAGGTAGTACTTCACAGGTCCCTAATGTATCTGAGACAAAAGAGACAAGTACTTCTTCTTCCTCATAGGCAGAAGAAACAGACATAAATCTAGATGCAATTTGGGAGCAGTTTACTAAAGAAACAGATCCTAAGAATCTAAAGACTCCATTCCAGATGAAGATCACACAGACCCATGAAGTCACAGAGAAGACCTCACTTACTATTGAGGCTTCTGATAAACCTCTGGACACTGATAATTTGGAAGTTATTTCAGTATTTCTAACCTCTGAGGTTGTTCTAAAGATTGAGAAAATTTCTCCTCTTTATGTATTTTACAGTCTGAAACATAAAGTGGTGCTCAACAGATAGAGAAAAAGGAATAGAATTAAACAAACCCAGGCCTTAGTCCCTGGTAATTCTTCCTTTCAAGTACTTTGGAAAGATGATCAATCTACTCTTGTTGAGGATCTAGGAAGGTTTTCGCAATTTGCAGGACATATGCCAGTGTAACTATTGATAAAGCCTCTGAAGTGTAGAAACTCCTAAGGGAGAAAGATGAATGGATTAGGCAACTAGAGCAGGGTTTGGAGAATTAGAAACAAGTAATTGCTCAAAAATGGCAAGCACAGCTTGCAGAAATGCATAAGAACTTCAACGATTTAAAGATTCAACATGAATCTGATATTAGAAGCAGGGATACTCAGATCCAAGAAATTCAACAAAAGATTGAGCAATTAAAGGTTAACTTGAGATAGTCTAATTCTAGAAGGAAGCGGGAGGACTAAACAATCTCCTTTCTTAGTAACAAGTGGTTTTCTGTCATAAATTAGCCACTATCCATGACTTGTATCAATCAAGTGATTCCTTAGTGAATCAATTGTCTTATTTGAGGACATACTACAGGGAATTCGAGGAGAAGATTTATGATTTTATTTACTCGGAGGGTAGTACTGAGGGAAGATTAGTTGATCTCCCTAATATTGAAGAATCACAAAAAGAGATTGTTTTCCAAGAGTGGGAAATAAGACTCAAACGTGTAGAAATGGAAATCTTCAGTGCCAGAGACATTTCAAATAATATCATAGAATCAATCACTGACAGCCTATTACAGGCCAACCTGATTTCGGACTACCCTGAGGATACTTTACCTGATGTAAAATTGTTGACTAAATCATGGCAAGAATCATCAAAAAAGAAGGTTGAGAGGATAAAAAATATGTCAAAATTTTACTTGGAATTCCATTGGCATTTCCTAGTTAAACCGCATAGTCAGTGGCTAATGTTGAGGTGTCTCTCCAACAAGACCACTCATATGCTTCTAGCACTCAACAATGTGTTATTCACTGCATGGATGCACATACAACCTCATCATCCACCTGAATTAAAGCCAATGACATATATATGTGAGCTTCGGCAGCGTATGGAAGAGCAGCCTTCATCTCAGTCATAGTCAAGTTGTTGCAACTGCAATCTATTATTATCTTTGTACTTTATTTTAAGTGTGGTTTGTTAAAACCACTCCAGTATTTTATGGAACTTTTCTATATTTGTATTTTGATTACAAACTATAAATCCCCTTCATTGTTATGAAGGGGTTCTGAATTTTTGCAAGAAAGCTTTTGGTTTGCACTATTGTAGCTTGAAGAGATCTTAATAGAAAGAGGAACCACTACTATTTCACTTATGAGCAGAGTTAACATTTATCAGGTACTACTATCTGTATACTAGTACTGTGTTTATGAGTTGAATGGTCATTTTAATTGTGTTTATCATATATGTTTTTGTAAGCAATTAAGATTTGTCATTATTGATGTCTTTCATTGTAATATTTCAAGTATATGCATGAAAAACGATATCTTATATGTGCAATGTGTTTCAACAGCTAATTTAATTAAATTAGTTATCTTTATTCGTTTTAACCTCACAAAGGACTTGATGATCTATATTGTCATGTTTAATGCAAGATCTTTTTGAAGTCACATATACAGAGAAAGATTTCTAGGATAGATATTAAAGTCTATTTATTCTTATTTCTTAGTTTCATTTACATAATTATCCCCACACTTATATATCTCATCCATTTTTTATATCTTTTATTAAGGGAAACTGGTCCCAAAAAATTCAGTTGGAGCCACCGTTCCAAACACAAAAGGAGTTGCCCCAAGTTCCCCAATGGGTGGTTTTCCCCGATGTTAAGACAAAGAATTTTGAGCCTTCAACATTTTTGGCACTAGAAGGAGGGCCTTCAGACTATGAATGGCAAGAAGACCACTCTTAAACTAAAATGTCATTCTAAGAGTCAGTATCCTTCAAAATCACCACCAACTTCCAGATCACATTCCAAGTCTCCTAACCCAAGATCTGAAGTTGTTAAAAAATCCACCAAAACTCCTAGCACACTTCCAAAGTTAGATGCCCAAACTTCTTCTCAAATACCAATTTGGCCTCTTGAAGTTCACTCTTTGATCCAAAAATTAGAAGAAATTTCTATTTCTGGAGAAAAATCATTCCAAAGTGATATATCTGAAGGAAGTGTTTCGGAGAAAGAAAACTACTCCAGAAACTCATTCTTCTACTAGAAGGATTACATCACAGTCTCCCCCTCTTAGTCCTTCCTCTTCCTCTACCTCTTTACCTTCTTCTAATCAACCTCTCATCCCATGAATTCACATTCCTCAAACACAATCGTCTAATGCAACTATAATCGGTAGCACTACAGAAGAAGCTTTTACAACGACTCAATATCCACCATCCCCCTAATCTTCTACTACTTCCTCTGCTCCTAGTTCTCCCATAATGGCCCAAATACCATGGAATAACCCTGGGGTAGTACAAATGGCTCCACCATTACACCCTCTTCCCAAACACCCAGAGAGACGGCTTCCTTAGTTTAATCCTAATGATGGCCTCCCTATAGAGGAACATCTTCACAATTTCATGTTAGCCATAAATCTGAATGGAGTCACAGAAGAAGATTGTGTTGTTAGACTTTTTCCATACACATTTGAAGGATCTATAGGATCTTGGTATTTTTCTCTTCCTGCTGGATCAATAAAAAATTGGGATATGTTCAAAGAGAAATTTTTGTTGAAATTTGGTGATGACCGAACAACTGCCACTTTGATTAATGACTTATCAAATCTTAAGGCCAATCTAAATGAAAGAATCATGATTCAAAAAATTCCTCAATAAGATCCCAGACATTTATATACCAAGGACCGATGTACAGATTGAATGGTATATCTCTGCTCTTCCTTCAAACATTGCTATGTTCGTAGATAGAGCCAACAAAATAGTATTGCTTGATAACATGAAAGAAGCTCTATCTGTAGAAAAGAGAATCCTTGCTCTTGAAAAGAAAACCACCCTTGATGAAAGAAAGAAAACCAAAAAAGTTACTTTCAAGGATGAATCCAAGAAGAAAGCTCCCAAAGATCCTTTTGACTTGGAAGGATTACAAAAGGTTTTGAAGACAATGTCTAATGAAATTTAGCCCCAAGGGTTAGTTTAGTTGGTCAAAATCAATGCCTCGCCATTGGGAGGTCACAGGGTCCAATTTCCCTGAAGCCCTTGGGGTCAAGCCTTTCTAGTGGGCCGCGGGGCTAGTTTCCCTTCGAGGTCAATCAGCCCAGATATTTCCGTGGACGTAGCGTCACTCGTTGACCAAGGTGTCCGTGAACCACAGCATTAAAAATAAATAAATAAATAAAAAAAAAACAAAACAAAACAAAAAACAAAAAACAAAAACAAAACAAAAACAAAAACAAAAACAAAAACAAAAACAAAAACAAAAAAACAAAAACAAACAAACAAACGAAAAAAAAAAAAAAAAAACAACAACAACAACAACAAAACAAAACAAAAAAATAAAAAATAAAAACAACAACAACAAACAAACAAACAAAACAAAACAAAACAAACAAACAAACAAAACATTCTAATGAAATTTAGTAGAAATTAGAATGAAAGTAGTTGAAACCTCTAAAAATCCCCTTCAGCCTTTCAAAAGGACTCAGCGATCACATTCACAACCACATGCCATTATATCAAATTTTGAACCTGATTAAGAGGATGAAGAGGAAGAATCAGCTTTATCTGTTGAAGAATCCCAAGAAGAATAATTAGCAAAAGCGCATGGTTTATGCGATTTCATCCTAACTACTTCAAAAAATGAAGAAGAGGAAGATTCCCTACCAGCTGGTTCTAGAAGTAAGGGACTTGATGATTCATCTCCAACAAATCAAAAACAGAAGTCCCATGCTCCCCCTAATAAGGACAAAAGTGTGATTAAGAAGTCTTCTACTCCTTCTTCATATTCTCTTTCAACTACTTCTAAATCTCCTTCTTCATCCAAGACTTTGATAATATCTGACACTATGGAATATAATATTGTTGAAGACATGGAAAAGGTCCAAGCCAACATTTCTCTCTATGAGGTTAGTAAATTGAAACAATGGTAGAAGCTTTTACTTAAATAATTGAATGGAGTTCTTGCATCTCCATTACCTATTCTTATCACTGCAAAGGCCTCAAAAGGGAAAGGCAAACCTCCTAATGTCTCTTCAGATAAGATTGACTCATCAGATGCCATTTTGATTGGAGATAGATCAAATTCCCACACTCCTCCCTTTTTATTGACTTTTGATATTTTTAACAAGAATGTTCATAACTGTCTAGTGGATTCTAGTGCATCATCAAATGTCATGCCTTATGTGGTATGTCTTAAATTAAATATTTCACCATAGAAATTTGTTGTTCAAATTGTTCAATTAGATCGCACAAAAGTCAAAGTTTTGGGAGAAATGAATTTTGTTTTAATAAGATTAGCTTCCAATTCAAAGGTTTGTCAAATAATAGATATATTAGTTGTAGACATTCCTGAATTTTATGGTCTTATTCTAAGTAGAGATTGGTCTGAAAAATTACATGGTTACTTTGCAACTGATTGGTCACATATGTGGCTTCCCTACAATGGAAAACCCAATCAAATTTGTGTTGATAGGGAAAAACACATGAAACATTCAGTGACTGGTTTTGATGAAGAAAACAAACCAATAGTTTTTACAAACAATATTCTTGGAAGTTACTCTTTTGAGTCTTTCTTTGGAAATTTTCAAGCACAAGAATCTCCCTTTTTAGTTGACTTTGTTTCATCTCAAATTGAAAATTTCTCCCAAATAGATTCTTCTAAGTGTATTAATATTGTAGAAAACCTTGTAAATAAGCATGATAGTTTATTTTGGACTCTTTATTTTTATGGATCAAAATCTAATGAAGGTGCAGGAGCTGGTTGCATTTTGGTTAATCCTTATGGAGAAAAAACTATGCTAGCTTGCAGATTGGAGTTTGACTATACCAATAACATTGTTGAATATGAAGCATTGGTACATGGCTTACAAAAGGCTATTAGTCTTGATATCAAATACCTTAAAGTTTTTGGTGACTCAAAGATTTTTATCAAACAAGTTAGAAACAACATCCATTGTGTTTCCAATCACCTTAAGGATTACTAGTCTTTGATCCAAGAACTCACGTCTCATTTCACTACATTCAACATAGCTCCTATTCCAAGAATACATAATGCTAGGTCTGACCTCCTAGAAAATGTCACTTACAAACTCATTCCACCTGAAGATTTCAGTCCAGATAGATTTTCTATTGAATTAGTTTTTCACCGCTCAATTCCACAGAACATTACTAATTGGTGAGTGTTTAATGATGACAATGACATCTTAAGTTTTCTAACATCTAAAAGGTCATACTCTGATCAAATTATTGATGAAGATGAGCATGACAAGCAATTGAATAAATATTCAGAGGAAAATTATTTACCTAAACCTATAGTGAAATT
Source organism: Pinus tabuliformis (assembly GCA_031772625.1). Taxonomy (NCBI): domain Eukaryota; kingdom Viridiplantae; phylum Streptophyta; class Pinopsida; order Pinales; family Pinaceae; genus Pinus; species Pinus tabuliformis. The sequence goes on along the minus strand of CM062819.1, from coordinate 1,169,156,038 downwards.
AGAAGATGTATATGATCTGAAAGATAGATTAAAAAGGGTAACTAATTGCAAGCTTCAACGTTCAACTCTGAGATTTGAATCAGTTAACTAAGGATCTGATCATAAGCCTCAGAACATCAATTTAGTCCTTGTACTTTCACCAGATGAAAGATTTGCTTTCATTCATTTGTTGAAAAGGTACAAGGATATATTTGCATGCAATTATGATGATCTAAAAACCTATGACACATTCATCATTCAACACACCACTCCTATGTTGTCATATGTCAAGCACATTCAACAAAAGCTTAGGAAGATTCACTCTAACGTGGAGGCTCAGATTAAAACTGAACTGAATAAGCTTCTTAAATCTAAAATCATTTTTCCAGTTAGACATTCCAAGTGGGTCTCAAACCTTGTGCCAGTTAGAAATAAAAATGGAGATATTCATATTTGTATAGATTTTAGAAATTTAAACAAAGCCTATGAAAAAGATAATTTTCCTTTACCTCCAATGGAACAAATTTTACAATATGTTGTTGGTTCTGAACTAATGTCTTTCTTATATGGTTTTTCAGGTTACAATTAGATTCTTTTACATCCAGATGATAGACTAAAAACCACATTTAGGACTAAGTGGGGGACCTATGCTTATCAAAAAATGCCTTTCAAATTGATTAATGTTGGAGCTACTTTCCAAAGAGATATGGATATTGCTTTCATAGGTTTGATCAATAAGACAATTGTAGTGTATCTAGATGACATTACAATTTATTCCAAACAAATAGGTAATCATTTACATGTTTTGAAACAAATCTTTGAAAGATGTAGAAAATTTGGAATCTCCTTAAATCCTAAAAAGTCATTTTTTGCTCTTGACAAAGGAAAACTTCTAGGTTTTATAGTGTCTAAAGAAGGAAACTACATTGTTCTAGATAGACTCTAGGCGATATCTAAAATCCCCTTACCACACAACAAAAAATCCATGTAATCCTTCCTTGGGAAGATTAATTTTGTTAAAATATTTATTCCAGGCTTCTCTCAAATTGTATTTCCCTTATAGCCTATGATTAAGAAGAAGTCAATTTTCAAATTGGGGTTGATTGAAAGAAAAGAATTTGAGTCAATAAAACAGGAAATCATTGATGATCCTTCGTTTTTTATACTTTTGCTTATGAACAATCCTATGCAACAGTTTTGACTCAACCTAATGAACAACAAATTGAAGCTCCAATTTATTTCTTTAGTTCCAATCTACAGGAAGTTGAGCTAAATTATTCAGAGGTTGAGAAGCAAGCCTTTGCAGCCTTTAAGTCCATAAATCATTTCAGGTCTTTCCTCCTGAAAATACATACAAAAGTAATTGTTCATTTCCCTGCAATTAGGCAATTGCTTATCTTGAAAGAATAAGGAGAGAAAAGAGCGAATTGGGTTATTTCCCTACAAGACACTACAACAAAAAAGGTCATTGGTGAGGGTCATGCCTATGACAGACCTTTAAGGTTCATCACCAATGTTGCATATGGTGATGGTTCTTAAAAAGGCGTCATTGTAAGTGTATATCGTGATAGTCCTTTAAGGTTTGTCACCAAATCCATTTTCAATGACACTTTTGGTGAGGGTTGTTAAAGGCCCATCACTAATTCCATCTTTGGTGACACTTCTAGTGACGATCTTTTTTTTGCCCTCACCAATGCTATTTTTGGTTACTTTTGGTGATGGTCAAAAAATGTTCGTCATCATTGATCATTTTAATAAGTTTTTGATGACGTTATGTGACTATTCCTATATTTTTTGTCAAAAAATAATGATTTAAGACCATTGTTATGGAGTATTTTTCATTATGTTTCAAAGGACATAGTACTTAGAGTCAATCAACTTGTTGAAAAGTAATTAGTGTGTATTATTTCCCTCAAGTAGTGAGAATATAATTTCCTATTAATCAACACATGATTCATCTCTGTTAGGTTTATTATTTAGCAAATTGCCTTTAGATGAAGTTCCGCTAGTGTGCGTAGGAACCATATTATTTAATATATAATCAATCTCTATCAATTTTATTAATGAGAGATACCTAGCACTTTTGAACACTCCCGGTACACCTTGACATGCTTTGGCACACAGTAACATTCATTGGCACCTTGCATGATGTTACACGTCATTTTGTCGCATTAGGAAAATGACCATCAGTTTAGGTCTTTCACTACCCATAAATATGTCCCGAGAGTATTTCCCTGCAAAGTTAGAATCTAAATCACCCCAAAGAAAGTGGAATTCCTAGATCCCATGGTACAAAAACCCTATTTTGGCTACCTATGCAATTCCCTAGGTAATTTCTTCTCATACATAGAGAGGACCATTAAAAGGTGCACATAAGTACGCACTATCTTACACTATGACCTGCGAACATGACTCAACGAATGTAAAAATAAAAGGCATTGTTGATAGCATCTATCCCAACCAACAAGATTTGAATGGGTACCTATTCATTCATGATCCCTCCCATCATGGAGCAACTTCCCTTCCTTTTTGGAACCCCTATCCCACTATTAGTGGATCTCATCCCTTGGAGAATGGATCCAAAACTTCCCATTCTTGGCCTATAAAGCTACTACAGGTCTGAGGATTGGGAGAGGACTGTTGGAAGTAGGTTTATGTTGTTGGAATAAGGTTGGAAGGCTATTCTTGCAAGGGAAAGGGTTGGATATTGTAGAAGGGACTTGCAACATCAAGGCTATATGGTTGTAAGGCTTTTCTCCAGTTTATTAATATAAAATAAATTGTTCTTTCTCAATTACATCTTTGTTGATCTAATTTGTAGGATTCCTTGATCACCTACATAGATTGTGATTTCATATTGATCATTTTATGATATATAATTGGTTAATTAGTCCATTTATCTCTTTGGTTATATGTTGGATGCTTTGATCTCTTGTTTGTCTTTGTCTATGCAGATCTCTTTCAGGACATTATGGAGAAGTTGTGGGGAGCGACGAGAGGATCTCTAAAGCATCGAGGAGTGAATGGTCGAAAGCTTTGAAGGGGACTTCATCAATCATTTCGTTTAATCAATAAGAGGCCTCTATCATTGTATTTGTTTTCAATAAATCAGAGTCTATTGAAAGGTAATAGTTCATGTTTGTTTGTTACTAGGGTTCTTTGAAGTCTAGGGAGTTTTCTCTTGTCTGCAAGAGGGATAAGTCCACATAACACATGTCTTGGAACATATTTGTACCTATAACATCTTGCCATGAGTAGGACACCCCAGCACATGTTGGCATGCCCTAGCACAACATAGCACTCCCCTAGCATGTGTTGGCATGCCCTATAGTCCCTATCATGCCCTGGAACACCTTGGCATGCATTGACATACACTAGCACTTGGCACACATTGGAACTTGGTATGTATTGAAACCTATTATTAGTGTGCCTAGCATGCCCATTTTGAAAAAGGTAAAATCCTGACTTATTTACCTTCTTATGTGTTCATTTCCTTGCATTTTAGCTTGGTTCTCCCCTTTGTTTCCTTGACACTCCTTACCACATGTTGGCACACCCTGGCACCTTGCTCATCCTTGCATGCCTTAGCACCTGGCATGTCTTCACATACCTTGGCACTCTTTGGCATATGTTAGCGCAGCTTGGAACTCCCTAGCTCACTCTAACACTTCTTGACATGCCCTAGTATTCCATATCATGTCTTACCACTGCCTAGCATACCTTGTCACTCCCTCCTTGGCACACCTAACACTCATTGACAATTCCTAGCACACCTGCATATTCATTCATTTCCATGCATTTTGACCTAGTACTCCCTTGTGTTAACTTGGTATTCCCTAACACTCCTTGGCATGCATTGGCACTCTCTGGCACACCTTGGCACTCTTCGACATGCCCTGCCACTCCATAGTAATGTGTAACACTCCCTAACACACATTGGCACTTGCCACGTGTTGTCACTTGGCAAGTCGTAGCATGTCTGACATGCATTGAGATGCCTTGTTATGCTTTGGCATGGTTTAATATTAAATTTATTTGAGGTCAATTATTGGAAAGTAAGAGAAAAGTAACAAAGGAATATTTGGCATTTAGAATGCACTAACACTTGCCACTGGGAGAGAAGTAATAGAGGAATATTTGGCACTTAAAATGCACTAACACTTGGCACTTGACACATATATGCACCTAGTGTTGGTGTGCCTAGCATGCCCCTCTTCGAATTAATCAATCTTGGTTAATTATGATAATAAGCGAGAGTTATCACTCCTCTACACCCCCTGACACGCCTTGTCACTTGGCATGAAATGGCACACAATAACATGCCTTGGAACCTAGAAATATGCCTTGGAACATATTAGCATTCCTAGTATGTGCAAGCACATATTGGGATGGCATAGAACTTCCTACCATGTGTTGGCACACCCTAGTACTCTCAACTAGCATGCCCTGGTACTCTTTGGCATGCATTTACACATAGTGACACTTGATAGACATTGGAACTTGGCACATATTGATACCTATTGTTGATGTGCCTAGCATTCCCCTCTTTAAAAAGTTAAATTCATGACTTATTAACCCTCTTATGTGTTCATGTCCTTGTATTTTAAATTGGTGTTCCCTTTTTGTTTCCCTAACACTCTCTGGAATGCATTCGTACACCTTGACACCTAGCACATATTGGAATCCCTTATCACCTGGACAATCTTGGCATGCCTTGACACTATATGGAACACATTAGCATGCCCTGACATTCCATAGCACACCCTATCACTTCCTAGCATGCCTTGGCATTACCTAACATGCCTTCTCACTCCCTCCTTGGCATGCATAACACTCATTGATGAAACTCCCTAACATGCCCTCTTATTCATTCATTTCCATGCATTTTGACTTAGTGACCCCTTATATTTCCTTGGAACTCCCTAATGCTCCCTGGTATTCATTAGCACACCTTGTTAATACTCGACACCCCCTACCACTTTAAAGCATGCCCTAACCATGCCCCTCTTGAAAAAAAGTAAAGTTGGTACTTATTAACCCTCGTATGTGTTCATTTCCTTGTATTTTATAAACTTTGTGCTCCCTTTTGTTTTCCTAACACTCCCTTGCACCTGACACATTTTGGCATGCCTTAACACCTATAATGTCTTGACATACCTTAGCACTTGGCATGCCTTGGCATTATCTAGCATATATTAGCACCCCCTGGTGCTCCCTAACACACCTTGACACTTCCTAGCATGCCTTAACATTGCCTAGAAATATGCCTTGTCACTCCTCCTTTGGCACACTTGGCACTCACTAGCACTCCTTGACACACCCTCTTGTGTTGCATTGGAACTCCCTAACACTCCTTGAAAACACCTTGGCACTCCTCAACACACCCTACTCCACTCCATAACATGCGCTAGAACTCCCTAACACACATTAGCACAAGTTGGCACTTGACAATTGTTGGCATGAATGGCATGCATTAAGATGCCCTAGGATTATTGTTTTTCACATGGGATTATTACCAATGCACAAGAAAATTAAACAACCTCTTGATGTGCCCAAATTGATATATAGGATGTCAATAAGTAAGGAGATATGTTTAGATCAAAATCATTGAAAGGACAATTGTTGAGATTGGAAGATTCTAAATTTTGTTGTCTATTAAACAAGGCCTTGGCACCATAAACACAGGGACTAGATCTTCAAAGCTAGTTTGAAATAGATCTTACTAAGCCTAAAGTTAAAATTCCCAAGTGATCAATTGAACATCAACAATGTATGATGTGTCAACATCCTATGCATCAAATGAAATAAATGGACAAAATTTAGGCACATCTAGACCATTGTTGAGTCAACAATATTTGGTGAATGATATGCCTGAGAGAGTTTTATCAGGATATGTGTAACGGTACATGGAAAATATTGGAGCTAAGCGCACAACAAAGAACTATTTTCCCAGCTCTCCCTTAAAGCCATGTACATTTTCCATCTATCACTGAGAAAACACACATTCTTGTCCACAAGAGCAACAAAATTTCAAGTCAAGTGCTAAATGTTAGAAGTTGAGGTCTAAAGGATGTTATGTTGATTTATATGAAATGCCATGATATGCAACAAGGTTTGTATGGTGAGAGACAACAAGTGGAAGAAACATCATGTTCAAATGACAAATGCCAACATGACAACATAATGTGTTAATCACATGATACCTTGCAAATGATGAAAATGAAACAAAGGAGAAGCACACTTAGCGCCCATATGAACATTATGACAAGAAAGAAGCAACCAATTGTTAAAAATTGAATGCCGAATGCGCCCAAAACTCCAACAAAGAACACACATGTCGAGTGTCATTGTTTGCCAAGTAAATTGCTTGCAATCTATTTTGTTCATCATCACAGTTTTTTGGGTGGGAGCCATAGAGGGAATAGATTATACCCTGTTTGGAGAAAAATTACATCATCTTATCAATGACAATATACCTAGCAGTTTCTACTACATTTTCTTACTTCCTTTTCAAATATTTTTAATCATCTTCATGATTTTTAAAAAATCCATATATCATGCAAAAACATATATCATGGCATGGAAATTTTGTTTAAAAATCCCTATAGAATATTTGGCCACAAATTTATGATAGAGCAACCCTCAGTTTTATGTCAAAATATATCTAAAACAAGCCTCAACATGCCACAATCAAGGAGAAGTGGGTGACTTTTGTAAGGTCTTAGATTAATGTTTTAGCAAGTCCTTGTAGCTACCTATTGTATTTTTCAAACTACAAATTGAATGCATCATATACACGAGTCAAGTGTGAAGAAGATGGAAAGGGAAATCTCTATTGCAACTGTAATCGAAATAGAGATTTGTATAAATGTTTAGCAAGAGTTCAATATTTATGCATTAGATCAGGTAGCAAAAGAGATCTCAAATTTGAACATGAACCTATGCCTTCAACTGATACGCATAATACTTAACACCTTGTAATGCATGATGTGGTAGAATGTTGCTTTTCCAATTGTTGTAGAATTTTCTCACATCAGTTTTATTGGGTGTTTTGAACATCATTAAACTTTGAAGGCCATGCCACATATTCCATGTTACATTAGTGGGATTTCAATTTTGATTATATCCTTTTTGGGATTTAATTTAGCACCTTGACACATTCTTTCACATTTTCTTCATCACCCTATGTTCCAACTCTAGTGATGCACCCATGCATATTTAAACAAACTCAACAACCTCTATTTTCTTTTTCTTTTCAATTGTTTGTGTGTACATTTGCATGCCCTTGACAACCTTTTTCAACTTCTACACCTCTGTCTGCAAGAGATAATTATGTTGCAATCTATCTTCCTTACCTTTGATAGACAAATTAAAGGATAATTCCTTCTCCTTGAGATTTTTCTCGAGGGAAACAAGTGTTTCTTTGTATTATTTGATAGTTTTTTCAGTTGCAACGCAAGTACTTTCTTTCTCTATAATAATGGTTTCAAATTGTTTCCTTTGGGCTTCTTGTTTTTAGGAAATAAATATAAAACTTTTTCTTTCTCTTCAATTCTCCCTTCAATTACCTCTTTTTATTTTAAAGAACTTATTTTTCTTTCTTTTCCTCTTCAAGATCCCTCAATGGAAGTCGTGAGAGCCATATTGGAAGTCATGAGAACCATGGATCGATAGAGGAAGTTGCGACCTTTCAATCTGCATAGCTAGGGCATACTTGTCTCTATGTGCATAATAAAAACTCTCACATTGAGGTTTCACATCCCTGTAGGTGCTCTATAAGCTCGTGGTTCGACTCACCCCCCCTTGGCTACAACTCATATCATTTTCCCTCTTTTTACAATTTTCCATCAGTATTATTTTCCCTTTGGCTACAACTCATTTCCATTTTTTTTAATTGTGTTTTCCTTGGGTTTCCACAACTGTTGAAAGACCTACCTACTCTTACTACCCATGGGCTCTCTTCCTCCTCCTAGCCTTTGGCTCCCGCTATCACGCCTGTTGGTTTTGAAGGCTTTCTTCCTTCTAGTTCTCCATAAATTTATCCTCCACCCGATAATCTTGCCTCCATTACTTTTTATTCTCCCATAATCCCCCCACCAATCTCAATGACACCTCCTCCCTTGACCACACCCCCCCCCCCCCACCACAGGATCCCATTTATTCCCCTTTGCTTTGCCCCTAATATGCTACTAGAAAATGAAAGAAGCCAACCATGAAAGAAAATAAGGGCCAAATCTCCTTCATTCTGGGCGACGAAATCAAGATGCATGAAGTTATTCAAATGTCTAAGTTTGCATTGGTGGGTTGTTCTTGTGGCTGTCATTTTAGTGAGAAGACAATATTAGAATGATGGCAAAGGATTGGGGGGCTCACATCAACCTGTTGCCACTTTCAAGGTACTAGGAAGAGGTTGGCTCATTTTCTTTTTCAACAAGTATGAATAGGTCCATTGGGTTCTAAATATGGTTTGGAGTATCAATTCCACCCCTTTCATGCTTAAGCATTTGACCCCTATTTTTTATCCCACTTGGGAGAGGCTAGATAAGGCCCGTATCTAGGTTTGGTTTTTGGTACTCAAAATACAATTATGATCATAGCAGGCTCTCAGGGAAATTAGAAACAAGTTGGGGGAATGCTTGGAGGTTGACCTCACTTTCAAATAATTTTTAAAGATAAAAGTGGAAAGCATCTTGGTAAATTTGGACATCTGAGGTGACTTATACGTGAAATGAAAAACAACATCAAGGCATCACTTCTCTTTAGATTTTAGACTATGAGGGCATCACCTTCATATGTCTCATAGAGTCACAAGAACATACACAATGCTATGAACTGTCCATTGGGATTCCATGGAAACAAAGGCAAGTAAAAATCCTTGTCTCGCAAGATGAATGAGAAACAATTTATCCTAATGAGGATGGCTCCTCCCATCCTTTGTGAAACTATCTTGGCTACCCCTATTGTCTTAATGGCTCTAACTCTATACCCTACTCTAACTATTCCTATGATCATTGATGGGGCTCCCATGGAGCACATATTTGATCAGCCACAACTCCACTTAGCCACTACTTTGACGATGCCACTCTTAGGTACTCTCTCTTCATTTGTTTCTTTATCTTCTATTGTTAGCTATATTTTAGATTTCGGGAAAGATTGGAATACAACAAAACATGCATTCCCTGTATATATGTTATTGAAAGCAATTATAAGTTTTGTGGTAGATATCAACTTCTTCAATGGGTCCTAGAAGTCACATCCCTTGGGTGGGTGACTTCAAGAATAAACCAAATCTACTTTCCATTGTGGCTAATAATTGGCGATGGATAACTTGATATGAAAAAAAAAAAGTATTGTAGGAAAGCCTTATGCTTGTTTGATAGCATGATTAGATCCTTAAATAAAATTCCATTTGTAAATGTTGGTGTAGAACTTTTATGGTGGTGATAAAAATATCTTGAAGTCAAAACTTAAAAAGTGTCTTGAGCTTATCTAACCTAATATGGGAGTGCAATCATTTTGTTAAAGTTCATAATTATAACGAATAAAAGGCAACATATGAATATCTAAGATGAATGTTGAATCCATAATTTGAATATGTATATGAATACACCAAGTATTTTCATGACCCTAGAGAAATATGTAGGGAAAATTCTTTAGTCACATGTACCATTATCTTTTGTTGATAATTGTAGCCTTGCAATGAAACACTTTTTGAGGTAAAGGGAATTCTTAGGTTTGCTTGATATAGTGTGGTGTAGCTAAAAGGAAAATATAACAAGAGGTTGTATCTCCTCTAGTATTTCATTGATGAAAGGTTGTTTAATGTTAGGTCCCTATACTACTAGTGTGGCCCCTTATTGTTATCATTGCAACCCCAATATTGTATTGTTGTGCCCATGTAGTCCCCATATTGTTATTATTGTGCCCCATAGAAACCCACTATTGTTATTGTTGTGCCCTTACAATATTATGGTTATGTAGGCTCTAATTATATTGTGACCCCTTAGACTCCTATATATAGAAAGGAGGTCTTGTCATTTGTATCATCCAAGAATTGTTCATTTGTGTAATGTAAAGGAGGTTGCCCCCTCGAAGAGGTTGATTTTGAAGTCATTGATCTATATTTTCTTCTATTTTGTGAGCTGGTTGCATAACATTTGGTATCAGAGTTTGGATTCTAGGGTTTCCCTACTTCAAACAGACCTTGTCTCGTTATATTTCAAAGATATGAACAAAGGAAATTAGTGTTTTTGCAAGCTCCCAAATTTCATCTCAAACATGTAACCTTGGGAAAATCGGCATAACTTTCTATCTTAGCATCATATTAAAATTTTGTAAAAAGTGATAGAAATAGGACAGACTGTAGTTTGTTGGGTATCATTTTCAGGGCCGAAGGTCGAAACAATGACACGTGGCACTTCGTACAAGTTCATTATATTGAACCAATCTATAATCAGGTCATCATGGGAGATTGGGAATAACTATTTCTTGGAGAATCCAATCTCGATCAGACTTGTGGGGTTGGAAAGAGGACTCAGAGGGCTACTACAGGACGAAATTTCAGACCTTGGGGATCCGAAATTACATAGATACAATAGATTCAATATCGAGCTCCTACAAAGCGAGAAAAAGGTGTGTGTTTTTGTCATAAGTCCTTAGATTAGTAGGTATAGAGTGTGCAAGACCAATTTGGATGCATTCTATATCTATAATGTTTTCCCAGAGAATTAGTGGGATAATTATTTGGGTACATAGGTTTCTTGATAGATGGTAGTATGTTTATAAAATTCCTTATTGTTCAATGCTTATAGCTAGGTCAATGTTAGGCCCTAAAGTACAATAAGTTCCTAATTATTTTGTGTGGTCCCAATGTTTGGCCAAAATGTATGATTGGTCTCCAATTCATATGTTTTTTGAGATGAAAATCCTATAAGTAAATCATAATGGAGGAGCATATATGAATATTTTGTTGTATGGATGCTAGAATGTTTCTACAATGAATAACTAGTGGTTGGTTATTATAGTGGTGAGAGATTAATTAAAGCATTATTGTTTGACGCCCAGTGTTAATGGTAGATATTTCTTAGTTGGAATTATGAGTTTGTAGTAGGGAGGACATAATGATGTTCTAGACATAATAGAGATTTTTTGGAATTTCATCCAAAAGCATGGAAATGATATTTCTTGTGGTAGCAATAGAGATTGGTTGGAGATGGAAAAATAAGGTACACCTTTTATTATATTGAATCAAAATGAGGACCATATGGAAAGATGAATCACATCTTATATTTGGAGGAAGTCTAACATGGTGTGTGTAGATTATGTATATTAGTCAATAGTGTTTTTGATCTTGATCTTAGCTAGAGTTGCTACTTGGAAGGAGTATTGTAATAACATGTGATATTATAAAATCTTGTACATATTGCCTCCATGATATGGAGCATGTAAATAGTATGTAACCATATCTATATATGTGTCATGTAAATGGGATATCATTAAATGACTCTTGTAAGAAGGCATACTCATTATCCATGTGTCCTTGATGATCTAGATAGCTTGTTTAATATAGTACACAACCTCTGATAAAGTATGGGTCATGTGTTAGTTGAATTCTCTATGAGTGGATTGTGTTGGTTGTAAACTCTAGGGGGCATGGCTGGCTTAAAAACATGAAGTTTCCTATAGATTTATGTGGATTTCATTGAGAATATGAATGAACCATGTACTCGAAGGAGATCTTAGTGGGTCGGTAGTTGCAATAGTTAGATGCCCATGTATTTTGGTGTATTGCAACTCCTTTAAGTGGATGATGACAACTTGGTAATGTCTACATGATCGAGGAATGAGACACAAATGCCAAGTTAGATCATATATATACTTTATTGATCAAGAGTGATTTTGATGCATTGAACCAATGGAAGATGATGATGACTTACCTAACAAAGATAAAGACATGTCCAAATCGCTAAGGGCGAAATTTGGGATTATTGACTCCTACCTATCATATAGAATATTAATGATGCTTATGATCATACATGAAAAGGTTGTGGTTTGTTAATGTATTGATAATTGTGATGTAGAGTTGGTCTCAACATGTGTATTCTTCTTATGTGTTTTTAGGAGGTTGTTGCCACATGACTTGATGAAAGATTTTGGTCAACAATATTTTTTAAGTTAGTGCCTAATTGAAATTTCCTCAACAAATTTTTAATGTGCCAAGATGACACGTTTATCTCAAAATAAGCTCTTATTTATTTATATATGTACTATTACATTGTTAAATAAATTGAACAAACACAATTTTGGCGTATAAAATATGTTCATTCTCTTATTATTTAGATTAAAATTTCAAAGACTAAAAGATTTTTATTTATTTTTAAATATATATCAAGTAAAAGAAGACAAATTAATCTTACATGAATTACATTCTATCACATGCATCCATAGGTTATTCATCCATTAGTACCTATGCAAACCCATGAAAAGAGAACTCTATGGTTAGGTATATCATGATCCAAACAACTTTCCTTGTTACTACTCAAACAAGACAGGTCGCGACAAATAAATGACAAATAATTGGGGTAGGCCCACAATCCACATGGATCCATATGTTTATCAATCAGGTTCACTTTAACATATTGATGTGACTTTTAGAGATGGTGTACCAATTACCCTTTATAGAATAGAGACTACAAATTTAACCACCCTTAGGTTTTTTATTGTTTTATCTCGATGGGAAAATATCAAAATGTCATGCATGAAAAATAATATGTAGGTCACTTCGTCATGAAAGAAACGTGTGAAACAAAAGTAGTAGAAGAAAACACAAGTGCGGGTGATATATGATTGCTTCTAAAGGTGCAAAGGCCTACTCTTATCAGATTTATTTTGTACCGTTTGATGCAATTGCTAGTTTTAATAAGTTAAAAGATTAGAAAAATAAGTGTTATAACAAATATTTTAACATTAAATTACATTGCTAGGAAAAATGTTTATATCCTATTAATTAAGAGGAAAAACAACCCTTAATCTTTCCTTTTTAATTTTTTTAATAAACTATCTCACTTTTTTAAACCTGGTGCAATTTACGGCGATCCAAATTTGTTTCCCTCCTATTACCTATTTTCAGTGATCCAGGTGGCTCCAGACACATGCAAAAGTCCAAGAGGGCTCAGAAATGGTCAAAATTAAAAGTGTTAAAATTTCAACAAACTCAACTTCAGATCGAAGTGCTCATCGCCCTGATTCCAACAGTGCCAATGGAACTCGAATCCGAGCTCGTATGGAGGAGATAGGGCTAGTCAAAGTTTAGGATTAATGGACCTACAAATTGCACCGAAAGCAGTCACCGGAATTTGAACACTGGGCAGGTGAAATTGTGGCCTGCTTAATTTGCCTAATAACCCTTATTTTCGGCAAATTCAAAAATGACTATTTTGTTTTTAAAAAAACAAATGGATTGCAAATGCACCTATATGCCCTTGAGCATTTTTTTAAAGAAGTGGGGATGCAAGTCAATACTAGCAAGACCAAAATAATGATTTTCTCTAATAAAAGGAAGCAGATCCAACATACGTTCTTCTTTGAAGGCAACATTATTGAAGAATTAAATGAGTACAAGTACCTCGGGATTGATTTCAAAAACAAACTTAACTGGGATGACTGCAGAAAGAACATAATTTTAGGAGAGTGGAAAGCATTATATGATCTTCAAAATAGATGTAGAGAGGCAAAGTTATGGGATTGGAATTCAACTAAAATGCTTTTTGGACTCCTAGTTTGTCTAGTGATGCTATATGGGTGTGAACTGTGGGCTAGCAACAACCCCATCTCAAAATGGCAACAAATTGAGAAAATCGAAAAACGCTTGATCATGAGAAAGTTCAAAATAAAAAATTCGGTATCTTATGAGATAATGTTGAGTGAAACAAGAGAAACTCCCATCGAAGCAATTTCTATGGTGCAGCTCATAATATATCTAAAAAGAATTGAGAAAATGGGAGTAGATAGATGGCCTAATGTTATCTTCAATGAAGGCATGAGTGAAAGAAAGAAAACATGGATGAAACAAAACTACATATGGATGCAAAAATGGAATATCTACCTCAATTTATGTCCCACAAATAGCAAGGAGCTAAATGATTTTGTTATGGAGAAGTTTTGTAAACGGGTATGGGGAAAAGATTTGGGTAGAAAGAAGAAGTACATTGAGGAATTCAACCCTACGTGTGATCTACAACAAAAAGAGTTCATTGGAGTTAGCATTTCGTGGAGGGAAAAGGTTCTTATTTCTCCATTAAGAACCAACTCACATCAACTTTAGTGTGAAACAAGATGGTGAAAAAGGCCTAAAGAAGCTTGGGAAGAATGGGTGTGTACATTTTTCACGTCTAGGGCAGTGGATCGGAAAAACATTTCATTTTGGAATGTGATGCATTCAAAGACATCAGAGAAAGTTATGGGAATATGATAGCATCGGTTTCTTGGCATTGTATTTTCAGTGAGGATATTGTTGGAAAGTTGGGCCAGATCATCATCAATTTGCACGATAAAAGGATTGAATTGCAAAAGACGAAAAGCAGGGAACTAATAGTCCCATAGACTATTTTTAGTCTCGTGGACGTTAAAATATCATTTCATTTCAATTATTAAATTAGGGGGGAGGGCCATAACCCCCGCCACCCCCCATCGCATAACATATATATATATATAGTATATTGGGCAGGCTGCCCGCTAGCGTACCCGGCCCCACCATGGCCACTTGTCACAGCCAGAGGCGGTGGGGCTCAAACCCGCCCAGCTAGCCTAGTCGGCCCACCTCCCAGGCACCTCCACACAAAAAAAAACAAAAAAAAGAATTGCACGCAAGCTACTTTCGAAGGGCGGGAGATTTGAACCTCGACCTTCCCGGACCAAATCAGGCCTGCCACCAACATCCCATTGGCTCACGTTGGGAACTTTGACCAGATAATCTTATTTAAACTCAGCCCGCAGATGTGTCGAGGAGGAGGAGCCGACACTTTTATTGCAGAGGCAAAACCTGGACTATGAAACCCTGAGCTAGGAGCGGAACCATAATTTGTAGGCCAGACGTGGAACCCTGATGGCACGTATTTCGAGACAGAGAATCTTTTGTATAGAATATTCCTTGATGCCTGAAAGATTCCATGGGGAGGTAAATTTTCAGTTGGTCAAAATGATATGAAGTTTACAGTCATTTTAACAAGAATTTTGCATGGAACGCGATGTTGAAATCAGAATCACCATCTGAGCAGCATATTTTTAGATTCCCAATAGAGCAGAATCTTTGAAGAATCTTTAGGGAATATTCCAGATTCCTTGGAGGCTGAAATTCGCCAGAGTTAGAATGCAACAATCTTTATACTCAAAAGTCTTAGAATCTCACAAGGATCATGATGTCAAGATCAAATTTGTGATCTGAGTTGTAGATCTCGAGTCAACCCAGAGAATGGAATCTTTGGAGAATCACGAGGAATCTAAAATATTCCTACAGGCCCAGATTTTGACGGTGTCAATATTCGACAAATGGATAGTCGATTTTACACCTCTTGACGACAAAAATTCAGTGATGTAGTTATTTTTTGCTGCTGAGCGTTCCATTTTTCGGCCAACTTTAGAGGTGAAGGTACATAATCGCTAAGATGAGGTATTATGTTTTGAGATCCCTATTTGATGTTGTGTTGTGGGATTGATTTTGCTACATTGTGTGAGATGTATTTAGCTTTTCATGCTATGTATTGTTGTGGAGATCCCTATGTAACTATGTTGAAGGGATTCTCATTGCCACATTGTGTGAAGATCATTTTAGTTTGTCATGCTGAGAGTAAGCCTTCTTGAGTGAGAATTCCTGTAAGCGGAATGTCTCGTGAAGAGACAAGCCACTCTTGTTTGAGGGCATATGACCTTGCTATGACAAAGTGTTTTCATGTACATCATCATCATTTCCAGCATTATATGAAGAGGCTAACACCATCTTGACACCGGGCACGGAGACGTAGTCCACACTGGACGAACTCCGTTATCAAATATTTCATGTTTTTCTTTGTTGATCGTTGTCATGTTTCCTATTGTTAAAGCATGCACATGTGGTTCTTTTATGATCTTTTAAATGCAATTATAACAATGTCGCAGAAGTAAAAGATCTTCGATAATTCTGGTAGCTGAAGGAACCTGGATCAAGTTTGGTATCAGAGCGGTCTTCTTGCTGATGTGAATTGTGAGTGTGAACAACTGAACGTGCAACAATGGAGGATGACAAAGAAATGTATGAGGCCTTCCTAAGGATGTCCAAAATGGTGGACATAATGTATGAAGCTTATGAGGAACGGGAGAAAGAAAGAGCAGAGAATGATGCTCCATCCACACCTTCCAGTGTACATTCATCGCCTTCATCATATTCTCATCATTTGAATGAGGAGATCAACCAGAGCCTTCAAGAAGATAACGCTAAATTGAAGATGCTTCTATGAGAAGAGAAAGAGGAGAAGCATCGATTGCAGCTTCATTTGCAAGCCACGGAAGAGGCCCTAGAAGAATTGAAGCGCAACGACCAGAGTCTTCAAGCATAGCATGCTAAATTAAGGAGACTTCTACAAGAAGAGAAAGAGGAGAAGCAGAGACTATAGCTTCAGCTACAATCCATGACAGATGCCTTGGAGGAGTTGAAGCGCAGCAAAGGCTTGGAGAAGCCCTAATCAATTGTTTCAAAATCGATAGTTGAGGTAAACAGTTATGATTATTCTTCAGTTTCATCTTCCCAAGATTATTTCTATCAGAAATGTGGAGATACCAATTACAGGAACTGGCATGAGACTCCTTACCAAGATGGGGTACAAAGGAGGAGGAATTGATGTTAATGTCCAAGCCATGACTCAGCCATTAGAGGTTGTGCAGAGACCTCGATTCGCAGGTTCGGGATACACCGAAGGAGAATGCTCTAAAGCGTGACAGTCTTCCATGACATTGTTGAAACCGTTGAGGAAAGAGAATGATGGGAACACATCACCATCATCCCATGGTAGTGGACATTGTAGAGAAAGAGCTAAGGCAAGCTCTTATCACCAGAATTGCACCAGACACAACCAGGAGAGGTATAAGCAGTCTCAATATTCCAACGTTCAGTTTGATTATAAACATATTAATATTGAACATAGATCATGGCATCGAAAAACTTGTAGTTTTTATGGTCTACATAACCATGTGATTTCTAAGTGTTGGAAGACAATGGCAACACGAAAGAGGATGAGGCATAAAAGGCCTTCTCCACAGCAGGAGAAGAAGCATGTTAAGCAAATCTGGAGGAAGAAGAATTTTTGTAGTCATTGCAGCATAAGTGGTCATCAAAGAACCACGTGTTGGAGGCTCCATCAAGAGTAGTGCCCTATGGACAAAGAACCTATGCAGAAACCAGTTGAAAGAGTTGATCGACAAGTGAATCTCCCACGGGAGGATGATCTATTCACTTTGATAAGTGAGAAATGATGTTTCTAGATGTATTATCTTGTCATGGCCTTATTTTTGTAAATCATGTGTTGCAATTTACATTGTAAAAGTGATTATGTGTTTTCCATCACTTGTTGAAGCAACAATGATGTTTTTCCCTGGAATTAATAGCTCGGGTATTCATTTTGATGTAAACTTGACCACATACTATGTGTTATAAACTCGTGGCAAGTATGGGATGGCTTGTGTCATTTATTGGTCATGTATTTGAGCATGTAATTCGCAAAAGGTTATAATATAGGTTTGCAGAGGATGCAATTGTTAGCTCACCACTTATGGCTCCTAAGGACAAATGTGAAGGAGAAGGAAGGGTGACCTATCAGGACACTTGTGGTGCAAACAGGGTACACAACGGTCACAGATTATTTTCATGGGGGGACCAAAAGCTCCTCAGTGGGGAGGATTGATCCAGGTAGATCCAGACACATGCAGAAGTCCAGGAGGACTAAAAAATGGTCAAAATTAAAAGTGTTCAAATTTCAACAAACTTAGCATTAGATCGAAGTGCTCGTTGCCTTGATTCCAATGGTGCGAACGACACTTGAATCTGAGCCCGTATGGAGGAGATAGGGTCAGTCAAAGTTCAGGGTTGACTTGGCCAAGTGGTAGGGTTATTGGACCTACAAATTACACCGACAGTGGTCACTGGAATCCGGCCACCGAGCGGGCGAAATTGTGGCCTACTTAATTTACCTAATAAACCTTATTTTTGGAAAATTCAAAAATGACTATTTTGTTTAATATATATATATATATATATATTGGAAGGGCCACCCACCAGCAGACCTGACCCCACCATGGCCACTTGTCACGACTGGAGGCGGCGGGGCTTGAACCTGCCCGGCCAGCCTGGTTGGCCTGCCTCCCGGGGCCTCCACACAAAAGAAAACAAAAAAAATAACCACGCGTGGACTAATTTCAAAGGGTGGGAGATTTGAACCCCGATCTACCTAGACCAAATCAGACCCGTCACCAACAGCCCCATAGCTCATGTTGGGAACTCCGACCACATAATCTTTTTTAAACTCACAGCCCACAGATGTGTCGAGGAGGAGGAGCCAACACGCTTATTGCAGAGGCGAAACCCTGACTGCAAAACCCTGAGCCAGGAGAGGAACCATGATTTGCAGGCCAGAGGTGGAACCCTGATGGCACACATTCCAAGACAGAGAATCTTTTGCAGAGCATATTCCTTAATGCCTAAAAGATTCCATTGGGAGGTAAATTTTCATTTTGTTAAAATGATATGAAGTTTACAATCATTTTAATTGGAATTTTGCAGGGAACACAATGGTGAAATCAGAATCACCATCTGAGTAGCAGATTTGTAGATTCCCAGCATAGAAGAATCTTCCAGATTCCTTGGAGGCTAAAATTCATCAGAGTCAAAATGCAGCCAACTTTATACTCAAAAGTTTCAAAGTCTCTCAAGGATCATGATGTCAAGATCAGATTTGTGATTTGAGTTGCAGATCTTTAGTCAACCCAAAGAACATAATCTTTTGAGAATCACGGGGAATCTAAAATATTCCTGCAGGCCCAGATTTTGATGGTGTCGAAATTCAACAAATGGATAGTCAATTTTACACCTCTTGATGACAGAAATTTAGTGGTGCGGTCAGTTTTTGTAGCTGAGCCTTCCATTTTTCGGCCAAATTTAGAAGTGAAGGTACATGAATCAGTCATGTCATGTTTTCCTTCATAATTGTGGAGATTATGTATTATGTTTTGAGATCCCTGTTTGATGTTGTGTTGTGGGATCGATTTTGCCACATTATGTGAGACGTATTTAGCTTGTCATGCTATGTATTGTTGTGGATATCCCTATGTAACTATGTTGAACGGATGCTCATTGTCACATTGTGTGAAGATCATTTTTCTTTATCACGCTGAGAAGAAGCCTTCTTGAGTGAGAATTCATGTAAGCGGAATGTCTCGTGAAGAGACAAGTAACTCTTGTTTGAGGGCATATGAACTTTATATGACAAAGTGTTGTCCATGTACATCATCATCATTTCCAGCATTATATGAAGCATCCAACACCATCTTAACACCGGGCCCGAAGACGTAGTCCACACTGGATGAACTCCGTTATCAAATGTCTCGAGTTTTGATTTGCTAATCGTTGTCATGTTTACTCTTGTTTAATCATGCACATGTGGTTCTTTTATGATCTTTTAAATGCAATTCTAACAACATCACAAAAGTAAAAGATCTTGGATAATTATGGTAGTTGAAGGAACCTGGATCATTCATACTCTTTGATTACCTACTTTCAAACTCTTTGTTTATGAAATTATAGCTTTTCTCTACCCCAATTTCAAGGAAAGTCTAAGTCATTCATTCCTTTTTCTCCCTGGCAACTGAAAATTGTCGCCCTATATTCACCATACTCAACCGGCCTCGCGTTCAATTGAAGAGGAGCCTAGCAGATCAAGTGAGCCTTAGGCCTTCTCCGTGTCCTCAGCAGCAAAGATGATGCATATGATGGGGTTTCGAACACCCACAGCGTTGGGTAAGCAGAAGGAATCTGATCTCTCTCCTACAAGCCCTTCAACTCCTACAGTCACGGGTTCAACTAGCCCGGCTAGGCAGCTGAGGTTGGTGTACCTGAGGCCCCGAGGCCTTACTACTCTTCAACTAGTCAAAGGGCCCATCAACATCATTTTTGTCTATGGGCCCGTCAAGGGAAGATTTAGGGCCCATCAGTTTTGTTTCTGTCTGCGGGCGCACCAAGGGAAGAACTTAATTTTATATCAAGTTCGTGGAGAAAATATTTTATGGAAGATATATGTTTTCTGTGGGGGAAGACATTGAAATACCTTTTATTAAATTTGAATAACAATAGTATTTACTTTGTATCTATTGTATCTCATATTGTGTATCTCTTTTATCCTTTACTGTTGACATTACCTAGTGAACGTGAAGGGAAATATGGATGTGGATTGGGTGCTTAAAATGTGAACGAAAAGATGAAGTTCTAGAAGCAACCCGACCAATAGTCATGTTTGATGTTGCATGGGGTTTATCCTTTGGAAAATTCCTAGAGCTTAGTTTCTCTAATCATGTCATAGCAAGTAGATTTGTGTGATCATTCATCACATCGAGACTGCCTTCACCTTTATAGGTATCCCATTGAATTCGGCTGCTTTGTATTTTGCAAGTAGATTTCATGTTATTTTTTTATTTTGACCTTGTGATATATTACATGATTTATGTAGCTCTTCATTTTTCTAGAGTACCCATAATTGTGTATGATGGTCCATTTCCCGATATTAAGACACTTATGCATTCATATGTGGATTTTAGATAGATTTCATATTGTTCATTATGCCAAGTATACCATAAAAAATTGAAATATGAGAATGCAAAGTCAAATCCTGAAAATTCTTTGCCAACATGTAAATCATATCTCTACATGATTAAATCATTATCCCCTTACAAATTGATTTTCCACTTGTCAATGGTGCAATGTTAGCATAAAACCTCAGATTAGAGAGAAAGTGACAATATTGACCATTCATTTCCTGGCATGAAAACACAATAAATCCTTATATCAAAGAAAAGGAATGCAAGCCAATTTGGAATGGGCCCTTTTAAATGGATGACCTCTAGCTAATATCATACAAATAACAATTCAATATAGAGATTATGCCATCTCTCATCAACCTACAGAACAAAATCTATTTTTAATGAAAGATGAAGAAATTAGCTCATTGAAACAGGAAAAAGGAAGCTTAGTTCTAAAGGTAAAGATACACAAGTCTTGGGATGCAAGTAAATAGAAGTTAAAGGAAAAACTCAAAGAGACAATTGGAAAAGAAATGAAAAGGCCCTACATGCCTCCATTGGGCATGGAGTCTTATCTTGACCCTCAAGAAAAAGCCTTTTTGCCTTGTATTTCTGAAGTTTCTACACATTCCTTGGTCAATACTTGGAAGACATCATTCTAGGAAGCTAGATTGTATAGAAACCAAAGAGAGGCTAGACTAGTATTAGATCTAGTGTAAGTAATGCAACTAAAAAAAATTAAAATTTCTAAGCTCAAATCTGAAGTAAAGAATTAAATTCTAGAAATAGTCAACCACAATACTCAAAATTTAGCTTAATGATTTTCACAATGAAACAACATAGGAACACTCCATATCTTACTTGCATTTGTTGATGTTGCACTAGCTCCTTCCTTCAACGTAATGTGCATGCCCAAAATCTTTTCTATTTCTAACTTGGGATTAAATGCTTAAGAAACAAGAAAAATTTCATATCAATAGTGAGAAAATGACAATTTTATTCCATTTCCAACCATGTACAAATGAGAGGAGTCACATCCTATTATAGGAAGAGAGGCCTCCTAAGCCATAATTACGAAACCATGTGCCATCATGAAATGGTATGCTCAATACAAGTGGTAAATAACTGACTCCCAACTAACTTCCTCACATGTGTGGACCTCTCTTAGATGTTAGGTGGTGCACTCCAACCCTTTCCCATGCTTGAGGGTCAAAATAGTCAAACACAAGAGTGTCTTACTCCTTTTGGCCAACAAACTCTGTTCTTTCCCACATGTGAGGGTCAAGAAAGGGTCAAAGCATTAGTGCCTCCACTAAAGAGCTCATAAATGTGTACAAATCTGTATTGGAGAGAGAGGAGAGAGAAATGTTGAATTTCCACGATCTTGGGTCTTGGATAGAGTCCTAAAATCTCTTGCGCTACTAAATCAAGAATCTTAGCGATACTACTTTGCACATCGGAATATAAACAACAATAAATCACACATGCACAGAATATGGACCACTTTTTATAATTTTTTATAATAACCCAACTTCGTTATATTAAACAACATATAATACGACAGTCTAGGGCTTATGTACCAGGGACTTGGTGTTAGTCCATCGGCAACCAATCTGTCCTCAACAAGATACTTTAACCATCTAGCTCCTCTCGCTCGTACCCTATACCTACTCGGTCCTTCAACTCTCGATCTGCAACTCATGCCTCTATCAATCTCCAAGTCCATCTGGCCATTGAATCTCGGTTATCCAATCTACTCACTAGTTCTGACTTCATCCATCAAGGCCACAACACATCGAGACTCTTGTCGAGTTGTTCATGGCTCCACTTATGAACAACTCTAAATCTACCCACTGTTACTCCTCAGCTACTCAGGGACTTTAGCCCACTATGGTCTTCTTGCACTACATCGATGAAGACCAACATAGGGAACGGAGAGCTACCACCTATCACTATAAGATGTCCATCTCCCACAACGAACATGGGCTAGGATGACTGCCCATCATCTGCTATAGAAGTCTTTCTCCACACACAAGTCTCAGGCTCCACAAACTACTCCTGGTTTATCAGACCCTTGAGCTCAACAACTGCCTCTCTTGCAACCACCTTTTTCCATCAAGGTGTTGCTCATCGGGCTCCAACTTGGACATTATCACGTTGTCCTCCAGCAGACCATAAGTTCCTAATCATGTCCACACTTAGTCTTCTCTCATGCTTCCCTCCAATAATCCATGAGAGACCAAGTCCACGTTGTATCATTTTCACTTAGTTAGGGCATCCCCACACTTGGAAGACCCTTACACATGGCTGCCCATAGAATCCACCATTCTACCCTTTTCTCTACAATAGAGGAGCTATTTCACAAATATGGGCATCAGCAACTTGTCCTCTCCTAGGACACCATCAACCATGCGATTTGCTCCTAGTTGGAGTTCCTTCATGCCCAAGAAAACTCCAACAAATGTCTCCCATGGGCTGCAAACTAATCGATCCAATATTGGTCACAAATTGTGACTCAGCACAAGGAAAAACTGGAGAAATAACATACCTTTCATCTGTTTTTCATGGACTAAAGTCTGGTCACTAGCTAGGGCCTCCTTGTAGCCCACAACAACCTACCATCTGAGATCAAAACCTCCACCAAATACTGCGACCTCCTCAAATCTACAATCCTTTACCACTCGTTGTCTTGATAGGCACCTACAACACCCAGATTATGCTTGTTTAGCCCTCCAAACAACCACCATAGGTCTGCAGCCTAGTCTCCACAAGTCTGTGATCTCCTTGGCCTATTCTAGCATGAGAACTCACGTCAAATAGCCCAGAACCACTTCCCCTGAGTGTGGTTGTCCCTCCTTGAGAAGTTGAGGCAGTTTGTTTTTGTCCTACCCTCCAAACAAGCCTCGGCCTTCCTTCAAGTATTGTGCCTACCCTAGATATCCACCTACACGTCTGTGGCAGCCTAGATTTGGGATTGTCCATCCTCAATCAAACCTTCAAACAGACCCAAACCCTTCTCCTTTCACCTGCATTCACACCTTTCCTTACTCGGCCTTGTTATGGCATGAGACAAAACTCCACATAGTCAAAGAGGCACCCAAACTAGCCCTAAGCCCTCACGTTGTTTTGTCCTCTTCTCCTATGAAAAAACAGAGGTGTCTCCCTCTTGACCGAGTTTTTGTCCCTCCTTCTTAACACTGCCTTAATGTGTCTCTCTTTGGATGTGTAATAACCTCACATATCACCCTCTATTTATATCCAAAAGAGGGGCTCCTTCCAATGTCACTCTAGGGTTGTCCAGTTGTCAAGGAGGCTTACTAAACTTAAGCTGACCTTAACTCATATGGTGCCAACCCAACATTAGACTTCAAAAATTCATAACTCCTCAACGAAAACTTGGAATCAGATGATTCTCGTTGCGTTATAATCATCTCGCTGATAGCTACCATCCTCATCCATCACATGTCGAAGAATCGTCACGGTTTTGGCCCAAACATCAATGGGTTAAAAACCCCAGGCTTGGGTTCTAATCCCACAAGTCTACTTGTGGCACTTTGACCTCCAACCCTCAAACAGTAGGGCTTGGAGTACCTCCCAAGCTACACAAAAATCAACACTCCCTCTTAACAAGGGAGGTACTTCCAAGACTAGGAAGTAACTATCATCATATGGCGACACTAGCCCATATGGCATCCATCACTGCAGCATACCCTGTAAAATGAATCTAGCAATCTCAGTAGTGCCTCTACCTCATCACATCCGAACCTGAAGATCTAAAACCTCCATAGGGGTTGCTACCTCTGAGGCTAGACTCCCTATGAGCCTACACGATCTCCACTGGCTTAGTCCTGCAAGCACTCATCCTCCTCGATCAAATACCACTTGTGCAAAACCCACCAATATCGGACATGCAACATCATGATCCGATGAAAACTCTAGCCTGCCAACTTGTAGTCCATCACATGAAGCAATCTCGATCAACCTGATCTCGTCCATGCCAAAGAAACCCTCGAGTTGTCCCAACCATCCATGACAAGACATAGGAATTCCACGATCTACAAACCACCACACAACATACTGAATTGCACCAAGTTCACCATTGATCCACCAAAACTCCAACCCATCTCATCATGTAGTCTATCAAGACCATATCTCCATGTCTTCATCTGAACCCTCTACTCCATGATCCAAACACCCACAACTCCCTCTGAGTTGCTTCGTTGTGCACCCTCTGATTCATTGTCCCTCAAAGTAGCTTAGATAAGCTTTGATACCATGTTGAATTTCCATGATCTTGGGTCTAGGATATGTTGAAGGAAATGTAACTAGGTTCGGTCTTCATAAATCTACTTTTGATATTTTTACTTATTCAAGAAAATAAATATTATTTTTATAATGTATACCATTGAGTTTCTTGCTCATTGAAATAGGTCTATCACATGTTAAGTGTTATAGGTGAGTCAAATAGTCAAAAGAAAATGTTGAATGCCTTAAGGGAATGTTATATCATGTATGATTATGTATTAGAGTCAAGATACATCCAAGCAAAGTCAAAGTCTCCTCCAAGCATGTGACACCACCAAAGAAGCAATCTGAGCTAAATATGTCAAGTCACACTGTAGTATTCTAGTCGGCCTAAAGGAGGGACAGTCCTCTATATATATATATATATATATATATATATATATATATATATATATATATATATATATATATATATATATATATATATATATATATATATATATATATATATATATATATATATATATATATATATATATATATATATATATATATATATATATATATATATATATATATATATATAGGTTGTCCACTCCATAACATCAAGAAAGTGCCTCTAAAATTAGCAAAGAAAAGGAACGAGTAAAGGGTGAAATTTTGACAAGAAAGGAAGACTCTAGTGCAGCATACAAGGTGAAGTCTAGGTTGTCCACTCCATAATGTCAAGAAAGTGCCTCTAAAATTAGCAAAGAAAAGGAACGAGTAAAGGGTGAAATTTTGACAAGAAAGGAAGACTCTAGTACATCGTACAAGGTGAAGTCTAGGCCGAAGTTAAGAGGATTGTTTTCTAGGGTAGAAAATAGTCACATGTGAAAAAGAAGTATCCTTACAGTCATTACAGCAGAAAGATAATAGTCATGAATATCACATTGTTTGGGCTAGTAACCTAGGCCTATAAGGCTTAATACTCAAAGCAAAGATGACAATCTCACAAGCGAAGAAGAAAGGAATCAAAGCATAGGAGAAACCTCCCACACATGAGAGAAAGTAGGGCTACAGTGCAGTCTATCAAGTCTGCAACTACACCTCAAGAAGAAGATAATTGGAACAAGGGAAGGAAGGTATCCTCATTGGTGAAGGATATCACCAAGGACCAAAGATTGAAGCCTCTTCTAGAGCTCACATAAATAAGGTCCATCACCTGTTGCTGAAAGAAGAAGGAGGACGAAGTGATGGGGAATGAAGTGTCGAAAGAAGGAAGACTAAGTGCCAAGGAACAAAGCGCAGAAAGGAGAAAGGACTTGACTTTTGACTGGAGGATATTCTAGTCAAGGGTCTAGGGTTTTTCATTGATCAATAAGAAGCTTCAATAAGAGAAAACTTACCGAAGGGTTTTCCTCTCAAGCGAAGAGAGGTTTTTGCCCTGGCAGAGAGCCAACATCTTGTGTTCTTGTTCTTATGTTTTTGATAGCAGATTGATGAAGTACACACATATGCATTAATAAGAAGAAGAAGATTAAGCTAACAAGAAAAGTAAAAAGACTCCACAAATTGTTATCAAGTCAAGAAGAATCACACTACACCTAATTTCCCTAGATTCTTGAACATGGTATCAGAGCAAAGGTGACACATCAAGGAAGGGGAATTTCAAGAACACTCATAATGTGACTCATCAAGGAAGGACATCTACAAAGTTGAAGCATCAAGCTAAGAAGTATCAATCACTTCAAGGACAAGAAGGCATACCATCTATCACTTATCAAGGACGACTACATAAAGGCACCTACAAAGAAGAGTAGATCAAATAAGGACCTACATCATCTACAAGTTACCAATCAAATCTCACCATCAAGCAAGTCCACTTGGAGAATGAAACTTGAAGAACATCAAGATCCTAGGAAGGCAAGCGATCAAGTCTTCAAGGAGAAAGAAAATCCACTACATCTAAAAATAGATCAAGTAAGTATATGTCCCCTTCTGAATATACATCAATGTCTTTTTGCAAGGAAAGCAACAAATTGGTAGGGAACAATAACTTTCTTGCATGGAAGAAGAGGATTGATTTACATCTCAAGGAGAATGAACTTCTATAACATGTCAAAGGGAATATCACCATCCCTACTAAGGAAAAAACCCAAGGCTTAGCCAAGTACAATCAGGATGAGACAAGAGCTCAAAGGATTCTAATAGAATCTATCAAGGACTCTCTCATTCCTTATGTCTCCAAATTTGAAACATCAAAAGAATTCTATGATAAACTAGTAGAGCTATTCTCGGTAACCACAGTTGGAGAAGTGATATCTCTAAGAAATGAATTGTACAAGATGAAGATATCAAAGGAAGGAATAGATCCCTACTTCATGAAGATATCTGAGAGATGAGATCAACTTCAAGATCTAGGGGAAGTCATGTCCGACAAAGAAATGACAATTTTAGTACTCAATGCTCTACCTGAGGATTGGGGCAACTTCACATCAAGCATATATGCCAAGAAGGACGCTACCACAATAAGTGAAATTTGGTCTCTATGCAAAACAAAGGAAGGGCCATACTCAAAGCCAAGGAAGATGCGGGATCAAAGGAGAAATCATTTTCTACCATGGCCAAGAGAAAGGGAAAATTTGGCAAATTTGGTCCACGAAGAACAAAAAACAAAGATATGTCCAAAATCTAATGCTATGGATGCCAAGAATAAGGACACTACAAGAGGAATTGTCCTAAACTAAATAAGGACAACAACAACAAAATTAAAAAGGGAAGAAGCTCATGTGACTCAAGAAATGAAATAAGAAGACAAGAAGCAAAAGAAGGAATATCCTCCGAACCTATACTATGACTAAGTCAAACTCTTTACTTAAAGTTGTCTTTCAAAGTTTTAGTAGGATAGGAGCATGTAGGAGTAGAATAAAATTTCATGGTGTTATCAGGAAAAGTGTCCATTTAGATCTACTCTATCCCACTAAGGTGTGACAGCTACCTTAGAAACAAACAGAGAAAACTACTTTTGTATTCTTCTTTATGAACTATAAACAAAGAGGAATAGGATGAACCAACCTGTGTCTTGCGCTAGTCCTTTGATCCAATCTCTCTTCTCTTCGACAGCTCCCAGCTACCTGCTCCCTCACTTGCCCAGCTTCACCAAGTACCTGTAAGATCACAGAAGAAGGAAACTATACAAAGACATGGGTTTATATTCATAAATAACTTAGGATCAGATTTAAGTTAACCATACAAATGTAACAAGCATCAATGAAACACAAGCATGGAGAAGAAACTCAAATAGTTTTATTGATATACAAGAAGATCCAGGAGGAGTTACAACCGATGATTCCTGACCCAGCATCAACCTCCCAGCAAAGAAATCCCTTCTTCAACCCCAACAAAGCATAGATCACCCAATTCTCTGATATGTATCTCAAAACCAATAGCAATTCCTTACAATGTGCAAAATTCCAGCCTCTGGATCTTTGGGATGAGGGATCCATATATAGATGTATGCAAGGAGGATGAGTCAGCTCATTAATTGATTAGTGGCTTCTCTCTGTCAGTTCTTGCTTCCACTTGGAGACTGAGAGCCTCTTACTCATCCTTGGTCGAATTCAGTGAGGCAAGTGTCATTGGAGAAGATTCTGAAGCTTCCATTGTCTCTCCACCTCGTGGAATGACTCTGCCACTTGTCATTTCCCGCTCAACGCACCCTGGTAGTGCATTTAGGTGCGTTTCAATGCACCTAGCTAGTGGACTTAGGTGCTATGCAACGCACTTGGCTAGTGGAGCAGCTGAAATGATCCTGATTTGACTAATTCTGAGCAGTTTCTGGTGGAGAACTTATGGGAGAAGCTGTAATTTGTTGACCTTGTTCCTTTAGGAGTTAGAACAACACTTTTAGGGACTTAGGAGCCCTTGGTTTATGGACATTTCATGCTTAGAGCTGTAAGGCACAAAAATGTCTGTAACAGTTGCCCCCTAAAGTATGAGGCCGTTTATCGGGTGAAATGCTTTATTAGGAGGATCCGAAGTTCTTTCAATGCTGGGAGGAGACCTGTAATAAGATACAATACAATACATTATCTTCATATTGTTTTCATGATCTAGCTGAGGCAGCCATTCCCATGCTCAGCTTTATAAATTCATTTTCATGTACATAGGATAGACAATCGTCTGATGGTAGACTGATGATTCTGATAGAGCCATCATCCTTTTGGTAGGATGATTATCTGTGCTGCAATGCTGTACATTTCTATGTATTTATTTTCCTGAATATATATCGCAGCCCAGATGGATGAAACTAGATCCGGGGTCTTCAATCTCGTCTGATATTCACTCGAAGTACAAGTCGATCCATGTGAGAAATGTTTTGAAGTCGAACATGGAAAGACATCGCTTGATTACCAGTCAATGATGTAAACTGTTAACAAGCGCGAGAGGAATCACCGATAATGATGATGACCCTCAAGGTACTGCAGTACAATTCACGTGGTGTGAATAAAGGACTTGGCGTCGAACACCACGCAAAATCTTTCGGTCGAAGGTCATTGATGTATACCTGTCACCGGAAGTGAGAAACTTGCCATTGAGGCATGCAAGCTTCAAAGTACTGAATGGGGTGTTCCTAGATCAACTTCTTGGATAATGAGCTGATGTCGACAAGAAGTGATCCGTCATAGGAGGGCCTTAATGAATCCCACATCAATGACACAGAACAGAGCAAATGATTTTGATGGAGGTGAAAACGATCTGATGATATACAGTTCAGGGTGGCGGTCATGAAAGAATGGAGTATAATGTATGGTAGTGGGCGGGACACAGGTGGCCTTTCTGGATGACTTCTCTTGAACATGTCGGCGACACTTATGTGATGGATTGGTAGCATTAACCCCAAATGTGGATGGTATGGTGAGACCATGGCGATGTGACCGGTGAATGAAACAACCCAACCTGACTCGGGCACGGAGTGGAAGTGTCATGTTCAAGAGCGACTTGCTACCAATAAAGATTCTTTGAGTTTTCTTCCCAATTTTTCCCCAGTCATTGCTGACCAGTACCTCTTTATTTTTGTCAAGCTTGAGGAGGATAACATATGCTTGTTCTATAATTTTCCCTTCGGGCAAACCCATCGCTATGTTTTAACAAGCCTAGCGATAGTGAAACTCGTTCTCGTCTAAAGACAAGTTTGTCGCTATTAATCTTTTTAACGAGTCTAACGACAAAGATAACTCGGTCCTTTTCATTTTTAGAGAGTCTGAAAAGGTACGTAAAGGTAACTCCAAAATTCCTTTTTCGTCATCTAATCCCTTAAGTCCGAAAAAGTATAAAATAATACAGAAGGGATGAATTTTCGATCGCTTTAACGAGCTGAACAAAACAAGCGCTCGATCTTTTTGTGCAATAATCCCTCAGGTCCAAAAATATTAAAATCTAGAGGAGGGATAGCACTTCTGGTCGCTTTAACGAGCTTGAAGGCCAAAACTCGGCAATCTTTTCATATTTTACGAGTCAGTTGAAAAGAGCTTAAAGAAGACTCGTCTTTTGAGGAACGAGTGATAAAATGGGTAGCAGCTGATTCCAGGTAAGGGTTGGAATTTTCCAATCACGGCAGTGTCACAAGGATGGCTAGTGAAATCACTCTTCGCAGTTGTTCCTCAAAATGGGTAAACAATCAAATGGAGGTGAATGATCGGCCAATGGAAAAGTGGAGGTGACGGTGCAAACACGACCAAGGCTTTAATGGCTGAAATGCTACATTCACTGTGGTTATTTACCAGGGAATAGTTCATTTTTTAACGAGCTTAAATGCGGGTGGAAACATTTGCTCATGTCTTATGTTTATTTTTTAACGAGCTTGAACTATGCGCTAAAATTGCTCGATTAATCCAGTCATATGATAAGAATGACTCATATAAAAATGGAAACTTTTAGATTTTTGCCCCACGTCCTTTCTTTATGCAAGTTGGGTGACGACTAATCCTACGAGTTTAAAGGGTTAGAGGTCCTAAAAATTTAAAAAATAAATAGTTTCCCCTTGCTTGCACTCCAAAAGGTTTGCATGCCCCCAGGTATAAAACAGAGTTTCGAGGTCTCCCTCTATTCGAGCTGACAAAACATTCATTTTATCAGGAAGGGTCACCCTTTATTCGAGCTGACAAAACATTCGTTCTATCAGGAAGGGTACTACCTCTTACAGGTTACCCAAAGAGTGTTCTATTTACGACATAAACAAAACACTTCTTCGACGATGTCTACCGAGATAAACAAAGGTGAGCGGCGATGCCCGCCAACTCACATAACTTTGACAAGAGAATCTTATTCTAGAATAACCCCTCTTCCACTGACGGACGGGGTACAGACTAGTCATATTCTCCCACGGAAACCTACCCTATACCTGAAGTTTTCCTGCCGAAGCAGACCAGGATGCATGCCCCCTGGGTTTCAGTCATATCCCTCCGAATTACTCGCGCTTATCGGGAGGACGGACTGGGAATTGAGACATTTCTTGCGTGAAGAGACCATTTAGGGACGGTATATGACTATTTGCTACGCGTGATCCGGGAAATGAAAGCTAGTCCACGAGCTTGACCACTCTTCCTTCGTGCGGAAAACACATTACTCTAAAGAGTGAGGAGACGATGGCTCCCATGCAATAAATATAGTCTCGTCCAAGGAGTAGGTTATAATCCAAGGGTCCTTGAACTACCATTACGTTCATGTGAACTGTCTTCCCTCTCAATGTTATGGGCACATCGGGAAGGATCCCTAAAGGTCGACTGGTTCCTTTATCAAAGCCTGTCAGATTTCTCATCTCAGGCAAAAGCGATGGCGAACCAAGCGCTTTCCAAGCAGTAAAGGAAAGGATACTCATAGAAGCCCCCTCATCTATGATGGTACCAGCCATGACCATTCTATATATTTGAACGATAATTCGGAATGGTATGCTTGCTGGTAAACGGGGTCTGCCTAGTTGATTCCAGTCGAAGGAGACAACTAGGTTGCTTGGAAGTGGGACCGAGTAGACGGCCGGGTATGGCTCTGACGAACTTCCTTCCTGCGGTAAAGGAATGGGTAGATTGCCCCCATGTTCGTCGGAGTCTGTGTTGATGAAGAGAATTTGGACGGTGTCATCCTTATTCTCTTCAGTGACTGTATCATCTGAAGATAAAACCTCTGAAGGCAAGACCGGGTCAACTGCCGCCTCGACCTTTTGACTTTCATCTGGTATGGATTCAGTTGGTTTATCTTCAATGATAGGTGCTTCAGCCGACCACTTGAGCGGGCCAGCTGGATTCTCAACTAGTGACGGACTCGGCAAGAGTTTTTTATATCCAGGAGGAAGTCGTAACGGTGAAACCGGACGATCATCCAAAACTCTTTTAGCTTCATCTAAGAAGGGACAACGGTGGAGGGCATGATTGCCTTCGCACAGTTTACAAGGAAATCTAGCTTTCCCTTTTTTTCCTGGGGCTTCACTTTCACTAGTTAACGGTGTGCTTTCAACATGATCACCAGAGGTTGATGACACCGGATTGTGCAAACGAGGAGACCAGTCCCTTAGTATCCGGGGGATGCAAGGACAATCTCTGTGAAATTGGTCTCCTTTGCAAATGACACATGGCGATTTAGGCTTGGTCGGTGCACTGTGTGGATTTTCGTTAGACGACACTCGTTTTCCCCCATTCGCCTTTGGCTCCTTCTTCTTCTTCTCTTTCTTCTTCTTTTCCTTCTTCTCCTTAGGAACATGGCTTTTATCTTTACCAGTTCCATCAAGCGAAGAGGAAGGAGGAGAGGAAGAATTAGAGGAAGTAGAAGGCTTGTGGGCAACTCTGGACTCGTCTAATTGCTGATTCGATTGTTCAGGAATGGTGGTGTTTTGAACGACATTGGTTGAGAAGAGCCATACTGGCAAGCCAATTGTCAGTCCTGGAAGCGACAATGTGGCCATATGGGGTGCACCAACATCTCCCCAAGAGGAGAAGGGACTAGGATTTCCACCAAGGGGAATTCCTTGGTTGGTAGGCTCCATTTCCTCAACCCAAGATCAACGTAGGAAAAGGGTATGAATATTCCGTTTAAAATAAATTTTAACACGCTTTGACACAACTTGTTTTTTCAGTTTTTAAGAGTCGAGAAAAAACAAAAGATGACTCTAGTCTCCTTCGATTTTTAATGAGCCTGAAGTGACAAGTGCTCAGATGGACCTTTTCCGTTAAGGAGTCTGAAAAGGAACGAAAGGAACTGCTCTGGAGGTCTAGGTAGAGGGAGTACCAAACCAATCGCAAAACTGCAGAATACTTTTTACGGTACGACAGTCAATCTTCCCAAATGCTGTGTTCGGTGCATTGCAATCAGTAGGGCGGCCGACACAGCTTCCTATGGATAAAGGTTTTAAGCCTATAGGGGTCTCCCAATATATACTCGACGGTACGTGGGAGCACAAGTCCGTACTGGCACTTATCGTCTCAAAGTGGAGGAATCACCCAACCATCAGTGAGGACAACAGTTACCAGGCTTTACGACGCCGGAATACGTCTCTAGCCTAGACCTCTAAATGTTTTGCGTTAAGTTCCAAAGCGTTGTTAAGTTCATTGAATTTATTTTAAGTTGATATTTCTTATGAAGTTTTCCTTTTGGGATCACCACGAGATGTAGATGTAATTCCTAAAATGCAATCTAAAGATGATAAACAAACTTTTATCTCTTTTCAGCAATGAAAATCCTAGCTACTAGGGGAAAATAAAGACACAATCTTTTCGCAAAGAGCAAAGAGCACACTGTAAATGCACTTTTCCTAAATCAAGCCAAACAGACTGCCAATGTGCAAATGCACATGCACGTGTTTTTTTTTTCGCTTTCTTAATATTGATGCCTAAAAAGAAAGTTAATGTACAAATCTGAATTTGCTTTCAAGTGAAAAACACAAACAAGCTTCTTTTCGAAATCAAAAGGTAGAGACAATTACAAAACTTTATGATTTTGAAATAAATACTCGTTTTGACACTAGAAAGTCACAAATTCAAACCAAAGGCAAAAGTAAAAGCATAATCGACTATCAACAGCAAATAAACTTTCTCCTATGATCAAAATCGACACTTGCGACAGATCTAAATCAAAGGACGACAGCACGACTATTCTACTTTTGCAATGGAAAACTGTAAACGACGCAACAAACACATAAAAACATCTACAGTTTCTTTTGTACAACTGAGGCGGAATATTAGTAAGGAAAAGGGGTTTGAAACAGTGAAATACTGATCACAGACTGCAAAAATCAGAGACAAAACTGAAAAAATGAAGCAAAGAACCTCAGCTGCACAAGGCTAGGCTGATCAGCGCACCTGTTACACAGAGAAACTGCATTGCAGCGCAGGTAGCCCTCTCGGGAAGTGCGTTGAAATGCAGAACCTCTTCACAGAGCCTGCGCTAGGGCAGAAACGAGAATTCTATCTGGGTTTTGGGTCATGGTTTGCAGTTTAATCTATGTTTTTTGCCCGAGTAAAAGCAATCAGTAATGCACAATCAGAGGTAGATCTAAGGGGGGTTCTAAGAGCTATCACAAGGGAAATCAGTTGGTCTATGAATCAGCTGTTCAAGTCATAAACAGATCCAGTGAATGGATTGAAGCAGCAGATGTCTACTTTGAATTTGTTAATGGCAAATGCAGTTCGATTGCTACTTCTAAGTTTATGAAACAAACAACAGGAGAAACACAAACAAACTAACTAGACACGATCCCCAGTGGAGTCGCCATTTTGTTATCAGGAAAAGTGTCCATTTAGATCTACTCTATCCCACTAAGGTGTGACAACTACCTTAGAAACAAACAGAGAAAACTACTTTTGTATTCTTCTTTATGAACTATAAATAAAGAGGAATAGGATGAACCAACCTGTGTCTTGCGCTAGTCCTTTGATCCAATCTCTCTTCTCTTCGACAGCTCCCAGCTACCTGCTCCCTCACTTGCCCAGCTTCACCAAGTACTTGTAAGATCACAGAAGAAGGAAACTATACAAAGACATGGGTTTATATTCATAAATAACTTAGGATCTGATTTAAGTTAACCATACAAATGTAACAAGCATCAATGAAACACAAGCATGGAGAAGAAACTCAAATAGTTTTATTGATATACAAGAAGATCCAGGAGGAGTTACAACCGATGATTCCTGACCCAGCATCAACCTCCCAGCAAATAAATCCCTTCTTCAACCCCAACAAAGCATAGATCACCCAATTCTCTGATATGTATCTCAAAACCAACAGCAATTCCTTACAATGTGCAAAATTCCAGCCTCTGGATCTCTGGGATGAGGGATCCATATATAGATGTATGCAAGGAGGATGAGTCAGCTCATGAATTGATTAGTGGCTTCTCTCTGTCAGTTCTTGCTTCCACTTGGAGATTGAGAGCCTCTTACTCATCCTTGGTCGAATTCAGTGAGGCAAGTGTCATTAGAGAAGATTCTGGAAGCTTCCATTGTCTCTCCACCTCGTGGAATGACTCTGCCACTTGTCAGTTCCCACTCAACGCACCCTGGTAGTGCATTTAGGTGCGTTGCAACGCACCTAGCTAGTGGACTTAGGTGCTATGCAACGCACTTGGCTAGTGGAGCAGCTGAAATGATCCTGATTTGACTAATTTTGAGCAGTTTCTGGTGGAGAACTTCTGGGAGAAGCTGTAATTTGTTGACCTTGTTCCTTTAGGAGTTAGAACACTTTTAGGGACTTAGGAGCCCTTGGTTTATGGATATTTCATGCTTAGAGCTGTAAGGCACAAAAATGTCTATAACACATGGCTAGAAACATCTTCTAGTATCTAGAAATATGAAGTACATAGAGTTCTAGATACTCATTTAGAAGTAGCATTTATAATGAGAACAAAATGAATGGTTAGAAATATCTTCTAGAATATAGGAGCATGGTAGATATAGCTCAATATATTCATGTAGAAGTAGAATACCTAGTATAGGACCTCATCCACGATGAAAAAATTTGATCATGATTAAGAATCTTAGAAGAACTCCATCATCAAAAGAAAAGAAACATTTGCAAGGCAAGGGTCTTTAAGATCCTATGATGGAATATTCAAAGGAACATTCATGAACCAAAGCAGATGTCTCATTGGGAATCCCATTCATGGGATTCAATAAAATAATGATATGCAGGCAAGCTAAGATGAAGCAAGAAGGGTCACACCAAGGACAACCAAATGAAGCTAAGATGATCAAAGGAGAATCAAGATGAGGTATGTATGCATCAAAGTTTAGTCATGTTATCACATTTATATTATTGAGTCATGGGAATAGTTCTATAACATGATCAAGCATGAAAGAATATGTTTCACCAAGGACATGCTCTAAGGCATGTACTACAATGAAATGAAGGTCAACAAAAGGATATGCTCACACAAGGAGTATAATATTGTTGACTAAGAAGCAAGAAGAAATTTTGACTAGTCCAAGAAGCAAGCAATGAAGAAGTGCTCTCACAAGGAGCATAAGGTGGTTGACCAATCTATCCAAGAAGAATAAAATGAAGAAAGATATCAATCATGTGAAGAACACCATGATCACAAAGAATCACTATCTGACAAAGAATCATTGAAGATATCTCCTGAAAGAAGGCAGGACAACTCTAACAAAAGAAGGACCCTTGACACATATGAAGGCCTTAGAGATATGAAAGATGCAGATAATTGATTCTACTCTATGAAGATGTCATGATGAATAAGCCATCCATCAAAAGCACCATTTAATGTTGAAGCAATATCAGGATGAAGTCATGATGGGCTACTAGGTCAAATCATGTAAACAAGCAAGTACAAAAAAGCATCCATTAGAAGAGTATTCTGAAGTATGGATAGATGACAAAGGAGTAGCCAGATGAAAAGAAAACCTTATGTTCAACAAGAAAGACACTTTCCATGAAGGAAGCAATGACATGACAACCCAGGAAGGAAAGTGATCGATGGATGGTGCCCTAGCTAGAAGAAGTTCGAACAAAGACTTCATGACATTAAAGAAAGGAAGGAGATCAAGCACCTGAAGGTACCACGAAGAAGAATTCGTTGATGAATGAAAGAGTTCCTAGTTAAGAGGGAGATCTGACAGGTCCCTGATTAAGAGGGAGTTTTGGATCACCCATTATTGCAAAGGAGTGACAATTGTGTTTTTCTATTTCATGTGTCATGCACTAGACGAGGACTAATATTCATAAGTCTAGATGAAGGCCATGAATGGAAATGTAAACACAAGATAGCCACAATATTATTGTCTTCACTTGGGAAGACAATAATGGGAGGATTGGGTAATCATCTGGCATCTGATACTCTTTGAGGATGTGTAGAGCATCCAAGACAAGAGTAGGCAAGAGGATCGACATTATTTGAGGGTTGGGAACCCAAGACAAGAATATTCATAGAAGGTCATACACAGTGAACACTCAGGTGGGTATGTACCTTGAGATACAATGACTAAGGTGTCTATAAGTCATTGGTCTCGTCGACATTGTGCTCTAATCTATTGAGAGATAGAGTTGTTAGTCAAGGCCTTGCTATGGAAACAATGTTCTTTTTTATGATGCTATAACAAATGGATTGCAAATCCAATTTCTCTTATGTGAATTTTTCAAGATTGATAATAGCCAAGCACCTTGTAATGTTGTATGAATACCTCCCTAGTTAATAGGGAATGTTGAAGGAAATGTAACTAGGGTCAGTCTTCATAAATGTACTTTTGATATTTGTACTTATTCAAGAAAATAAATATTATTTTTATAATATATATCAATAAGTTTCTTGCTCATTGAAATAGGTCTAGCACATGTTAAGTACTATAGGTCAGTCAAATAGCCAAAAGAAAATGTTGAAGGCCTTAAGGGCATGTTACACCATGTATGATTATGTATTAGAGTCAAGAGAATACCTCCAATTAAATTCGAAGTCTCCTCCAAGCATGTGACACCACAAAAGAAGAAATCTGAGCTAAATATGTCAAGTCAACCTATAATCTTCTAGTTTCCCTAAAGGAGGGACAATCCTCTATATAACATCAAGCAAGTGCCTTTGAAATCAGCAAAGAAATGGAACAAGTAAAGGGTTAAAATGTGACAAGAAAGGGAGCCTCTAGTGCAACATACAAGGTGCAATGTAGGCCGAAGTTAAGAGGATTGTTTTCTAGGGTAGAAAACAGTCACACATGTGAGAAACAGAAGTATCCTTATGGTCATTACTGCAGCAAGATAACATTCATTAATATCACATTTTTTGGGCTAGTAACCTAGGCCTATAAGGCCTCCTACTCAAAGTGAAGATGAGAGTCTCACAAGTGAAGAAGAAAGGAACCAAAGCATAGGAGAAACCTTCCACACGTGTGAGAAATTAGGGCTGCAGTGCAGCAATATCAAGTTTGCAACTACACCTCCAGAAGAAGCTAATTTAGATCAAGGGAAGGAAGGTATCCTCATTGGTGAAGGATCTCACCAAGGAACAAAGATTGATGTTTCTTCTAGAGCTCACATAAACAATGTCCATTGCCTATTGATTAAAGAAGAAGGAGGACGAAGTGTCGGGGAACAAAGTGTAGAAATAATGAAGACTAAGTGTCGAGGAACAAAGTGCAGCAAGGAGAAAGGACTTGAATTGTGCTTGGAGGATATTCTAGTCAAGGTTCTAGGGTTTGGTATTGATCAATAAGAAGCTTCAATAAGAGAAAAATTACTGAAGGGTTTTCCTCTCAAGAGAAGAGAGGTTTTAGCCCTAGTAGAGAGCCAAAATCTTGTGTTCTTGTTCTTATGTTTTTGATAGCAGTTTGATGAACTACACACACATGCATTAATAAGAAGAATAAGATTAAGCTAACAAGAAAATTAAAAAGACTCCACAAATTGTTATCAAGTCAAGAAGAATCACACTACACCTAATTTCC
This sequence comes from Pinus tabuliformis, assembly GCA_031772625.1. NCBI lineage: Eukaryota > Viridiplantae > Streptophyta > Pinopsida > Pinales > Pinaceae > Pinus > Pinus tabuliformis. The sequence continues at coordinate 1,169,117,081 of CM062819.1, read as the reverse complement.
CTAGATTCTTCAATAGGATAGAGTCTTAAAATCTCTGATGCTACCAAACTAAGAATCTCAACAATACTACTATGCACATTGGAATATAAACAATAGTGAATCACAAATGCATAGAATATGGACAAGTTTTTACAATTTTGTACAATAACCCAACTTTGTTAAATTAAACAAGATATAATATGACATTTTAGGGCTCACGTACGAGGGATAATGACCCTCATACATCCACTAGTACAAGATATAAAACTAGGACTTGGTCTCAGTCCATCGAAAACCAATCTATCCTCAACAAGATACTCTAACCATCTAGCTCCTCTCAGTCGTACTTTGTACCTTCTAAATCCTTCAGATCCTGATATATAGGTCCTGCCTCTATCAATGCTCCAAGACCATCTCGTCATTGAATCTCGGTGATCCAATATACTCACTAGTTGTGCCTTCATCTAGCAAGGCCACAACACATTGAGACTCCTGTTGAGTTGTTCACAGCTTTACCTGTGAACAACTCTCAATCTGCCCACTACTGCTCCTCAGCTACTCAGGGACTTCAACCCACTATGGTATTCTTGCGCTGCACCGATGAAGACTAGCATAGAGCACAAAGGGATACCACAAATCACTGCAAGATGTCCATCTCCCACAATGAACGTGGTCTAGGAGGACTACCCATCATTTGGTGTAGAATTCCTTCTCCACACACAAGTCTCAAGCTCCAAAAACTGCTCCTCGTTGGTCAGACACTTGAGCTCAACCATTGCCTCTCTTGCAACCACCTTTGTCCATCAAGGTGTTTCTCACCGAGCTCTAACTTGGAACTATCATGTTGTCCTCCAGCAAACCATAAGTGCCCAAACATGTCTACACTTGGCCTTCTCTCGCGCTGCCCTCCAATAGTACACGAGAGACCAAGTCCACATTCTAGCATTTGCACTTTGTTAGGGCATCTCCACACTTGGAAGACCCTTACACATGGTTGCCCACAGACTCCACCATTTCGCCCTTTGCTCTGCAATAGAGGAGTTATTGTACAAATCCGGGCATCAACAACTTGTCCTCTCTTAGGACACCATCAACTGTGCAATCTGCTCCTAGTTGGAGTTCCTTCATGCCCAAGGCAACTCCAACAAATGGCTCCCACAGGCTGCAAACTAGTTGATCCAATATTGGTCACAAACTGTGACCCAACACAAGGAAAAACTGGAGAAATAACATACCATTCATATGTTGTTCATGGACTGGAGTCTGGTCATTGGTTAGGGAATCCTTGTAGCCCATAACAACCTAACATATGAGATAAAAACCTTCACCAAAGACTGCAGCCTCCTCAATTCTACAAGCCTCTACCACTCATTGTCTTGATAGGCACTTAGAGCAACTAGATTTGGCTTGTTTAGGCCTCCAAACAGCCACCATAGGTCTGCAGCCTAGTCTCCACAGGTCTATGATCTCCTCAACCTGTTCTAACATGAGAACCCATGTCAACAAGCCCAAAACAACTTCCCTTGAGTGGGGTTGTCCCTCCTTGAGAATTTGAGGCAGTTTGTTGTTGTCCTAGCCTCCAAACAAGCCTCAGTCTTCCTTTAAGTATTACAGTTGCCTTAGATCTCCACCTACAAGTCTGCAACAACCTAGATTTTGGACTATCCACCCTCAATCGAATCTTCAAACATGCCCAATCCCTTCTCCTTTCACATGTGTTCACACCTTGCCTTACTCGGCCTTGTTGTGGCATGAGACAGCCCTCCACGCAGTCAAGGAGGCACCCAAACCAACCTTAAGCCCTCACCTTGTTCTATCCTCTTCTCTTATGGAAAAACAAATGTATCTCCCTCTTCACAGAGTTGTTGTCCCTCCTTCTTAACACTGCCTTAATGTTGCTCTCTTTGGATGTGTAATAACCTCATATATCACCCTCTTTATATCCAAAAGAGGGGCTCCTTCCAACGTCACTCTAGGGTTGTCCAGCTCTCAAGGAGGCTTACTAAACTTAAGCTGACCTTAACTCATATGGCGCCAACCAAACATTAGACTTCAAAAATTCATAACTCCTCAACGACAACTCAGAAACAGATGATTCTCCTTGCATTAGAATCTTCTTGTTGAGAGCTATCATCCGCATCCATCACATGTCGAAGAATCATCATGGTTTTGGCCCAAACATCTATGGGTGCAAAATCCTAGGCTTGGGCTCTAAGCCCAATTGTCTACTTGTGGTGCTTTGACCTTCAACCCTTGAACACTAGGGCTTGGGGTACCTCCCAAGCTACACAAAAATCAAAAAAGAAAGTGTGCCCTCTCTAGAAGCTCAAAGAGATCTCTTGCATGAAAAGTGGGTCAAACAATCAAAGTTCCCCTTTCAGAAACATCTAGAGGCACGTGATGAGAGAGAAAGTGGAGCCTAGAAATGTTCACATGTGTGATTGAGACATACTAGCTTAATAATACATCATACAAGTCCCATGTCTGAAAAATGTGCTCAAGAAGGGGGGCACCCCTCACATGTGCTAGATAAACCAAAATATAATGTTGTAAAGTACTCCCTGTGATTCCAATGTACATGATGTTGATGTACACTTGTTGTGATGATATGGTGTCCATTTCATCATCTCGTACTCTGTATATCGTGTATCATTTACTGTTGACATTACCTGGTGAAAGTGAAGGGAAATTATGAATGTGGCATAGGTGTTTAAAATGTGGACGGAAAGATAGAGTTCTAGAAGCAACCCAACAAGTAGTCATGTATGATGTTGCATGGGGTTTATCTTTTGGAAAATTCCTAAAGATTATTTTCTCTAATCATGTTGTATCAAGTTTATTTATGTGGTCATTCATTACATCGAAACTGCCTTCGCTTATAGGTATTCCACTGAATTTGGCTGCTTTATATTTTGCAAGTAGTGTTCATGTTATTTTTTTATTTTGACCTTGTGATATCTTACATAATTTATGTATCCCTTGATTTTTCCAGAGTACCCATAATTGTGTATGATGGTCCATTTCCCAAGATCAAGACACCTAGGCATTCATATGTCAATTTTAGATAGACAGCATACTATTCATTATGCCAAGTATACCATGAAAAATTGAAATATGAGAATGAAAAGTCAAATCTTGGAAATTCTATGCCAACGTGTAAATTACAGCTCTCAACGGTTAGATCATTGTCCCCTTTCAAATTGATTTTCCACTTGGAAATGGTGTAATGATAGCATAAAACCTCAGATCAGAGAGCAAGTGGTAATGTTGGCCATTCATTTCCAGGCATGAAAACTCAGTAGACATTTGAACTTTGAATTAGGTTAGATGAGAATCTATGTGCAAGGAAACCAAATCAAAACCTCATTTATGCTAAAGTCAAATGATAAACCTTGAGAAAAACTATTAGCATGACAGGACCTAAGTTAAAAAAATAAATAAATAAATAGATAAATAAATAAATATAAAAATAAAAATTTGAGCAAATGGAATAAATCCTTAGATCAAAGAAATGGAATGCAAGCCAATTTGGAATGAGCCCATTTTAAATGGACGGTCTATAGAGAATATCATACAAACAACGAATCAATCTAGAGATTATGTTATCTCTTATGGTCAATCTATAGAACAAAATTTGTTTGTAGCAAAAGATGAAGAAATTATCTCATTGAAACAGGAAAAAGGAACTTAGTTCGAAAGGTAAAGGTCTACAATTCCTAGGTTGCATGTAAACAAAAGTTAAAGGAAAAACTCAAAGAGATGATTGGAAAAGAAAAGAAAAGGCCCTAAATTCCTCCATTGGGCATCGAGTCTTATCTTGACCCTCAAGAAAAATCCCTTTTGCGTTGTATTTCTGAAGTTTCTACACATTCCTTGGTGAATGCTTGGAAAACATCACTCTAGGAAGATGGACTATATAGAAATCAAAGAGAGGATAGACTAGTATTAGATCTAGCCTAGGTAATGCAACTAAAACAAATTAAAATTTCTAAGCTCAAATATGAAGTAAAGAATTCAAATTCTGAAAATAGCCAACCCCAATACTCAAAATTTAACTTAAACATTTTCACAATTAAATAAAATAGGAACACTCCATATCTTACTTGCATTTGTTGATGTTGCACTAGCTCCTTCCTTCAATGTAATGTGCATGCCCAAAATCCTTTCTATTTATAACTAGTGACTAAATTCTTAAGGGACAGGAAAATTTTCCTACCAATAGTGAGCAAATGAGAGTTCTATTCCATTTCCAACCATGTACAAATGAGAGGGATGCCATCCTATTATAGGAAGAGAGGCCTCCTAAGCCATCATTACAAAACCATGTGCCATCATGAAATGGTGTTCTCAATACAAGTGGTAAATAAATGACTCCCAACTAACTTCCTCACATATGTGGACCTCTCTTAGATGCTAGGTGGTGCACTCCAACCCTTTCCCACACGTGAAGGTCAAAATAGTCAAACACAAGAGTGTCTTACTCCTTTTGGCCAACAAACCCTGTCCTTTCCCACATGTGAGGGTCAAGAAAGGGTCAAAGCATTAGTGCCTCCACTAACTAGCTCATAAATGTGTACAAATAGTCTCCCACATTGGAGAGAGACGAGAGAGAAAGTGTTCCCTCTCTAGAAGCTCAAAGAGATCTCATGCATGAAAAGTGGGTCAAACAATCAAAGCTCCCCTTCTAGAAACATCGAGAGGCACATGATGAGAAATAAAGTGGAGCCTAGTAATGTTCACATGTGTGATTGAGACATACTAGCTCAATAATACATCATACAAGTCCCATGTTTGAAAAATGCGCTCACATGTGCTAGATAAACCAAAATTTAATGTCGTAAATTACTCCCTGTGATTCCATTGTACATGATGTTGAGGCACACCTATTGTGATGATATGGTTTCCATATCATCATCCAAGTAAGTTGTCACAAATCCTAATGTAGGTACATTCATCCCAATGCATCATGCTCATATTCCAATGTGTGGTGCCCAACCTATAATGAAGGATCATTCCAAAGATCCATTACACACATAATATAGGTAATCCCCCTTAACATTCATAACATACGTTAACTTTACAAGTTTACCTAAGTTCACCATGGTGGTACAACTTTACCCTCATTACATGTGTCACTTTTTGTAGGACACAAGGTATTTCCTAAGTTACTTTGTTAGAAATAGGTAAAGGTGATATAATTCTATGGAAGGGGAGAGGAAAGCCTTTTGAAATGACCCTCAAATTCATAATAATGGTATGCTAGGTCTAGAACTAGTCCAAGTAACCCTTAAAATCTTTAGCTAATTTTCTGCAAATCTTTGAGAGGGAGTATTTTTCTTTAATTTTACTGCTTTGATGCCTTATTTATTACCTTATTTTAATACTTTATATATGATGCCTTAGTTTACTGCTTTGATTCTCAATGTGGCAGTCAATACTTTGACAGTGAAAAGTACTTGCATATTTCTTGCACATATGTAAATATATTGCATGAATTAAAGAGGTTTGTTCATGGAATGTTGTGTATGCACATTGAAAGATACAGAGTGTTGCTATCGATGTTGGCATATAAAAATTGGGTGAACAAAATTGTAAGGATAGAATTGGACTTCAATCCTCTGTTGGACTGTGATCTTGGCACCATAAGCAAACAACCCCAGCAACCAGTTATTGAACCAAATCTAAACAAAGGACAAGAAGCGTGATCTCAGCTTGTTCATGAATTGCGGCAACATTACAATTTAGTTCCACATTCCAGATCCATGTTGGCCAGATGGATGGGCCATAAACATACCATTTACCATTTACAGATCAATCAGAATACCAAATTTATGTATGTGGTCGGGGGGTGCCAAAGTTCCTGTAACACTATATTACTTGTTGCAATGTCATGTACTTTCCTTAGTTAAGTGGCATGCTCAATTAATATTTTTATCAGAGAAGCTGATGCCTGAGGTGGCTTGTTGAGCTGCCTCCCCTTAAGTGTTTTTACTGGATGACATTCCCACCTCGAACATGGTAGTCCCTGAATTCTACATAATAGCTTTCACATATGTAAAATCCACATTCACCAAACAGGAATTCAATTCAATCTTCCTTATCTTCTTTCTACATCAGCTCCCTTTGAATGGGAAGCTTCTTCACTCATCATTAATCGTGACAACAACCTGTATTAGTGTTGAAGTAGTTGGTAAATCATGCTCCAAATCTTTTGAGCCAACAACCTCATTCATAATTTAAAAAGATTGCATGACCTACAGTTCATTTTCCATTGAAGAAATTTCTCTGATTTTCTCTTCATACAAAGTTTGAATTTTGTTGATATTTAAAGATAGGTGGAGATTGAAAAGTTTCCTCAAGATGTCCCCCATAAGCCTCACTACTAAGGACCAACTTTCACAGGTCACAATCCTGATAGGTATTTTTCTGAGGTGTGCAAACGTGGACTACTAGGCTTCAAAGTATTTTGAAACTCTCCCTCTGTAGAAGGCCACATAAATTTTCTAGTTTCCAAATCAGATAAGAAGCTTAACATAAGACAACTCAAATCTTCAGGCAACTCAAAAATGTATGCAATCATCAAATCAATAACTGCATTTTTTAATCTACCAAGAGCGCTAAGGTTTTCATTTTCATCTGATTTTTCTGAAACTTTCTGATTTTCCATTTCTTCATTTTTGTTATATCCCTTCTTCTCAGCTTGTTTCATTTTGTCAGGGTCCAATCCTATCTTTGCGAGCATTTCTTTAGCCAATAAAGGGTTATACATAGGAGATGTAAGTAATGTAACATCATCAAAACTAGGACCACAGATCAAGTTTTATCCACTACAAAATTTCTCACTTTATTTGTACCTCTATGCCCTGTTGTTAATAAGGCATGCACTCACATCAAATTCCTTAAAGCCAAATTTTCTGTCAGTTATTTTCTTGCACCTTCACTCCCCATATTTTCGAACTTTGAGACTATGACTTAGACCACCTTATCAGAGGTATTGAGATAGGTTTGAGAAGGTAAGTTTCTGAAAGCTCTGGCTCTCAAACAATCATGGTGCCAGCCAGCAATAAAGAAGTATGATGAATGTTTCTGAGAATCTGCTGAGCAGTTTCACCATTTCCTGGTTGTCCTTTTCCAAAATTTTGGTAAGGTAGAAATGGAAGAAGTTATGGGCAGACTGCCCAATAATATTCTTCTGTAGTAGAAACATACTTTGGTACTTCTTGTACTAGCTTTCTTTTCTTGCACCATATAACATCCAAGTGATCCTTACGAAGGATCTTCTTGTCATATTTTTAGCAAGAAGTTAGAAGCATTCAAATACTCAAATATTCATGCACAAATGATAAGCCATTTTCTAAATGATAAAACAAGAGCAATAACCTAAAGAAGTAGCATGAGTCTAGAAGGGACTTATCTTTAATGAGGATTGAAGAAAGAAATCAACTCCCTCTTGATTTGATCTTCAGGGGTCACTATAGTCCTTCATCAACAAAACCCTTAAATCATAAAGTACCACAGGACATCAGTCATATATTTATCATCAAGAGAGGAGATGCCTTAGCTTGGCATCATCAATCGACTTTATTATTCCCAGCCTATTTGAATCTATCACAAGTGATGGAATAACTTCTCATTGTTCCAGCTAGGATATCAAGTTTTCAGGCCTTCATTATCTCCAAGTCATACTTCAAGGGTTTCTTCCAAACGCTAATCTTATGCTATCACTAAACCCTAACAAGGAGGCCTAGGGTTTCCTTCAAGCCCTAGGATTCTTTTAGGTCTCCGCCATCTTTACTTGCTTCTATCTAAACTTGGAAATTTGTGTTATCTTTTAACTAGATGTGAATGTTCTCTTTTTAGGAGTATTATTTTTTGCTTGCTGGGCAGTCAGTGTCTTGCATAAAATTCGATTGTCTAGACTCTGATCGTAGAGGGATCAATTCACAAACATATTTCTGGGATGGGGGGCTGGAGCTCTCTTCTAGAATGGACATGACAGGTCAGAGATTAGGGTTCACTATCAGACACGAGGAGCAAAGACACCTACCTTCCCATTGCATATTCTTATTGTAGTTACGCATAGGGACTCTGGAATAGATATGAGAAGTTGGAGATGAGAGGTTTCTATCAAACACCATATTAGGGTTCACTATCATACACGAAGAGCACAGATGCATACCTTCCCGTTGCATATTCTTACTATAGTTAGGCATAGGGACTCTGGAACAGATATGAGAAGTTGGAGATGAGAGGTTTCTATCAGACACCAGGAGCCAAGGCATCCACCTTCCATTTTCCTATTTCATGTTCCTAACAATTGCATTTGAAGGGAATCTGCTAATAATTTAACGTTTGTGTGTTTCCCCAATCCATATACTTAAGAATGATAGTTTATGGTAGATCTTATTCTACATTCTTTTTTGACACAAATTCTGGCATATGAATAATATTTGTCTCATGGGTCTACGCAATCTGTGAACCTCTGATTTTGTTTCTAGTCAAAGCCAAGGTGTTTCTTTTTGGTAAATGGAATTAAAGGATATGGGAGATGGATCCATATAGTGGTATATCTATTGGGTTAAAATTCATATCCCATTAATTTAAGTATAGTAGGTGCCTTGAGTCTAAACCAAGGCTCCCTTTCGAAAATTTGGTCTCAATCCTCTTTGTGAGAAAATAAAGTAATATGAAATTCTCTTCTATAGAGGAAGGAAGAGATAGAGCCTTATCCCAATGAGATCAAGTTCCATGAATATAAAAGGGTTGGGTTGGCTAGGGGCAAGAGAACTTTCCAACCAGGGCATAATCAGTGAGATCGGGGGCCAGATTTTGTGCAACGACTGGTGAGAGTTTGAAAGATATAACTTCATGCCATCTTTTAAGTTGATGTAAGTTATCCATATTTTCATTAGGAGTCTTGTTTGTTCACTTGTTGGGTAATCAGACTCATGAATAAATTCAAAGAATTTGTCTGATTGTAGAGGGGAACCTGTTGCAAGCATATTTGTAAGTCAGATGGTCGGAGCCTTCCAATGTAATGGACATGACAGGTAGACATCTATAACAGACACCAGGAGTCATCATCCATGCCTTCCCTTTGCTCGTGTTCCTACTGACAATTATCTTAAGATAATTTTTAATATTAGCAGGGTCTGGAATAAATTTTGCCTTTAACAACTTTGATTTCTATTGTAAATGTTTCTATTATTAAGAGGGAGGGACATAGTACCCTGATTTATGGACTGTTGACATTTTCAATGTATAGTGTGTTGAAATTGAAGTTCATTAATGTTATGAAACCAGCTCAAGAAAAGATAGAAAAGAAAGATCAACGCCTTAGAATTCAGCCTCTTCGAGGAGGCAACCTCCTTTACATTACATAAATGAACAATTCTTGGATGATACAAATGAAAATACCTCCTTTCTATATATAGGAGTCTAAGTGGTCCCAATACAATCAAAGCCTACATAACAATAATATTGTAGGGCACAACAATAACAATAGTGGGCTTCTATGTGGCACAATAGTAACAATATGGGCACTACATGGGTACATCAATATAAATAAGGGGTATAACTACAATAGTAATGGGGTAATCACTAGTATTATAGGGACCCAACATGCCCCTCTCCTTCAAAAAAGTGTTGTCCTCAACGCTTGAGTAGTTCAGGATACTTCTGCATAAAATTCTCATCCTCCCATGTGGAATCTTCAGCGGATAAGTTCTTCCACTTGATAAGGTACTCTGAAATTGATCGATTTCGTAGCTGTCGAGTTCTTGTTTCTATAACTGCTTCCAGTTCCAATATAATTTTTCCTTCTTCGTCAAGTTCTGGCAATATTGTTTGAACTGGGAGCTTGTCGCGTATAACCTTCTTTAAGCATGAAACATGGAAAACTGGGTGCAATCGAGAAGCTGCAGGAAGCTCCAATTTGTATGCCATAGTACCAATCTTTTGCAACACCTTGTACGGACCATAATACTTTGGTGATAATTTATTATCCTTCTTAGCTTGCTTGAGGGACATTTTCTTATATGGTTGTAGCCGTAGGAATACCCAATCACCTACATCAAAACTTCTTTCACTGCGATGCTGATCTGCCTGTTGTTTCATTCTATTATGTGCCAACACAAGGTTATCCTTTAAGAGTTGGAGGACTTGTTGTTGATGTTCGATGTGATGTTCCACTGCCTGAACCTTAGAATTTTCTCTTAAATATGATGTGATGGATGGTGGTTGATACCCATAAAGTGCCATAAATGGGGTCATTTTTGTTGCTGTATGAAAGGAAGTGTTATACCACCATTCAACCAGAGGCAACATTTGACCCATTGTGTCTGTTTATCAGATACAAAGCAACGAAGATATCCTTCCAAACATTTGTTTACTATCTCAGTTTGCCCATCAGATTGAGGATGATAAGATGAGCTATGAGCTAACTGAGTACCAAGACAAGAAAATAATTCTGTCCAAAAATTTCCAGTGAAAATTGGATCTCTGTCACTTACAATAATCTTTGGGTTTCCATGTAGCTTTTGAATTGTTTCCATAAATGCAGTAGAAACTGTACTGGCTTTAAATGGATGTGATATGCACAAAAGTGTGCATACTTGGTAAGTCTGTCAACTACCACCATGATGACACTCTTTCCCTCAGACTTGGGTAAACCTGTGATAAAATCCATTGATACCTCCTCCCAACGTTGGCTTGGAATGGGTAAAGGTTGTAATAGACCCGGTGTCTTAAATGTTTCAACTTTATTTTGTTGGCAAACCAAACATTCTGCCACAAACTTTTGAATATCTGATTTAAGGCCATCCCAAAAAAATTCCTTCTTAACCCTGTGGTAAGTTTTTAATAATCCTGAGTGCCTTCCTAAGGGAGAAGTGTGCAATTCCATAAGAATCTTTTGTTTTAGTTGGGAATTCTTACAGAGGTATAAGCGATCTTTGTACCATAACGAATCATTTTTCCAGCTAAATGTATCAGACGTACTGGAATCTTGTTGTAGCTTTAGAATAAGTGCCCACACTTCTTCGTCATTCTTCCATTCCTCCCTTGCTTCATTTATCCAATCTGGTTGGATGATAGAAATAGCGCACAACAATGCTTCCACATCCTCATCCTTCCTTGAGAGTGCATCTGCCACCACATTTTGCTTCCCTTTTTTGTAGATGATTTCAAAGTCATAACCCAACATCTTTGTGACCCACTTTTGTTGCTCTTCAGAGGATAATCTTTGTTCTAAAAAGTATTTAAGGCTATCATGATCTGTTTTTACCTTGAAGTGTCTTCCCATTAGGTAGGGTCGCCATTTCTTAAGTGCATGGAGTATTGCCAACATTTCCTTCTCATAAATAGCTTTGCTTAAAAACTTTCCCTTGATTGGACGACTTTCAAAAGCAATGGGTCTTTCATCTTGCATTAGAACATCACCAATTCCATTTCCTGAAGCATCACATTCCACTGTAAAGGTTTTTGTGAAGTCCGGTGTAGCTAAGACCGGTGCTTGGCACATTGCCTCTTTAAGATGTTCAAAGGCCTTTGTTATTTCTGGAGTCCATGAAAATGCATCTTTCTTCAATAATGTCGTTAGAGGTGCTGCTATTCTCCCATAATTCTTAACAAACTTGCGATAATACCCTGTCAACCCAAGAAATCCGCGCAAATGCTTTATGGATGTGGGGATTTTCCATTCCTTAATGGCTTTAATTTTGGTAGGGTCTACCTTAACTCCTTCATGAGATACAATATGACCCAAATATTCCACCTCCTGGACTCCAAAGAAACATTTGGATCTTTTGGCATATAATTGTTTCTCTTCCAATAGTTGTAGCACCCTGTCGACATGTTCAACATGATCCTTCCAAGACTTGTTGTAGATAAGTATATCATCAAAAAATACTAACACAAATTTTCAAAGGAATGGTTTGAAAATTGAATTCATCAAACCTTGAAATGTTGAAGGTGCATTGGTAAGGCCAAAAGGCATGACCAAAAATTCATAATGACCCTCATGAGTTCTAAATGCCGTTTTCGGAATGTCTTCAATCTTCATTCTGATTTGATGATATCCTGAACGAAGATCCAACTTGGTGAAGTAAATTGATCCATGCAATTCATCCAGTAATTCATCAATGACAGGAATGGGGAACTTATCTTTAATAGTGAGCTTGTTAAGCTCCCTATAATCTGGACACATGCGCCATGATCCATCCTTCTTGTGCACCAATACTACTGGAGCAGAGAAAGAACTTTGACTCGGTTGAATTATACCAGCCTCTAACATTTCTGCAACCATACGTTCAATTTCACTTTTTTGGACATAGGGATATCTGTACGGCCTGATGTTTGGAGGAACACTTCCTGGAATCAGATGAATAGCATGATCATGATCACGCATAGGTGGGAGACCTTTGGGAGTCTCAAATACCTTGGAATGATTGTCCAGGACTTTTTGGAGATCTGGAGAAATAGATGATTCTAATGTGGAAACATCTAGCGAACATAATTGTGCAATTACACCCCTTTGCTCCTTTTTTAGAAGCTTTGTCATACCATTAGAGCTGATTATCTTTCCTGGTTTCCCTGCAATACCCCTTAATTCAACTTCCTTTCCTTCCACAGAAAATATCATGAAAAGTTCTTGAAAATTAAAAGCTATTGCACCCAAGGATTGTAGCCATTGGACTCCTAGTACAACATCAGCACCTCCCATTGGAATGGAAAGCATTGGGCTAGTCAATACATATTCTCCCATGGATAGCTTGATATTATGGCACTTTCCAGAGCAATTTATTGTTCCTCCATTTGCAATCATCACTTGACACTCTGGTGCTGGATATAGGAAGCAATTCAATTCTTTTGCTACCCTACAATGAATAAAATTGTGGGTGCTTCCTGAATCAATCAACACTATCACCCTTTTCTTCTTGATTTGTCCTTCTATCTTGATGGTTTGAGGAGTGGTAATTCCCGCCAATGCATTACAAGATATGGTTGGATTTATTTGTTCTTCATCTAGGCTTTGTTCCTGGAGTATATCTTCTTCTTTTGACCTTTCTTGCTCCTTTTCTTCTTCCTCTTCACAATCTATGTAGAATAATTTCTTCTCACCACACTTATGACCCTTTGTGTATTTGCTATCACAATTGTAACAAAGCCCTTTTGCTCTTTTTTCTTCCAATTGTTGTGGTGTCAACCTTGTAGGTTGTGGAAGACTATGGGCAACAACACTTCCATCTTTATAGTTGTGAATGGTATGCTTCCTAGTTGCCATAATTTTTCTTTCCATTTTTCTTGCTACCCTGAATGCCTTCTCTAATGAATCGGGTTCCCAAAGGCGAACATCATGTTGGATATTATCCTTTAAAGACCCTATGAACACATCAATCCTGTGCTGCTCTGGAATATCTTTTACCCTTATGTTCAATTTTTGGAACTCCTCAATGTGCTCCATTATTGAACCCTTTTGTTTGAGACTTATCAATTGGCTAAAAAAAGTGTTGCTTTTTGTATCCTCATAATGTGCTATCAATTCTTCCGTAAAAATTTCCCAAGTGATAAATTTTTTATGAGAGCAAAGCCATTGATACCATACAAATTGATTTGGTTCCAAATATAAAGTTGCCATACGTACCTTTTGTGTGTTTTGCACATTATTGAGATCAAAGAACTGCTCCATCTGTAATATCCATGTGGCGGGATCCTTCCCATCAAACTTCCTCATATCGATTTTTGGAATATGGTGGGTCTTTGATCCAACATTAGAATCTATGGAATCATGATTAACATTACTTTTGTTCACATCATGATTTTCCTTTACAACCTTTTCACCATTAGTAAGTATCTCTTGTAGAAAATTTGCCAAATCTGTCTTCAAATCTGCCATGTCTGTCTTCAAATCTGTCTTCAAACTTGCCATGTCTTTCTTCAAATCTGTCTTCAAATCAGTCTTCAAATCGTCCATCTTAGCTTCCATGCCCTTTATCTTAGCATCTGTTAGCTTTTGTGAGCGTGACATTTGTTGCACTTGTTCTTGTAATTTTGATATATCATGTAGCATTTCTTCTTCTTCTTCATGAGTCATGCTAGAGATTTCAGGTTCCTTACTAGGCGTTTGCATTTTCTTTCCTCGGGGCATCAGTTACCGATAATAATGCTTTACTAGGCCCTTTGAATTCCTTCAAACCAAGTTTATGCAAAAATAAAAAATAAAAACTACACACCTTTTTTTACTTTGTAGAAGCCTGATATTGAATCTGATGTACCTCTGTAATTTCGAATCATCCAGTTCTGAAATTGTGATCTATAGTAGCTTTCTGTGTCCTCTTTCCAATGCCACTAGTCTGAACCAAATTGGATTCTCCAAGAAAGAGTTATGCACAATCTCCCACAGTGACCTGATTATAGACTGGTTCAGTAGAGCGAACTTGTATGAAGTGCCACGTGTCACTGTTTCAACCTTTGACTCTGAAAAATATATACAAGAAAACTACAGTCCGTCCTCTTTCTGTACCTTCTTACAAAATTTCAATCCGATGCTTAGAAAGAAAGTTATGACGATTTTCCCCAGGTCACCTGTTTTGAATGTAATTCAGGAGTCTACAAAAATACCAACTTCCTCAGATCATATCTCCGAAAATATCGCGCGAAATGCTCTGAAATTCGGACCCAAGGTTCAGCGCGATGTCTTCTCAAATGTATTTTTTTTGCGACTTCTGAAACGTCACAGAAAAAAAGTTATAGCGAAAATACCACGATGACCTGTTTGGAGCAGCGAAACCCTAGAATCCAAAGCTCTGATACCAAATGTTATGAAACCAGCTCAAGAAAAGATAGAAAAGAAAGATCAACGCCTTAGAATTCAGCCTCTTCGAGGGGGCAACCTCCTTTACATTACATAAATGAACAATTCTTGGATGATACAAATGAAAATACCTCCTTTCTATATATAGGAGTCTAAGTGGTCCCAATACAATCAAAGCCTACATAACAATAATATTGTAGGGCACAACAATAACAATAGTGGGCTTCTATGTGGCACAATAGTAACAATATGGGCACTACATGGGTACATCAATATAAATAAGGGGTATAACTACAATAGTAATGGGGTAATCACTAGTATTATAGGGACCCAACAATTAACATCATTTTTAGGTCAGGAATCTGCTTTGTAGCTGAAGTTTCTCATAAAATAACATTGTCTGTGGAAAGTTGCATTAGTTTGTTATTGTTATCCTATCGTATTTATTATTTATATGACCTTGGTAAATGGCAATAAGCTTGGGAGCAAAAATCATAAAGTGTATCTTATACTATGATTGTGGATTTTTTTAGCAATAGGTAGTACAAAGGCAATTTACAGAAAGACTTCCACTGTATTGACAATACAATGTCTTTAGTTGTTGTTGTTGTTGTTGTTGTTGTTGTTTTTTGTTTTTTTTTTTATATATATATATATATATATATATATATATATGTATATATGTATATGTATATGTATGTATGTATATATATGTATGTATATGTATGTATGTATGTATGTATGTATGTATGTATGTATGTATGTATGTATGTATGTATGTATGTATGTATGTATGTATGTATGTATGTAATAAGAAAATCCAAGCAAGAAAAATTGCATGAAGGGCTTGTGAATTTGGAATCAAGGAAAAGGAAGAAAATAAAGAAAAAGAGACCTGCAACAGTGGATGATAATGTGGATGAGGAAAATAAGGAGGATGTTCCTTTAAGAGGTTTGAAAAGTACCGTATAGGTTAGTTGTGAACCTTTACAATGTTTTTTATTTTTATATTTGATATTTGATTGATTGTCTAAAATTTGCATGAGAGCTTCCTTGTACAGAATCTTAGTTTGTGAAAGTTTTAGAGAAAGTATGAAGACAACATAGTTTCCATGTCACAAGCCAAGTCTAGCTCCAGGAATTTGACATAAAAGTATTTTAATCTCTATTTTTCATCTTGAAATTTTCCTTGGAAGTAGTATTTTCTTTGCTAGCTGCTACATACACACATCATGTCTGTCCAATCCCTAGGATTGATCTTATAGGGAAAACTAACATATGTTAAAATATGTTCATCATGGAACTGTAACACATTCATTATATTTTGTTTTCATTCAATTGTCCTTACCCTTTTCTCTTGCTTTTACCATGTATGTGATACATTATTATTGTCTCGAAACTTGCCTGTGAAGCAACATTTTCTTTTCTATCCACTATATCCACATGCTGTCTATCCAACCTATAGACACTCACAACCTATTTAGTCCAATTTCAGATGGGGTGAAATGTATAATCTATACTCTTTATGGGCTGTAAATTATTGAGGACAAGAGGTCTAATTTCTAGGTTTGATTGATTGTTTGTAGCAAATTAGTACACACATAGAAATCTACTCTTACAAATTATTTCTAGGGTCAACAAAGGTAGACTTTTATATCTCTTTTCATATCTGAGTTTAGCCAAACAGTAAATTGAAAGTTGTATTAAACCATGAATATCTAGTTTTAGAAAGTGATTCACAAGTGGATAAAAGACAACTATCTTTGGAAATGATTTCCAGCATAAAGGGAAGATTAGAAAATGTATAAATTTGTTCTAGACATATGCTATTATGAGGTTCAACTATTATAAAACGTATAAATATGTTCTAGACCTTGCAATGATCTTTTTCCTCTAGACATTGCATGCCCACTGTTGAGGAGGTGGTCAGTAATACAATACCATAAGGGTAATGCTAGGGAAAATGTGTGTCCATAAAATAACCCTTAGTTGCATTTGAAGACTAAATCACTTGTGCCATCGAGATATGTTTGGTAAGTGGAACAAAAAAATGTTGAAATCCTTTCATGTACTATGGGGGATAACATGGCATTCAAATTACTTTACAATTCTTTTTGATAAATTGATTTGGTCTCATTAGTAGGAAATACAACATGAGTGGAATAGAATCTCAAGTAAGATATATGTGAAGTTGGAAGATAAGATAATTTTATTAATGTTTGACTAATGACCACAAAAGTAGGTCAATGGGACTAAAGAGTACAATTGTTATGAATACAATGTAGGAGTGCCAGCACAACAACTAGAAAGTGAAGTTGAGTTTGGACAATGGAACCAGATACCTACATATGGGTGGTGTTGCTCAATGGTTGAGTAGTGAAAGCTTCGATTCTATTTCAGTTGATGTCTTCCTAGTGTTCAAAATACATGCATAGGTTTCTAGTATGCTTAATGTATATTTGGCCCCTAAAAAATAATTGTTATGAATACAATGTAGGAGTGTTAGCGCAACAACTAGAAAGTGAAGTTGAGTTTGGACAATGGAACCAGATACCTGCATATGGGTGGTGTTGCTCAATGGTTGAGTAATGAAAGCTTCGATTTTATTTTAGTTGATGTCTTCCTGGTGTTCAGAATACATGCATAGGTTTCTAGTATGCTTAATGTATATCTAGCCCTTAAAAAACAACCATTATGAATACAATGTAGGAGTTCCAGTGCAACAACTAGAAAGTGAAGTTGAGTTTGGACAATGGAACCAGATACCTGCATACGGGTGGTGTTGCTCAATGGTTGAGTAGTGAAAGCTTCGGTTATATTCTAGTTGATGTCTTCCTAGTGTTCATAATACATGCATAGGTTTCTAGTATGCTTAATGTATATTTGGCCCCTAAAAAATAGACCTATGCTACTCACACCTGAACCATAGGACACCATTTGCATGCTCACAAGATCCATTTTTCATTTATGTTTTGTGATCAATCACTAAGCCATAGATAACTTAAGTATGTTTAAAAAAACTGAAAATCATTCAAATACAATAAACATTAAATGAAAGTTTGAAACATCAAAATTCAAATCAATGAAGGCATAATGGAATGTATTCTCAAACGTTCCATAAAAATTAATCAAGGAGTACTCTCCATTAGGCTTAGCTCAACAACTTCGTTACATTGTCACCCATGAGTTGGGACATAAATGGAGGGACAACACCATGATTTGTGGCAAAGCAATTTTAGAGTAGACAATCTCCCTAGTCAATAAATCTTTTTGTGGGAATTGTTACTGCATGGATTATCAGTCTTCCAAAGGTTTAGCAAGATGCTAGAGGAGAAGAACATAGGACAATAGCCCATTTTCAACTCAGCATGAGTCTCCACTCTTTATGCCAACTCCTAAAATTCCATGGGAGGCTTCCCTACACTATCAAAACACTCTACCACAATATTAATAGACCAGTGCCTATAAATCTTTATTGGATGATGGGATTAAGAGTTAGTTTAGATGATTGCAAAACTTGAAAATGATATTCTACAACAACAAATTGCAATGAGGACACAATAAAATAGTGAAATAAGCCTAGTAAATGCACTAAATTGAGTGTAAAAAACCCTTACCAATTAGGAGAATGATTAGCGTTGATTATGCCCTCGATATATGACTATAAACAATGCTTTTGCTTACTATTTTGGACTTGTAAGTTTGATTTTATGTAGAAAAATGCATGACCAACAAGTTAGGGCCCCACTTTAGGGCATGTATTGTTCTCTTCTAATTAATTTCCCAAGGGAGGACAAAGTAGCCTATCCAACCCCATAGGCTATAGTCAATTATAAAGGGGGGAACCCATTATTCAATGTTTTGGGTTAACATTGGGTAAATTAGGGTAATTGGAGGAAAACTTGTGAAAGAAGCCATAATTGGGGAAAAGTGGAGGGAAACTTGTTAGCCCCTCAAATTAAATTTAGGAAAAGAGACCCTAAAGGGAATCTATAAATAAGAGAGAGGAGAATCATTTCTCTCATCATGGATTGTGGATCTTTCTGATTTATGAGTTGAGGCTCTGAGGGTTTAAGATCCTTTTTTTCTTTGATTAGTTTTGGTGGTGAAAGATCCTACCCTAGCCAATCTCTCTTCTCTCTCTCTAATTTGTTTGGCTTAATTTTCTGAGGCACCTTTCATCTGATTTGGCAAGCAAGGAAGGGTTTTTGTGGAGTGATTAATCTAAGGAGCAATTCAGTGGCACCAAGGTTTGTCTAAGATAGTTTAGGGCAACAAAAACATTATTTTGGGTTGCAAGCAGTTCTTTGGTTGTAGCGTAAACTTGATAAGGCCAGTTCAAGGCAACAATGGAGCAGTACTTTGGCACAGAGGTCTAGCTGAGGTAGTTTTAGGGCAACAAAGTTGGTCTGGGCAACAATAACCTTCTTTGTGGTTGTGGATTCATCAAAAGAAGAGATATGGGCAACAACTTGTCCTTAAGAACACTTCTAAACCTTAACTTGTGGTTGTGTAATATTTTAGTTCTCAAATTTCTCTAATGTGCATTACACACAAATTATGTTAAAAGTTTGTTAGAAAAAATTAAGATGGTTGGTTGTAAGGCAACATCTACACCTATAGAGGTTGAATTGAAGTTATTAACCACATTTTACTCTAAACTAAAAAATTCGTCTTTGTATAAACAATTGATGTGGAGTTTGATTTATCTGACAACCATTAATTGATATTTTATAAAATCACATTTCTAAATTTATTACAACTACCAAGGTTGATCGTTGAGTGACAATCAAGAGAATTTTTACATATGTGAAGGGTACTTTAGAGTATAGAATCAATCACATTATATGGTAGATGAGAGGATTTCTAACTTACAAGGTATATATCTTTGGTCAGTAAGGTATTTTATCCTATCATCATAAACCAATGAAAGCATTTATTTCCTATAATAAAACAAAATATAAGGTAACAATCATTATAGCTTGTAATATAGTTTGGTTGAGGAGGATACTTGCAAGTCACACAAAAGTGTAGTACTACACTTCACAAGGATAAGTGGAGCATTTCGAAACTCACAAATAATCCTTTTTTTTTAAGGAGTGGAAAAAGCATATGGAAGTGCATTGCCATTGTATTCAAACATTTTAGCTAGATTCTAGATTCTAGGAATATTTCAGAATCTGACAAACAGGAATGAGGTCAAACAATTGACTTCACTCTTGTCTGTCAGATTCCTAGAATTTGCAACCAATTTAAGTTAAGCTATTATATTCGATAGTTGGTGGAGAATTAAGAAACAAAACTACAATATTGTGCAATTCTTGTAATAAAATCGATTTTGATTTAGTTATTTTACAATTTTGGGAATATGAATCTTTCCATAAGACTTTTCAAAATTGAATCAATTAGTTAGAATGGTTTAATCTGTTGGTTTGTAATTTCTGCTACTATTATGGGAAAAAATTATATTATATATGTTTTATATAAGCTTTACCAACTATCAAAATATATACTGAAGTTTACACGTTGTAGTGTTGAGGTCCTTGATTCTGAACTTAGCATACCTCTATTGGGCATTATGTTCCTGCAACATGAAGGCATATGCATGTGTACACATAGAAGCATGAATACCTAGATGCCTCAATGAGTTGTATTATTTTTTACTCTTTAAATAAAATCCATGTTTGCTTTCTGACAAAATATGTCATGGAAGGGAGGAGTTCAGAAAAAAAAAAAAAAATACAAAGAGGATAATGTTGATGCCAAAGGGGTATGCTAGATTCAAAACCCATAGTTATAAGTTATCTTTTTGTTGTGTGATATGTCATTTATATACAGAGAATCTATGGTAAACCTAGTCTTGTTGGCCATTGGATATGTTTTGCATGTGTGAAGTGAATCTGTAGGAATTGAAGTATGAATTGTTTCATGTAGGTTAATAGACAAGGAGCTGATAAATGGAAGTCAATGACAAAAGAGGTAAGGGTACACTTTGAAAGAATGGTTGCATAATTTTTATTTTTAATGGTTGGATTTTGGTTTGGGTGTTGTTTGGTTCCCTTTTAATTCTCTTTTAAAGTAATTTGTGAGTAATTTTCTGTATTATACAAAACCAATTTATGACATTCAATGCCTATTAGAATGATGTCCAAAATTAAAGGCATGTGACGAAAATGATTGATTGCTTTTATTGGCAATCATAATATAGACATTGATTAAAACACTTTAATGGACAAATTTCACATATAAAGTCTTTATCATTTTGTGGATTTTGAATAATAACCTTCAACTGAATAAAATTCAAGGTTCTTTCAAACCAATATAAGGCTTCCTCGCTCAGGTTCAAATTTAGTTTATCTGTTTAGATAGGCTTGTGGGAAGTGGATCTAGGCTCAGGATTTTAGTGGCAGTTTCGTTGAATTTATCCAAGGCTTCTCAATGAAAAGTAATAGGTCTACCAATTCTCCTGATTAAAAAAAAACCACCTTCACCTGAATAAAGTTTGTTTTTATTTTTTAAATTTTTGGGTGGATGTTGGTGTATTCTTTCAACATTTAGGGTTTAAAGAGATAAGTGCATTTTGGTAAATCTTGGGTTTCATTTTATTTCCCAATTTTGGCATGGTTTGATGGGATTATCTAATGCTTTCATTGGTTTCTAATGATAGGATAAAAAACCTTACTTTACGAAGGCTCATACATTAAATATGGAATATAAGATTGCCACGACTAAATATCTTGAAGAAGTTTGACTAGTTTTCTTATATTATGTTTGGATATGAAGATTATGCACTCAAGTTTTCTTTTCGCATGCTCATTATACAATTTCATGTGCAGTGACCTCTTTTTTGTATATCTTTTGGAACCATAGCCAACTCATTTGTATTCTATCTATTTTTTAGGCTAATGAAGAGGTTGACTCTGTAGAAGTCAGCAAAATTGACATGGTTGGTTTAACATATTTTAAAGTTTCTACATTCACTTTTTATGACCAGTAAGTTGATTATGAAATAATTGTACTTCAGTCTGTTGAATTTTCATATTAGGACTACTTGTATGAATTAGGAGATTCCAATAATTATATCTTCGAGGATTACGCATCTGAGTACTAGTCAACAATAGGTTTTTCAACAAACTGCGCAATTCCACCAGGCGTCTTAGCAAAAATTTTATTGGGTTCTTTTCCCTGATGATGACTCATTATCATTGCACATGTGATTAACTATAGTACATTGAACATGATGAACCATTAAGAGATATATATTTGAGATAGATAGGTGCAACAAGTGCTGCTCAAAATTTTGTCACGTTTGTTGTTACATTTTTGGGGACCTTGAGGCATGAAATATCCTCACTAGATGGAAATATGGTATTCTCAATGAAACAATATCAGAGCATACGTTGTTAATGTTTTCTAATGCTAAATTTATACTTACATGCAAAGATCATATCAAAGTGAAACTCTGATATGATATTTGCATGTAAGTATAACTTTAGCATTAGAAAACATTAACAATGTACGCTTTGTGTCAAGAGGTATTACAAGAACTCATTCTTTCAAGTTGTTTTCTTCCTAATCACAATTTTCAGTGTATAGAATAATGTTTTGTTTATATCTACATTGTATTGTGAATTTCTAGTGTATTTAATAATGTCATGTCTATATTTAATTTATATTGTATTGTGAATTATGTGTTGTATAAGGTAATATTATTAGTCTCTACATTTAAATTTTATCGTCAACTTGATATAGTTTTTAGGTCGGCCATCTAGGAAGAAAATAACATATGTATTAATCTTATGTAGTCTTGTAATGTTAGTATTTCAAATAGAATAGAAAACCTAAACGACGTGATAAGTTTGAAATAATTAAAAGATTTAACATGACAATAATTTTTAATATTCTATGTTTCCACAAGAGCCACAAGCCACAAAATGAGTGACATTGCAATCATGTGACTCTTTTTCAGTAAAAAATTCGCCAAGACTTTACAAAGTTTTATAATTTATTGAAAGTTGTAGAATTTACAATTTATAAATTTTCAAGGTCTAATTTTTTAAAGTCTAATTCTTTAAAGGGTGCTAGCTCAATGGAAGAGAACCTACTTTACAATCAGGAGGTTGGTGGTTCGATTCCATCGTGCCCTGATATTTATATAGAATGGTGACGATAAATTTTTGGTGACAAAGACTCTTTTGACCATCACTAATGAGTTTATGGTGACATTTTTTTACCCTCACCAAAATATGAAATGGTGACGGTCAACCAATGCCACTATATATATGCATCAATAGTGACGACCGTGAAAGGTCCATCACTATAAATTGTTGTTGTTCATATGAAATGGTGATGGTCGCTATTTGTCATTATAATCATTATTCGTGATAGACCTTGAACGTCGCCACAACACCTATACTTTTGGTGATAAAACCTCTTGTGACTGTCATCAATGAGCTTATAGTGACATTTTTTTACCCTCACCAAAATATGAAATGGTGATAGTCAACAAATGTCACCATATATATGCATCAATGGTTATGGCTATAAAAGGTCCATCACAAGAAATCATTTTTCATATGAAATAGTGATGGTCGCTATACATCATTAAAATCATTATTCGTGATAGACCTTGAATGTCACCACAACACCTATAGTTTTCATGATGCCACCTTTGGTGACATTTAGTTTTTGGTGACAGAGGCTAATGTCTGTCATCATTGCTCATATGAAATGGTAATGGTCAATATCCATCATTATAAGTCATTATTGGTGACGGACCTTGAATGTCACCACAACACCTATACTTTTGGCGACGCCACCTTTGGTGGCATTCAGTTTTTGGTGACAAAGGCTCTTTTGACCGTCACCAATGAGTTTATGGTGACATTTTTCGACCCTCACCAATGTCTTTTTTTCTTGTAGTGAGAATATGACTTAGATATCAAACTAGCTAAAATAGTAAGAGGTCAAGGTTTTTACAGATTAATATCTGGAGCTTATGACAATTTAACTAATGAAGATTAAGGTAATAATGTTCAAATCACAGAGGTATGTCCCTTTGACACTGAATCCCAATATGTTGATCTTATTTTTTACTTGAAAAATGGTTATGCTCCATTAGAACTCAATTACAAGAAGAAAAGAGCTCTTAGACTTAAATCTAATCAATATCAGCTTGTCATTGATGTCTTATTTAAAAGAAATTATGATTATGTTTTGTTAATATGTCTAGAAAAGTCTGAAGCTAAAAAACTCTTCCAAGAGCTACATGATGGACCAGCTAGCGGACACTATGATGGAGACACCACTCCTCATAAAAGTATGCATGTTGAATACTATTGGCTGATTTTATTCAGGGACACTCATGCCAATGTCAGAAAATGTAAAGTCTATCACACTGCTTTAGGAAGATAGAAGAAACCTTGCAATAGTTAACACTAAGCAACCTTTCGAACAATGGGGACTAGATATAATGGGTGAGATTGTTCCTAACTCTTCCATGCAGCATAAATACATCTTGACTGCTATGGACTATTTCATCAAAGGGGTGGAAGCAATACCCCTAAAGGTGGCCAATTCTGAAAACATTATTGAAATTATCAATCAATTTATTTTTACCATGTTTGGTCTTCCTCATGCCCTTATTTTTTATAATAAACCTTATTTTTCAAGAAATACCACTACTGAATTTTCTCTTAAAAAAGGTTTTAGACTTAAGTATTCTGCAAAGCATTACCCTCAAGGAAATGACTTAGTAGAGTCTACTATTAAAAACCTCATTAGAATAATCAAAAGAACAGTTGACCAAAATCAAAGAAATTAGCATAAAGCTCTAGTTTTTGCTTTATGGGCTGACAGAATCACACAAA
This sequence comes from Pinus tabuliformis, assembly GCA_031772625.1. Taxonomy (NCBI): domain Eukaryota; kingdom Viridiplantae; phylum Streptophyta; class Pinopsida; order Pinales; family Pinaceae; genus Pinus; species Pinus tabuliformis. Next base: position 1,169,092,421 of record CM062819.1, on the reverse strand, counting down.
AGGTCTCTATATGCACTTCTCATTTTCAATTAGTGCATGGAAAAGTAGCTACTTTACCTCCTAATCTAGCTATTCCATCACTAGCCCTAGTGCAATCCATTGAAGAAAAACCTTCTTCTGCTTTAAAATTAAGAATGTCCCAAATTCTTAAGCTAGATGAAGAAAGAGATAAAGCCAAACAAGTCCATGCTCATCATGAACAATTGGTTAAATATTCATTTGATGCAAGTTCAGTTGACAACAAAATTTTTGAAATTGGCAATCTAATTCTGATATGGGACAAATCTCACGGAGAAAAAGGAAAACATATAAAATTCCATAAATTATGGCTAGGCCCATTTCATATTGTTTAAAACTAGGTCCATCAACTTTTATTCTCCAAGATTTACAAGGAAAGAGGGATGCTCTTCCCATTAATGGGATTTGAAAAAATATTTTTCATAAGGATACCTATCCTCATGTAAATATGTAAATAATCACATGTATATACCAGTTTTTGTAGCTTTGTTAATGTTAGGTAATACACCTATTCCTTCACATTGGGGTCTCTCACCATTTACATGAAATTTGAATAATTAAAGAAGAGATATTAGAAATCTAATTATAACAAATAAGTTTAGTATTGCATCTATTACAAAGTTTTGAAATCTTTATATCCATTAAATTGTGAATGATTCATAACTTGGAAACTTTATAAAGTTTGGTTATCCTATGATTGGTCATGAAAAGGTTTTCTTTAAAAAGTAAAGGCTATTTTAAAGTCTTAGCATATTTTGGCTTCAATTGTCATCCATTACTCTTAAGGAGTGAATATACCTCCCCCTCCACTAATTTTAAGATTTTTGGCGTGTAATTCAAAAGTATATAAAACTTGAAAGATAAGAGGTCTCAACATGAGATGACTTACCATGATCATGGAAAACCAATGATATTGACATTATCAATACTGGTCACCAAACCAGGATAATGGCTTTTAGTTATATAACTATAAGACAAGAGGTCTCATCACAAGCAGGCTTGTTCAATTTCATTATAACCTATTAATGGCATTGTCATTATCTGGTTACCAAGTCGCGACAATGGCTTTCAAGTAAGCTAAAAAAACAAAATTATAAAAGAAAAAAATAAATACCTCTAAGAATATTACTATAAGTGGATGGAATATTGGAATATCTTTAGTTAAATGGTAACCATGTCGAGGCTATGGACGCTTGCTGGCAATAGTGGCTCTACCAGTGACAAATAGGTCTATCTTAAAAGCAAAGCTTATATAGTTCTTAACTTTATCTTTATAAATGATTAAATGACCAAAAAAGGTAATAAATTTATTCATCAATAAACGGGTTATGGGATAATTCACAAAATGATGAGTTCTTTTATTCAGAATAACCTTTATCAATCAAAACTTCAAGTATTTTTATCTTTCTAAGTCTTTTTCTTTAATAGTTTAAAACTTCATTTATTTTTAACAGAGATAATTGTTTTGCCTAGTATGTCGCCAATTGTTGTACTACTCAACAACCTCCCCATTAAGGTTAATAATAGAAATAATAAATAATGGGGACCCTTTTAAATGTAGGATAAAATCCTTCGAGTTTCAATAAAATAAGACAATATTAGTTTCATTTTTTCCAAAAAAGGTGACTAAATGAGAAATCTCCCTTACCGGAACCTTTATATCGGACCTTGGGCCCACAAGACATATTCGAAAATAAACTACCCATTAGATTTCATTTAAAATCTATTATCAAACGAATTTTATTGGAACATTGTAGCATGTCCCCTTAGGATAAGTTGCGATTAATCTTTCCCGATTGAAGTTTTCAAATGTTTTAAGCCTAAAAGTGATAAAGCGCTTCTTTGTGAATATAATAATAAAATCCTGACCCCATAAGATTTCCACGTAGCATTATCGGAGCTCATAAATATTGAAGTTTTCAATATGAACCTCATATAATTGATCTCTGATTTCCCTATTTGTCGATCTCTGATATCCCTTCCCGCTCATCCTCTAATAAGTAACTTCGTCGATACTGCGATTGTTGAGGGACAAAGTCCCCTAGGGTTTTGGGTCAATACCCTAGCAGAGTGGGGGTTATCTACAATGAAAAACAAGCATTCCACACAGCCATGATACTAAAATAAGCAAACTACACGAAGAGAGGTGCACCTAGGGGTCCTTTGTTCGGGTAGATCTAGCCAGGGTCCAAACCCTCTTGGAGTTCCTTTCAATCCTTAAACCTGCAAAACAATCAATTCAAAGAAGCATAGTAGTATATGGACCAAGCATCATATAGAAATCAACTTCATAACATATTGAAAGGTAGTTAGTTATACAATTGAAACAACTATTCATATGCAAACCATAACAACAACATCATAAGCATGAAGAAGATTGATTTCGGGAACAAGACAAATGTTTCTTTATTTCAGACAACTAAAACAAAGTAAGGAATGATATCACCTGAATCTTCTTCTCGCAGGCTCCAAGCGAAACCGTCCTCCGGATTCGTCCAATCCCAAGTCTTCAAAAGGCTCTTGCATGACTCACACAAGGATATCTCAACTAGTGAAAAGACATGATAACTCAAGGAAACAAGGTTTTCCTGTAATGGGGGAAGTGTTGGAAGCACAAGGATCTTCAGACCTGATCAGGGATAATCTCAGCAAAGTGATTTTTCTCTCTATTCTCTCCTCCTTTAGGCCTTCCCATTGAAGCCTTTTTATACTTATATTAAAGTAGTTTTTTTAGTTGGGAATTCGTTGAGAACAGTTGGGCCACGCGCACTAATAGGTAATCAATAGGTAAAACCCGTGATCTCCGCCCGAAATTAAGGAGATTTAATTTTTTTTAAGTGTTTTAAGACATATACGCGGTTGGGTATACATAGACCCACATAAACATGCGTTTAGCTCAGGGCAATGTCGCGTATAGGGAGTCAAACACTGTTTTTTAAGTATTTGGACTAGGTCTGGAAGGAGGGGTTGCCCTATGCCATAAATGCAGTATCACAAACATCAAGAGTGAGATTTGGAGCTATAATAGTGATACCCACACATCTTTGATACTTCAATCATCGATCTCCAATATTCCCAAACCTTTGATCTCAGATAAACCTCCCGCTACTTATATCAGAACTTTCATATAGGGACTTCCAATTAGTTGTTATCCTTTCTCACCCCCAATATCAAACCTCCGATATAGGATCTCTAATGTCTCTTCCCGCCGATATTTTTAGCCATTGCACTCTAAAAGCTTATCGGAGGATTACAATATCACATGTTTCCACGATATGACCATAAGATTTCTCCAATAAAATTCTTAGATATGCTGACGCGTACCAAAGCCCATGTGAATACACATTTTATCATTTAATGGTTGAATGTAACAAATTTATGATTTTGAAGTTACTAATGGTTTCACTATTGTGAAATGATATCGTAAGATTTTTCTCATAAAAGACATAGATTAATATGAAATTGGTTATTTGCTCTAAGTAATTCTTCAGTTAGAAAGTTTCTGCTTATTCTCGTATTTCTCTTTGCAGGCCAGTCCCGATAAGAAAAACTCAACAAAAATGTCTAGGGCAACTAAACCTAGAAGAAACCAGTTTCTCAACAACAACCAGTCACTCCTCCACCTGAGGCTACTGAAATGCCTACGTTATTCTCAGATACAACCTGCACCCCCGATGTTGGAAGCTCTTCTTGGGAGGCCATTTACAATCTCTTTGAAGACGAGGAACCTAGGGTGACAGGAAAAATAGTCACAACAGAGGATTATGTCCCTATTTCTAAAACTACGTATAATGACGTCGCCAATTCATTCCTACACAGAATTGTGGCCCGACCCAACATTTTTCCCTATACAGACATGGTCAAATGGGTTATTGACCATTTGAACATTGCAGAGAGAAATTTCATGACTAAAAGGAACATTGTTATTGGGTCATTTACTAGTAATGACTTGAGCAAGATGTATCAGCTATCGACGCCCCGAAAAAAAATAAAAAATAAAATAAAATAAAATAAATAAATAAATAATAATAATAAATAAATAAATAAAATAAAAATTAATTAATTAATTAAAAATAATAAATAATAAATAAAAAAAATTAATAAATAATAAATAAAAAAAATAATATATATATATATATATATATATATATATATATATATATATATATATATATATATATATATATATATATATATATATATATATATATATATATATATATATATATATATATATATATATATATATATATATATATATATATATATATAGATGACAAGCAGTTTTTAGAGAAATTCATGAAAGAGAATGAGGATCCGTCAGAGGTTATCAAAGGATGGAGAAGGGATTCCAACAAACACAAGTGCAAGGACAAGGGTATGTATGATATTGCTTCCATTGTCGGACCATACTGTTATATAGTTGTTATGATGTGTAGAATGTTTGGTTATGCTAATACCCATAAATTCTCATACCAATGGTACACTTAATTGATGCGGCTTCTGTTATCGGGAAAACTAGTGTCCATTCATAGCTTCTAGTCCCACTAAGACGGGTAGCTATCTTAGAAACAAACAAACTAAAGTTACTTGTGTTTTCCTTTATGAGAGATAGATGAGAGAGAAGCAGAGAGTACCAACCTCAGTCTTTCGCTAGTCTCCTTGCTTGTTTCCTCTCTCCTTTGATAAAGCTTTCGCCACTCCTTTCTCACTTGTCCCGCTTCAAAGAACACCTGTAGAGTCAAAGCAGCAAAATACCATCAAAGCATAGAGATCTATAACCATAAACAATGTAGGATCAGATGTACATTAACCATACAAATGCATATACAAATACAAGATTCAGAGATATACAAGCATATGGAGGAAAACTCAAATAGCTTTATTGATAGAAGTAGTAGAAGAGAGGATTACAACCAAGCTATCTGATCCAGCATCATCCTTCCAGCATGAAAGCCCTCTTCACCTCATACAAAGCAAGATTACCCAACAATACAATGTCTTCAAAGAGAAACTAATAGCACTTCCTTACAAATTACAAAATTCCAGCCTCTGGATCTCTGGGATGAGGGATACATATATAGATGTTTGCAGGAGAGTGACTCAGCTTCTGGGATTTTGATTAGTGCCATTTCACTGATAGTTCTTGGTTCCACTTGGAGATTTCATGATCTCTTACTCATCTCTGGGCAAATTCAGAGAGGCAAGTGTCATATGAGCAGTTTCTAGAAGATTCTTTCAGTTTCCACCTAGAAAACTACTTCTGCCATTTGTCTGCTCTCGCTCATCGCTCCCTACAGAAGGGCTTTTTAGTATGCATCGCACCCCCCATGTGTAACGAGTGAGATGCATCGCACCCTCAGCATGGAGCAGTCTGTATGGTCCAGTTTTGACCAGTTCTGAGTAGTTTTTCAGGGAGAACTTCTGGGAAATGATGTAATCAGTTGACCTTGTTCCTTTAGGGTATGAAACAACACTTTTAGGGGTTTAGAAGACCTTGGTTTATGGACATATGTGATTGGGGTTGCAGTACCCAAACATGTCTATAACAGTTGCCCCCTAAAGCATGAGGTCGTAAATCTTCTGATGTCAGGTGAAATGTTTTATTATGAGGATCCGAGGTTTTTTGAACTGGAAGGTGACCTATAATAAGATACAATACAATACATTATCTTCATAATATTTTCATGATCTAGTTGAGGTGGGCATTCCCATGCTTAGCTTTATAAATTCATTTTCATGTACATAGGACAGACAACCGTCTGTGTGGCAAACTAATGATTCTGGTAGAGCCATCATCCCTTAGCTTGGATGATTATCTATGCATAAATGATGTACATTTGATGTCTTAATTTTCCTGAATATATCGCAACCCAAATGGATGAAACTAGATCCGGGGTCTTCAAACTCATTCAATCTTTGCCCGAAGTACAAGTCGATCCATGTGAAAATATGTTCTGATGTCGAACATGGAAAGACATCGCCTAATTACCAGCCAATGATGTAAGTTGTTAATAGGCGCAAGAGGAATCATTGATAATGATAATGACCCTCAACATACTGCAGTACAATTCACGTGGTGTGAATACATGAGTCGATGTCGAACACCATGCAAAATCTTTCGGTCGAAGGCCATTGATGTAAACCTGTTGCCTGAAGTGAGAAACTTGCCATTGAGGCATGCAAGCTTCAAAGTACTAAAAGGGTTGTTCCTAAGTCAACTTCTTGGATAATGTGTTGATGTTGACAAGAAGTGACCCATCGTAGGAGAGCCTTAATGAATCCCACATCTACGACACGGAACGGAGAAAATGATTTTGTAGAGGTGAAAACGATCTAATGATACACGGTTAAGGGTTGCGGTCATAAAAGAATGGAGCATTAAGGTATTGCAGCGGATGAGGCATTAGCTGGGTTGGTGAATTCTCTAAGTGACTTCTCTTGAACATATCAACGACACTGAAATGGATTGGTATCATTAACCCCAAGATGGATGGTACAGAGGACCAATGGTGATATGACTGGTGAACAGAATACCCAACCCAACTCAATCATGGTGATGGAGGAAAAGTGTCATGTTCAAGAGCGACCTGCTACCAATGAAGTTATTCAAGTTTTCTTCCCTTTTTCCCCAGTCATTGTTGACCAGTACCTCTTTATTTTTGTGAAGCTTGAGGAGGATAACATATGCTTGTTCTATAATTTTCCCTTCGGGCAAACCTGTCGCTATATTTTAATGAGCCTAGCAACAGTGAAACTCGTTCTTGTCTGCATGGACAAGTTTGTCGCTATTGTTTTAACGAGTTTAATGACAAAGATAACTCGGTCCTTTTCAATTTTAGAGAGTCTAAAAAGAGACGAAAAGGCAACTCCAGTAGTCCTTTTTCGTAATATAATCCCTTAAGTCCGAAAAAGTATAAAATAATACGAAAGGGATGACTTTTCGATAGTTTTAACGAGCCAAACAAGACAAGCGCTCGATCTTTTTGTGTAATGATCCCTCAGGTCCAAAAAGATTAAAATCTAGAGGAGGGATGGCACTTCCGATCGCTTTAACGAGCTAGAGAGGCCAATTGCTCAGCAATATTTTCATATTTTATGAGTCAGATGAAAAGAGCTTAAAGGAGACTCATTTTTTGAGGAACGAATGATGTTTTTCAATAGCAACTGATTCCAGGTAAGGTTTGGAACTTTTCAATCACGGCAGTGTAAAGAAGGTGGCTAATATAATCACTCGTCACAGCTATTCCTCAAAAGGGTAAACAATCAAATGGAGGCGTATGATCGGCTAAAAAAGAGTGGAGGCGATGGTAAGAACACGACCAAGGTTCAAAAGCTGACAATTATGCGATCGCAATGGTTATTTACCGAAGGTGGGTTCATTTTTTAATGAGCTTGAGCTCTGGGGGAACATTTGCTCATTGCTAGGTTTATTTTTTAACGAGCTTGAACTTCGCGTAAAACTGCTCATGATAATAGTCAGAGATGTTGATTTCACCATTAACACTATTCTTTTGATGGTTGTACTGCCTACTCAATTACTCCATCAAATTGATTAGAAATGTAAATACATGCTTGAAAAATGACTTAAACAACAATATTTTACTTGAACTACGTGACTAGTAATATAAAAGTAGTTTTTACCTCTCATTTTTACCATTTCATTCAAATTTGGGATTTTTGGAGCTCTGGAGGTGTTTTCCCCCTCGATTTTCATTAGTTGATTTCGGGAGATTCTGTGGACTATTTTCAGAACCGTCTGGACCAGGTAGGAGCTAATCCTGAGCTCTTCAATTGCATTCTTTCCTTTTCTAATTCTGAGCATGTTTTCCTATTTTTTTGAGCCTCTAGGGTTTGAACAATTCGTTCTCTCCCCATCGCACCTAGTATACATCGAAAGGTCTAATGCATACTAAGCTAGAGATTGGCTAGTCAGTATGCATCCCACCTAGTACACAGCTGGGGTGCGATGGGCGCAAAGAGGAAAGTTTATGCACTATTTTTTCATGGAAATTTTGCTTGTTTTTGCCTGGATCAGGATCCTAATCCTTCTCTTGTTTGTTTTTCAGAGATTCATAGGATCAAGATGGTCATTACATAGCGTGAACACAAGCATGAAGAAGAGGATATGGTTTCTTTACATGATCCAGGTACAGTGACTGCATTGCGGAACTATGGCTTGCTCAAATTCTTCCGTATATCCAGCATGAGGAAACAAATCAATTTGTTGCAATATTTTCTCGATGCATGGGATCCTACCAACCAAGTGTTCTAGATTCGAGGTAAATCCATCCCTTTGATAGTTGAGGATATCTACTTCTTGACCGGTTTATCGAGGCGTGGTGCCCCTCTCTCACTATCAGGATCCGCCCGTGGGGGTGAATCCGTGAGGGATTATATTCACCGGTTCTGTAGAGATGGATCTCAGCCGAGCAGGGACGGCAAGATCAGTATTCGAGATGTCACTAACTGGTCTTTGAGGACTATCTTATTCACCTTTGCTAGATTGGTTGGTAGTGCGGCTCTTCATTTGGCCAACAGGTCCTATATGCAGTATGCTCTGGAATGCCTTGAACCAAAGGTATTCAACTGGTGTGATGCAGTACTTCCGGTTATAAAAGAACAACTTACCAAGGTGAAGAACAGAAGATCCAAGAACTTTGGTTATGGTTCTATTCTGACCGCTTTCGCCTTGGAGAAGATCCCACTGATGCAGCCACAATACATTTCACTCGAAGTGCCAGTGTCGACAGAACCACGGATGCAGAGATGGGTTGATCTTATGGCCAGACATGCTGGTCAATCATAGATTTCATTCTCTGATGCCTTCTTTGAGTGGTTCAACCGTCGGCAAATGGTCTTTTCCGAGTATCTGTATGCTGGGATGGATTTACGGGGTGACCCAGATTTGGTGTTGCCGGCTGGCGAGCAGTGGAGTGTTATAGGTAAAAGATCTCACCATATCTCTGTTTATCGTTTTTATAATGTTCTTGTGTCTTTTAAATGTTATCAAGACTAATCAAACCCATATATTTGTGCAGATATTGGACCATTGTGACCAGCAGTGTGCCTGAGGGTAGCAGCTGTCGTTCCAGCAGGAGAGGTTGTAGGGAGAGTTGTCCTTCACAATCTAGACGTAGTCGAGACCCTTGCAGTATTGCAGGATCAGATCAAGGGTCTCACCCTTGGTATTCAGGATGTGAGGACCAATGAGTTACCTCTAAGATTACAGCGCCATACTACTGGCATGCCGAGCTGATGGACTAGGCTCTTACATATGATTGCACAAGCGGTGACTTGTTATCACTAACACCATTAGTCTAGGGTGTTTCCTTGCATTTTTGAGTTTTTGGGTCATGTGACCGATTTTGTCTTGGACACAGAACATTTTGACAAACTATAAACAATTATATATATTTTTTATTTTCGGAGCTTTATTTTGGTTAAGTTATATGATCCTTGATGCAAATTTTGATTGAAATGCTTTATTTTATAAATGTTGCAAGTGTCTATCTAACACATAATTTGCTAATGAATCAGTTAATGTGTTTAATTTTCTGGAAATGTGTTGATATTGAATAAAATCAAACTCTCTTTCCAAAATCCTGACCCTTAGGAACATACGATAGATAGCTGGATACTGAACGGAATAGATGCTAGTAAGTTGTAGGATGACAAGTTGTGAGTCTAGCCTAACAATAAGTCAGCGTATGCCATGTGCGATGGCATCAAAGAGAATTTCTATCAACGTGCTATACTCAGCGATGTTGTTCGTTGACTGACCAATACATACTCCTCTAAAACTCACTAACTCCCCGCTTGGATCAAAAATGGCCCAGGATGCAGAAGATAGGTTCCGCGTACTACGACTAGCTCTGTCGACATATCCAACAAATGATTCCAATAGGTTCGACATCTGCAGCAAATGCAAAATTGGATTACCTAACCAAAACGATCACTCTTGACGAAAACAAAAACGTAACAAAAGCATATAAAGAGATTACTACACTTAGTCAAGCATAGTAACGCTTAAGGTACAACCCGTTTCAGGGTTGCGCTGGTGGAATCCCACCGTAGTCTACTAGCTCATAGGCTCCTTTTGCTAACGCTTGTTTAACAATGTAGGGGCCCATCCACAAAGATTGGAACTTACCTGCTCCCAATTTATCGGATTCCTGATCATAAAGCAAGACCAGGTCACCTTCTGAGAAGACATAGGGTTTGACATTTTTGTCAAATTGCACCTTAACTCGTCTCTTATGGGCTTCATTAGCCAAGGCAGTGTCACAATGGGTTTCATCCAATTGGATTAGTTCCAAGAAACATGCCTCTTCCTCTGAAGTTCCGGGGAGAAGGTCGACTGCGAGCTTGAGAGATGAAATCTCACACTGAATTGGTAATACAGCTTCCAGGCCATACACCAGCTGAAAGGGTGTAAACTCGGTCGCATTTCTTACCGAGGTTCTGTATGCCCACAAGGCTGAGTACAAGATTATGTGCCAACTCCGTTTGTGGACTCCAATCATCCTTTGCAGCATGCGCTTCAGGACTTTGTTGATGGCTTCAACTTGTCCGTTAGCTTGCGAATAATACGAAGTAGAATTGTTGTGGGACAATCCTAATTTGGAAGCCAATTCAACCATCATGTGATTGCGGAAATGCAATCCATGATCTGTGACTATATCTTGTGGAACACCGAACCTAGAGACTACATGATTGAAAAAGAAAAGAGCAGTCGTTTTGCCACTGTTGTTTAATGTAGGCATCGCCTTGGCGCATTTTGTAAAATAGTCAACCGTGACTATGATATACCCATGCCCCCCAGCCGAGGTGGGGTTACATGTCATGAAATCTATGCCCCATTTGGCAAATGGCCCAACAGCGACTATTGGGTGCAGAGGTGCGAGTGGTATTCTGGTTTTGCGGTCGAAGATTTGACAAGCATGGCAACTTTTGACTGCGATTATGCAATCTTTGAACATCATTGGCCAGAAGTAACCTGCTCGTAAAATATTTTGTGTTGTAATGTAATCAAATTGATGCCCCCAACACGTGCCTGAATGACAATCATTCAGGACTTTTTCGGCCTCCTCATGGGTGAGGCACCTTTGTAGAACTGTATTGATACCGCGACGGTAAAGTGTATCACCGACGATCATATAGTCTTTTTCTTGGTATCGAGTACGTCGTTGTTCTGAGTGAGAGGTATTAGGCCTGTATGTTTGGGTTTGGACATAGATGATTATTTCTCCGTACCACGAATCGCTTGACAATATCAGAAACAATGATTCATCCACGATTGATGCTTTGGATGTTGAATCGTTGGACGATGATGGGAAGTCGCATAGTAACTCCGTGAAAACTAGAGATTTCTTTGATTTGTATTTTACGAATTCCAGATCAAACTCTTGCAAAATAGCTATCCATTTCGAATATTTTCCCCCAAGTAACTGACGTGACAGAATGTAAGTCATAGGGTTGCAATCTAACAAAATGGTAGTTTTGTGAAAGAGGATATAATTTCGAAATCTCTGTATTTCTTGAACAGCTGCAAGAGCCAGCTTTTCAACATAGGAGTACTTGCTTTCTGTATCATTTATGTTTCGGCTTAAATAATAGACAAGATGTTTGATTTCATTTTCTTCTTGAACTAAAACCATTACGATGGTTGTATTTGCTACAGCTAGATACAGGTTAAAGTCTTTTTGATAGTTAGGAGCATACATTAATGATGCTTTTATTAGGGATTCCTTTAGAGCATCTAAGGAATTTTGCGCAACCTGATCCCAGTTGAAGGGTACTTCTTTTTCAAAAGATGCATATAACCTTTAGCAAGTTTGGCGTAATTTGGAATGAACCTCCTCAGAAATTTTTCTTTCCCTTGGAGTTTCTGAATCTGAAGCAAATTTGAAGGTGGAGGCATATCGATGATTGCCTGGACCTTACATGGGTCGAGTCGAATCCCATCCTTAGAAACCACGAATCCAAGTAAACGACCAGAACCGACACAAAACACACACGTGTGTGGATTGAGTCGTATCTTGTAGTGTCAGCAACGTAGAAATATAGCTCTCAAATGCTACGGATGATCAGTCCGCTTTCACGAATGAGCCGGTAGATCATCGAGATATGGTCAAACGATGTTCTTGATGTCATGGAAGGCATAATTCATAGCACTCTAAAAATTTTCCCCTGTGTTCTTTAAACCGAAAGGTAGCTTGCGATATGCGAATGTGCCCCATGGACATATAAATGCAGCCTTCGATTGGTCTTGTGGGTGGATATTTATTTGATTATACCCGGAAAATCCATCCATAAATGAAAATATTTCATATCCGGAGCGTTCATCAATTATCTGGTCGATGAAGGCCCAAGGGTGTAGGGTATTTGTCCTTTGGACAAGCTTGATTTACATCCCTGTAATTAATGCACACTCTAATCGTTCCTTATTTTTTCATCACAAGAACAATATTCGATACCCAATCAGTTAGAGGAACCAGGTAAATGAAACTAGCATGTAAATGTTTTTCAACTTCTACCTTGATGGCAACGGCTTTCTTTGGGTGCACCTACCGAAGTCGTTGTCATACCGGTTTGACATCTGGATACATCTTGATTTCATGTTCAACTATGCTCGAGTCAATGCCTGGCATTTCTTCATATGACCATGCAAAGACATCTTTGAATTCGCGAAAGAGAGTGCAATATATTTCCAGTTCTGAAGAAGAACAAGATTTTCTGACATGAATATTCTCTACAACATCAGGTTTGGTTGAGATATTTATGGTGATAGTTTCTTCAATATTGGACAGATTTCGCTCAGAATCCACTGTATTTACAGTATTTTATAGGAAATCAAAAACTGAAGGATGATCAAGCTCGCTGGAATAATCTTCATTGTAATCAGAAGATGGGAACGATGGTGGTAATCTTCCCATGGTGCCTCTCCTATCATCATCGACTGAATAATTCCTTCGTCTGTAGAATGTACATGTGACCAAGGATCTAAAGAGGTGCCATATTCCTTTGACCTATCTATCCAAACACTCGATGAGCATTGATTTGGGTTTGCCATCCAGGCCGAGAAAATTGATTGCTACAAAATTTCTATTGGGCTTGGAGGCAATACCTATTGATGATCCATGCTAACAAAATGTTCGGAAATCTTCTGAATGGAAGATATCATATTGCAAGTTCCTACTGTGGCCACTTCCACCAGATTACTTAGAGGCGGTAGGGCAAAAGTACCCATCAAGGCAAGGTCTTTCAGTAAGCCTACTCCGACATTTTGAAGCGAATGAGAGCTTCCATGGATCATTGGAATGCTTCCTGTAACTTGTGAACTGTTGGGGAGAATGGTTTGTTGATCAACGATTGTAATCCCTCCTTGAAAGGGAAATACAATCTTTCTAAAGTAAGTTGATACAACAGCGGCCATAGCATAAATCCAGGGCCTTCCCAGTAGGATATTGTAATCGAGGTTTCCATCGATAACTTTGACATCAATTTCTATTGTCTTTCCCCCCAATTCAACTTGTAAGTTACTTAAAATCCCATACAGGGTGTATGTTCGTCCATCGAATGCTTTTAATGTCATTGATGATCTTGACAAGGGTGGTGAGCCTAAATTTTTCCAGCAACTCATTGACATAATGCAGGTAGATGGCCCCTCATCAATAATTGTTCGATGAACAGTTTGTTGAGGGCTTTCACTTGGATGAGGAAAGCAAGTTGTGTTGTTAACTGAGGTTCATATCGTTTATGATTAAAGGCCACAAGATTGGAATCCACTGGGTCAATCCCACCTATTGCTGATAATAGAGCCTGCTTTTAGGAGGGGCAATTTTGCAGTACTTCAAGCGTTGACATAGCGGATGGCGATTAGGCCAGATTCTCTACTATATTATAATTTTGTGTTGCTCGGGCACGAGGATTAAATGTCAATTTTTGTACTACTCCCTTTGGTGGCTTTGTCGTTAGCTCAAGAATGATGGGTGGCACAACTTCGGTTGAAGTTGTTGTCGAACTACTAGGTTGATATGCAGCCTTTTTGTTCGACAGTTGTGGATTCCTGTAATCTTTATTCCTTGTCGATATCAAAGCATCATTTTGTTTCTTCGAAATGGACAACATAAGCACTTGGGAAGGGGAAGCATTGTCGCTAGCAACCAAATTGGTTTCTGGGTTCGGAAACGTATCGGTCAATACTACTGAGGTTTTTGAACTCTTAAATAATTTCTTAATCTCAGCTTTATACTGACAATCTCTCATCCAATGGTCTTCATCACATATGTGACATGGCCTAGGAGGTTTCTTTTGCCCAGAAGGGTTTGTAGAAGATTTTTCAGGAGATGAATCATACTGTTTCTTCTTTTTTCTTTTCCCTTTCTTCTTGGCCCCTGGTTGCTTTGGTTCTTTTCCTTTGTCGGTCGACATGGCATTAACCTCTGAGGCAAGAAGTTCTTCATTTTCATTTTGACCAGAAACCGTACGGGATTTCTTAGATGTAACCTTTGCGGTTTTCGTGCTGGTTGTGCCTATCACGCCATCGTCGGCATGAGAGTCTTTGTTTGATTTAGGAGGAGGAGGAACGGAAAACTATGGTCTAGGAGCATCAGGGATTTTGTCATAGAGCATGCCAAACTGAGTATAGATCAAGTCTAGATATTGCGCACGAGCAATGACTTGCTCTTCGGTGCAACTCCCCCTTTAGCCACATCTTCTGTAATAGAAGGTAACAATGACTTAATAAACCATTTAGCTAGCAGCTGATCAGGAACTTATGTTTTTACCATTCGAAGACGATGTTGCCACTCATGAATATGATCAGATATGTGAGTGGTTGTCGTCTGCTTAAAATTAGTAAGAAGCTTCGTTCCTGTTTTGTACCTTATTGGTAACTGAAAATGAGTTAAAAAGGTGGTGGCAAGGGCACTGGATTTATCGAATGAAGCTCTAGGAAAATTGTTGTACCACTTCGTTTCCAGACTAGTTAATGTTCGCTGAAAAAGGCGAAGCCTAATTGAATCATCATTAAGAGTGTTGGATGAACACCGTAGATGAAAGGTCATCACATGATTCAATATATCTTCTCCCGGATTTCCATTGAATTTAGGAATATCTAACGGAATTTTATGAGGAATCGCCAGCCACCAAGGGGCGTAAGTAATTGGATCATTTGTTAGTCGATTCAGATCTGGTAATTCCAATGTCACAACAAAGGGAAACTGTTGATTCAGGTTTGGTGAAGCATACCCAGGATAAGATGGGATCGCCTGAGCAGTGGGCCTTTACATACCAACATAATGTATTTGATGCTAATAACTTTGATAAGGTTGATGAGCGTAACCATTATGATATGATTGATGGTAACCGTTTTGAATGTACGATTGCCCATTACCCGCAAAGTTTTGTTGCTCAGGTCCTCGGTAAGCTTGTTGGAATTGGGGTTGTTGATATTGCACTAGCCATGGTTGTGAGGCCATTTTCTGTTGTCCAATACTGGATGTTTGACCAAGATGAGGGGTGATAGTACCTGTTTACGCCTAAGTTGCTTCAGTTAAGAAGCCACTAATCGGCGATTGTGGTTGAATCGTTGAGACAAGAGTTTGTTGTATTACGACCTGAGAAACTTGAGGTTGACATACGACAGGAAGTGCTTGTACTTGCAACACCGTCACAATAGTCGGTGTAGTGGGAATATTCGACACAAGCTTATTTGCTTGTATTGAATATACAACTCTTGGTTGATGAGGCAGTATTGGCACCCAACTACTGGATGCAATTCCAGCTTGACCCGAATTTTGTTGTGAACTCTCATATGTTTATTCTCCCGGAGGTAACAAGGAAAAGGCATACTGCCCCCCCATATGGCGGTAATCCAGTGTTCAAAGGGAAAATTGGTCTTTGTAGACTGGACTGCCCAAATTGATACTCTTGTGAAGGATAAATTTGCTGAGACTCAACATAAGAAATTCTAGATAATATTCTGAATGAACAAACAGGAACAGACCATATTGTCGATGCAATCCCTAGGTGGACTCCACCTAGCAGTTGAGAGCTAGTTGGGACAGACGGTATACCAGCGAACATTTTCGGAGTAGTGGCAGGAGGTTCCGCTACTGCTATATCAGAGGACACAGTCCTAGATGTCGATGGTTGTTCAGACATATTTAGTCTATCCAAAAGACTTCCTAGCGATTCTACAGGAACTTGCGATGAAGGGTGACTAACTTCTGTATCAGAAGGATATAGGTGGATCCCAGTTCCAAAATGCAATGGTGTACTGGATGGAAGATCCTCCACAATCTCTTCTATAGCAATCAGTCCAGGTGGAAGAGGTAGACCGTCAGGTCTGTAAAATATTTTTGGTGCCGAAGAAGGTACACACTCTGCAGCGACAGATGTTGGAGGGTTGACACCTTCTGAATCAGTCCTAGATGGAGCTGGTTCAGGAATAGATGTGTTTACCATTACACTAGGATCAATTCTAATGTCCTCTTGTAACTGTGGAACTTCTTCTGTAGAGGCAGGGATACCAGAAATAGTTGGAGTAATTGGAGTCTCTGAGGATGTTGAAACACAAGTTTCAAATAAACCAGGAGACTTTGACCCAGTTAAACGAGATCGCTTGGCCCGGAATGGTTTCGTTTCCGAAGTCAAAGACGGTTGACTCGTTAGTCTCTGCGAACGACGGGGTTTTGATTGAATTTCCTCCACAATTGCAGATTACTTGTTCAACTCAAAATAAAAATGGAAAAATGTTATTCCGAATTAGATGAATTTTATGACGCTTTGACACAACTTGCTTTTTCAATTTTTAAGAGTCGAGAAAAAGCTAAAGATGACTCTAGTCGCCTTCGATTTTTAATGAGCCTACAGTGACAAGTTATCAGATGGACCTTTTCTTTTAAGGAGTCTGAAAAGGAACGAAAGTGACTTCTTTGGAGATCTAGAAAAAGGGATTACCAAACCAATCGCAAAACTGCAGAATACTTTTTACGGTACGGTAGTCAATCTTCCCGAATGTTGTGTTCAGTGCATTGTGATCGATAGGGCAGCAGACACGGCTTCCTAAGGATAAAGGATATAACCTATTGTGGTCTCCCAATATATACTCGACGGTACGTGGGAGCACAAGTCCGTACTGGCACTTGTCGTCTCAAAGAGGAGGAATCACCCAACCTACGATGAAAATGATAGTTACCAGGCTTTACAACGCCGGAATACGTCTCTAGCCTAGACTTCTAAATGTTGTGTGTTAGGTTCCAAAGCATTTTTATGTTCATTGAGGTTTATTTTATAGTTGATCTTTCTTAAGAAGTTTGCCTTTAAGGTTCACCACGTCATGTAGATATACAATTCCTAAATATGCAATCCAAGATGATAAACAGTCGTTTACTTTCTTTTTGCAATGAAAATCCTAGCTACTAAGGACAGAGAAATGAAATTCTTTCAACATAGAGCAAAGAGCAAACAGTAGATGCACTTTTCCTAAATCAATTTCAGCATGCAGTCTAAATGCAAATGCACATGCATGTATTGTTTTTTAGTTTCCTTAATGTGAGAATGACAAAAGAAAACTAAGTACAAATCTGAACTATCTTCTTTCAAAGCGACAGTACAAAAAATTTTCTCTTCAAAAAACGAAAGGAAGGCTAAGACGACACTTTGCGATTTCGAATTCAAAAAAATGAAAGGAAGACTAAGACGACACTTTGCGATTTCGAATTCAAAAAACAAAAGGAAAACTAAGACGATACTTTGCGATTTCGAATTTAAAATTGCTTTCGACACTTGAAATATTATTAATTCAAATCAAATACAACGGAAAATGTGTAATTGACTATCTAAAAGAGGAAGACTTTACGACACTCTTTTTCTTGACTGAAAAGGACACTTGCGACACTCTCAAATCAAAATATGACAGTTTGATTAAGCTATTGTTTGCAAAAGAGAACTGCAAATGATGAAAAATACATAAAAAAACGTTCACAATTCTTTATCAGTGGAGGTTGAATAATGCAAAGGAAGATGGTTTCGACAATGATATACTGATCATAGACAGCAAAACTACTGAATAAAGTTGAAGACAATGAAGAAAAAACCAAAATCTGGATGCAGAAACAGTCTTACTCAATCATCGCACCTGTTACATGGGGAAATAGGGATGCATCTCACCTGCAACACATGGGAGGTGTGATGCATCCAGATTGCCAATGAGAGACAGCGCAATGGTCCAGGGACGAGACTGAGCTTGGTTTTCACTCACAGTTTGCAGCTAAGTTCATGGATTTATGCTGAGCTAATGATTGTCAGTAAACACAAAGCATAGGGGCTGATCTAATGAGGTTATTTGAGCTAGCACCAGGGCACTTAGGATGTTTGCAATTCAGATGTTCAGTTCATAAACCAACCCAAAGATTGACTGAAGCAGTGTTGATCTACTTTGCAGTTGCATAACAAAAGCTGTTCGAAGGCTAGCTGGCTTAACTTCAGGCTCCGTCTGTGGTTTATAAAGCAAACAACAATAACAAAACAAACAAACTATTCACTCCCCAATGGAGTCGCCATTTTGTTATCGGTAAAACTGGTGTCCATTCAGAGCTGTTAGTCCCACTAAGACGGGTAGCTATATTAGAAACAAACAAACTAAAGTTACTTGTGTTTTCCTTTATGAGAGATAGATGAGAGAGAAGCAGAGAGTACCAACCTCAGTCTTTTGCTAGTCTCCTTGCTTGTTTCCTCTCTCCTTTGATAAAGCTTTCGCCACTCCTTTCTCACTTGTTCCGCTTCAAAGAACACTTGTAGAGTTAAAGAAGCAAAATACCGTCAAAGAATAGAGATCTATAACCATAAACAATGTAGGATCAGATGTACATTAACCATATAAATGCATATACAAATACAAGATTCAGAAATATACAACCATATGGAGGAAAACTCAAATAGCTTTATTGATAGAAGTAGTAGAAGAGAGGATTACAACCAAGCTGTCTAATCCAGCATCATCCTCCCAGCATGAAAGCCCTCTTCACCTCATACAAAGCAAGATCACCCAACAATACAATGTCTTCATAGAGAAACTAATAGCACTTCCTTACAAATTACAAAATTCCAGCCTCTGGATCTCTGGGATGAGGGATCCATATATAGATGTTTGTAGGAGAGTGAGTCAGCTTCTAGGATTTTGATTAGTGTCATTTCATTGATAGTTCTTGGTTCCACTTGGAGATTTCATGATCTCTTACTCATCCCTAGGCAAATTCAGAGAGGCAAGTGTCATATGAGCAGTTTCTAGAAGATTCTTTGAGTTTCCACCTATCAAAATGCTTCTGCCATTTGTCTGCACTCGCTCATCGAACCCCCTGTGTGTAACAGGTGAGGTGCATCGCACCCTCAGCATGGAGCAGTCTGTATGGTCCACTTTTGACCAGTTCTGAGTAGTTTTTCAGGGAGAACTTCTAGGAAATGATGTAATCAGCTGACCTTGTTCCTTTAGGGTATGAAACAACACTTTGAGGGGTTTAGAAGCCCTTGGTGTATGGGCATATGTGATTGGGGTTGCAGTGCCCAAATATGTCTATAATAGATTCTGATGGATATGTTATGGATTGGGGAACCATATTGTCTGATACTCTAAGTACCCAAATCCTCAATTATAGGAAAAAACATACTTTTTTAGAACATTGTTCCCCCTTTCTACATGAGCACCTATATTATGGATGTTATATGTTTCACTTCTAATTTTACATCTATGGGATGGAAATGGACAATAGAATACCCTATGCCTATCCATATCTATCATAACATACTTTGGGAATCCAAGTACCAACCTCATCTCTATAAGATTTTCCATGGAGTTATGATGCCCATTCACCAAAGTGTTTTTAACGAGAGAGCTCCTAAACTTTCACCTGAAGCCAACAATGATTTATTATGAATTTGAATATGGTTTGGAGAGGAGTCCTTCACTTATATATGGATCTTCAGCAGCCTCGCAAACCCTCATGTGTTTCCCCTTTATGTTCCTGATAAACTCTTATCCCGAGAGATAGCCTACCAAACTGTATGGAATGGCCTTTCAAAATTCATGAAAGATAATAAAAAGACAATGCGGTTTATATACTCTTGAGAATTTCAGGCATGCTACTGTTGAGATAGAAGAAATTCAGTGTCTAAATTTCCCAACCATTCCAAATAGACAGTATGACCCTAATGATACAGCTAAGAATGTTACTATATAAGCTAAGCTCAGGAAATTCACAAATGATCCAGATAGATTTGATGACCTATTTGAATCAGTTTCTATTTATTCAGATGTTGAGAAACATGCAGTAGCACAGTTAAGTCCTAAGGAATTGATTTAGTTTAAGCAGTACAGGGAGAAAAGGACATCTCACTTACCTTTGGATTTATTGAGGATTCATCAGAAAAATACAGAGCAGGATAAAGTTTCAGCTAGTACTTCACAGGTCCCTAATGTATCTGAGACAAAAGAGACAGATACTTCTTCTTCCTCACATGCAGAAGAAATAGAGACAAATCTAGATGCAATTTGGGAGCACTTTACTAAAGAAACAAATCCTAAGAATTTGATGACTCCATTCTAGATGAAGATCACACAGACCCCTGAAGTCACAAAGACGACCTCGCTTACTATTGAGGCCTCTGATAAACCTCTGAACACTGATGATTTGGAGGTTATCCTGGTATTTCCAGCCTTTAAGGTCGTTCTAAAGATTGAGGAAATTCCTCCGCTTGATGTATTTTACAATCTAAAACATAAAGTGGTGGTCAAGAGGCAAACAAAAAGGAAGAGAACTGAACAAACCCAGGACTTAGTCCTTGGTAATGCTTCCTTTGAAGTACTTTGGAAAGATGCTTAAGCTACTCCTGGTGAGGATCTAGGAAGGCTTTCACAATTTATAGGAGCATATGCCATTGCAACTATTAATAAAGCCTCTGAAGTGCAGCAACTCCTAAGGGAAAAAGATGAAAGGATTAGGCATCTAGAGCAGGCTTTGGAGAATGAGAAACAAGTAATTGCTCAATAATTCAAGCACGGGTTGCAAAACTGTAGAAGAACTTTGATGACTTAAAGATTCAACATGAATCTTACATAAGAAGAAGGGATACTCAGATCCAAGAACTTCAACAAAAGTTTCAAAAATTAAAGGTCAGTCCCGAGATAGTTGAATTCAAGAAGGAAGAAGGAGAACTAAACAATCTTCTTGCTCAAAAACAAGTGGTTTTTTGTCATAAATTAGCCGATATCCACGACTTGTGTCAATCAAGTGATTCCTTAGTGAATCAATTGTCCGATCTGTGGGCATACTACAGGGAAGTCCAGGAGAAAAATTTTTATTTTATTAACTTGCAGGATAGTATTGAGGGAAGATCAGTTGATCTCCCTAAAATTGAAGAATCACAAAAAGAGATTGTTTTCCAAGAGTGGGAAATAAGACTCAAACATGCAGAAATGGCAATCTTCAATGCCAGAGACATTTCAAACAATATCACAGAATCAATCAGTGACAGCCTATTACAGGCCAACCTGATTTCGGACTGCCCTGAGGATACTTTACCCGATGTAAAATTGTTGACTAAAGCATGGAAAGAATCATCGAAAAAGAAGGTTGAGAGGATCAAAAATATGTCAAAAGTTGACTTGGAATGCCATTGTCATTTCCTAGTTAAATTGCCTAGTCAGTTGTTGATGCTGAGGTGTCTCTCCACGACGACCACTCCTATGCTTCCAGCACTCAACAATGTGTTATTCATTGCATGGATGCGCATACAACCTCATCATCCACCTGAATTAAAGCTAATGACAGATATATGTCATCCATAGTCAAGTTTTTAAAACTACAATCTATTATTATCTTTGTACTTTATTTTAAGTGTCGTTTGTTAAAACTACTCCAATATTTTATGGCACTTTACAAACTATAAATCCCCTTCATTGTTATGAAGGGGTTCCGAATTTTTGCAAGAAAGATTTTGGTTTGTACTATTGTAGCTTGAAGAGATATTAATAGAAAGAGGAACCACTACTATTTCACTTATGAGCAGAGTTAACATTTATCGGGTACTACTATCTGTATACTAGTATTGTGTTTATGAGTTGAATGGTCATTTTAATTGTGTTTATCATATATGTTTCTGTAAGCAATTAAGCTTTGTCATTATTGATGTCTTTAATTGTAATATTTCAAGTATATGCAAGAACTATATCTTATATGTGCAATGTGTTTCAACAGGTAGTTTAATTAACTATTTAATTAAATTAGTTATCTTTATTCATTTTAACCTCACAAAGGACTTGATGACCTCTATTGTCATGTTTAATGCGAGATCTTTCTAAAGTCACATAGACAGAGAAATATTTTCAAGATAGATATTTTAAGTCTATTTATTATTATTTCTTAGTTTCATTTACATAATTAGCCCCACACTTATATATCTCTTCCATTTTTTATATATTTTATTAAGGGAAACGAGTCCCAATAAACCTAGTTGGAGCCACCATTCCAGTTGGAAAAGGAGTTGCCCTAAGTTCCCAACCGAGTGGTTTTCCCCGATGTTGAGGCAGAGACTTTCAAGCCTTCAACAATTTGGTAAAATTCTGGTCAAACTTGGCCAAGTGTCAGTCCTAACGAGGAAACAATTTGGCAGAGTCCCGGCTTATGGAATCTGGCCACCAGACCAAGCAAAGTTGTTGCCTACTTAATTTCGCTAGTGACCCTTAAAATTCGGTTGAAATTTTTTGACTAGATTGTTATAATAAAAATAAATAAATAAATAAATATATATATATATATATATATATATATATATAAAATAAGGGTGGCAGGCTGCCACCCCCAACATCCTTATATATTAAAAATATAAAAACCACATATTAAAATCAAGGTGGCAAAAGTCAAACCCTGCCACCCCCCAACACCTTTAAATGACATAATATATATACATATAAATATCGTTAAATGGTAGTCAAAACGTCGGGTCCGACGGGGATTGAACCCGCTCAGTCGATTCGTTCAACCCGCCCCACAGACGGCCTCACACAACGGCACCACAATAAACCATAATCATATTCCAAAATGCGCCATCCTATCGTCGTTACCACCAACGATTATGGTATACCACCAAACGTTAACAACCAATGCACCATATATATAATGCCATTGCACGTCGTTATAACGGCTCCAAAAATTTAACAATGCGCCAAAATGTTAAGTGGTTGCGGGCGGGGTTTGACCCCAAGCCTCGTGCACCCAAATGGGCCTCTACACCAACACCCAAAAGGGCATTTCATTGTAAAATCCACCATCTTACATACATTTAAACTTAGTGTCTCATTCGAACAGGAGATAGGAGGGCACCGAACGGAGGAACTTTGAGGCGCCGAAACCCAGAGCCAAGGTGGAACCTTGCACGTAGGTATTTCAAGACAGGGTATATTTTAGGGGAATATTAGCTGGAATATTCCATAAGAATATTCTCTAATGCGGTGAGGAATCTAAAAGATTCCCTGGAGAGTGATTTTTCACAGTGACAGAAACATGTCAACTTTATACTCAAAAGAACTAGAATTTTGTAGGGAATGCGATGGTGTGGTCTATTTCCCCATCTGAGCAGCAGAAATCAGGAAGCCAACAACAAGGAATCTTTGCATAATCTTATGGAATTTAAAAGATTCCCTTAGAGGTTGATTTTTTACCAAGGTGGAATGATGCCAACTTTATAGTCGTTTTTCACATAATTTCGCAGGGAGCACAGTGGTATGCTCATAATCTTCATCTGAGCAACAGATTTTTAGGTCATCTTCAAGAAGGAATCTTTGGGGGAATATTTGAGATTCCCAAGGGTCAATAATTTGACAGTGTCAGAAAGGGGAAAAGTTTATAGTCATTTGACATGATTTCACACCACAAATTCAATGGTGATGTCCGTTTCAACAGCGGAGCTATGCATTTTCCATACATCCCCGAAAGTGGAGGTACATGATGCAGTGATGCCATGCTTTTCTTTTGATTTGCTGAGATGATGTTTTTGTCGTTGAGATCCATGTTTACCATTATGTTGAGGGATACTTGTATGCCACATTATGTGAGATTTTATTAGTTTGCCATGCTAAAGGAGGGCCCATTTGAGTGAGAGTTCCTATATGAGGACGTCTCGTGGAGATACATGCCACTCTTGCTGAGGTAATTTTCCCATATGAGTGAGAGTTCCTGAGAATGTATCATGGAGAGACACGCCATTCTAGTTGAGGGAATTTATCCTTGTAATGAAGAATGTACTATGTACTCATCATAATCTTGCAGCATTCAATGAAGTGGCCTCCCCACTCTTAACACCAGGACCTGGAGACGTAACCCACACTAGGTGAACTTGGTTATCAATGTGTTTGTGTTTTTGATTTGATGGTTGTCGTTATGTTTCATCTTCCTTAAAGCATGGGCCTCTACACCAACGGCCAATGACCTTTTCGTTGTAAAATATGTCATCTTACATACATTTAAACTCAATTTCTCATTCAAACGAGAGATAGGACAACGCCGAATGAAGGAAATTTGAGGCATCAGAACCCAAAGCCAAGGTGGAACCTTGCGTGCATTTATTTCGAGACAGGATATATTTTAGGGGAATATTCCTTAGAATATTCTAGAGGAATATTCTCTGATGCAGTGAGGAATCTAAAAGATTCCCTTGAAGGGTGATTTTTCACAATGACAAAAACATGTCAACTTTATCCTCAAAAGAACTAGAATTTCATAGGGAATGCAATGGTGTGGTATGTTTCCCCATATGAGTAGCAGAAATCAGGAAGCCAACAATAAGGAATCTTTGCAAAATCTTATGGAATCTAAAAGATTCCATTGGAGGCTGATTTTTTACCGAGGTGGAATGATGCCAACTTTATAGACATTTTTGATAGAATTTCGCAGGGAGCACAGTGGTGTGCTCAGAATATTCATCCGAGCAATGGATTTTTCTTCCATCTTCAAGAAGGAATCTTTGAGATTCCCGAGGGTCTAGAATTTGACGGTGTCAAAAAGGGGAAAATTTTATAGTCATTTGACACGATTTCCTACCACGAATTTAGTGGTGATGTCCGTTTCAGCAGCTAAGATTTGAATTTTCAGTCCATCCCTGAAAGTGGAGGTAAATGATGTAGTGATGCCATGCTTTTCTTCTGATTTGTTGAGATGATTTTTGTTGTTGAGATCCATGTTTACCATTATGTTGAGGGATACTTGTATGCCACGTCATGTGAGATTTTATTAGCTTTCCATGCTAAAGGAGGGCCCATTTGAGTGAGATTTCCTATAGGAGGATATCTCGTGGAGAGACATGCCACTCTTGCTGAGGAAATTTTCCCATATGGGTGGGAGTTCCTCAGAACATCTCGTGGAGAGACACACCACTCTGGTTGAGGGAATTTATCCTTGTAATGACAAAGAATGTACTATGTACTCATCATCATATTGTAGAATTCAATGAAGCGGCTTCCCTACTCTTGACACCAGGGCCCGAGACATAACCCACACTAGGTGAACTCTGTTATCAATGTGTTTGTGTTTTTGATTTAATGGTTGTCGTTATGTTTCATCTTCCTTAAAGCTTGAACATGCAGTTGTTCTATACTCTTTTATATGTGATTCTACTAACATCACGTAAGTAAAAGATCTTGGTTAATTTCGGTAGCTAAAGAGATCTGAATCAAGTTTCGTATCAAAGCGGTCTTCTCACTGATGCGAATTGTGAGTGTGAAAGATTGAACGTGCAACAATAAGGGAAATGGAGAACAATAGAGATCTCTACGAGGACCTCCTTAGGATGGCACGCATGGTGGACATAATGTATGTAGATACTGAGGAGAAAATGATAAGAAAGGAACATGAGAAAGAAAGAGCAGAGGATGATACTCCATCTCCATCTTCTAGTGACCAGTCTTCTTCTTCATCATCTTCTCATCATTCAAATGAGGAGATCAATCAAATCCTTCAAGCATAGAATGTTGAATTGAGGAGACTTCTACAAGAAGAAAAAGTGGAGAAACATAGATTGTAGCTTTAGTTACGAACCATGGAAGAGGCCATGGAAAAGTTAAAGCATAGCAAAGGCTTCGCAAAGCCATCATCACCTACTTCAGAATCGATAGTTGAGGTAAATAGTTTTGATCGTTCTTCAATTTCATATTCAAATGATGGTATTTCTATTGGAAACATGAAGGTACCCATTTCAGGAACACACATGGGACTCCTTACCAAGATGGGTTATAAAGGAGGAGGAATTGGTGTTAATGGACTAGGAATGACTAAGCCATTGGAGGTTGTACAAAGACCTTGATTTGCAGGTTTGGGATACACTGAAGGAGAGTGATCAAAGGTATCAGAAGCTTCCAAGACATTATCGAAGCAATTAGAAGAAGAGGATGATTGGAACACATAACAATCCTCCCATGACAGTGCACATTGCAGAGGAAGAGCTAAGGCAACCTCTCATCGCCAGGATTGTGCCATAGATAGTCAAGAGAGGTATAAAATGTATCAGTATTCTAAAGTTAATTTTTATTACAAACATATTGTTAATGATGAGCAGAAATCATGGCATATAAAGCCATGTAGTTTTTGTGGTTTACATGACCATGTGGTTGTTGAGTGTTGGAAGAGAGTGGTAGTAAGAAAGAGGATGAGGCATGAAAGAAAAAGGTTAAGTAGGTCTAGAGGAAGAATACTTTTTGCAATCATTGCAACAGAGGTGGACATCAAAGAGCCACATGTTGGAGGCTCCATCCAGAGTAGCATCTCAAGGAAAAAGTGCTCATGCAAGAACTAGTTGGAAAAATTTTCGACAAGTGAATCTGCCACAGAGGGATGGCCCATTCACCTTGATGAGTGAGAGATGTTTTTACTAGGTATGTTAGCTTGCAATGGCTGCATTTTGTAAATCAATGTGTTGTGATATAAATTTCAAAGTGATGATGTTTTTTCCATCGCTTGTTAAAGCAACAATGATGTTTTGGCCTTTTATTTATAGTTACGGTATTGGTTTTTATTATGATGTAAACTTGACCAAAGCGGGTATCTTATAAACTATTGGAAAGTATGGGGATGCTTGGGCCATTATTGGTCATGTAAGTGAGCATGTAGTTTGAAAATTTTGTACTACAGATTTGTAGAGGACGAAAGTGTCAGCTCATCACTTATTCATTCAAGGGATCAATAAAGTGCTCAAAATTAAAAGTGTCTAAAAGTGCTCGAAACCTGTACTAGTGCATAGATCTCAATATCCTGAATCCAACAAATCTTGAATTTCTCAAAACCGATATCGTATGCTACTGGTATCGGGTTTTGATCATTTTCCCAAACATGTAAAAAATTGCAGGTTTGACAGGCTAATTGTACATTTTGGGCCAATGGCAGGCTGCCACTTGGCCTCTCCATATTGGTGCAAAAATGGTTGAATCTGACTGGTTCAAATTTTTATTATTATTTTAATTGGTTGACTAGGATTTTATGGGTCCAATGGTTGGAAGTGATGTGATCCAATGGATGGTTGCCTTGTGGCCTCTTAGTAGCATGTTAAAATTTGTTTATAGATCAAAGGGACCGCACCGAGGTTGAACACCAGACCTACGACCAAGCATCAAGACACATTACTGCTACAACATAATCTCGGGACTTAACTATATAATCTCCTGACATATATTTAAGTTTGGCGTAGTTACCGTTTGGGGGTTGGTCCGCGCTAAGCCTCAACGGTAGTCCCCATGCCCAGAGAACCATGGGGCGAGACCAAGGGCTAGGGCTTAGCCCCATCCCCAATCACGGGCCTTGTCAACATGACCACAATGAAGGCTTTATGGAGGGGCCAGCGCCAGGCCACACGGGCCCGCATATGACTGAGACCTCCAGTTTTGGCGCATGTATAGATTTTAGCACCTGGATCCGGGTTTTATGCACCCAAGTGTTGATTCAGTTGAGGGTCGGCCGACGAGGGCAGGCGGTTAGCCCCAGCCCCTGGGCACGTGGCCCCCATGCAACCATAATTTTTGGAAACTAGGAGTTATAGGGAATTTAAAGTGTTCAACAATTTGCACCATTGGGTATGATTGTGGGCATAATTTATGCGTCAGTTCTAGGTTTGGAACGCTCGGCAAGGTTTTCAAGCAAATTGTAGGACAGTTACCTATGGAAAAATGGGAAAATCTTGGGAGAAGCATAACTTTCTCAGTTTTTGGCCAAATGAGGTGCAACAAGAGCCCAGCTAGGGGTTTTTGATAGTTCTAAAGCCATTGGAGACATAATATTTACATTCTTATCATTGTAAATCCATGTAAACACAAATTTGAGCACTTAATGAAAGAGGCCCATCATTGGAAGCTGGACCAGGAGATGTAGCCCAGGAGAGGGGTGAACTCCTTTATCATTTTTGCTATTATGTGTTTCTGATATGGTATATTGTCTTTGTTTTATGTTGTTAACTAAGTTTAAAAACCATAATTTTATGTGTTTTGCAAAGTGATCCATTTCCTACAATACATAAAAAAATTTACTTGCAATTTTACCATCACCTTCAAGTTTACATTACATATGATTTTGGTATTAGAGCTCAAGGTTCTTGTGAATGTTTGATTTTGTTTGCAAGTGTTTTATGATGCTTACAAGGTTGAAGCTTTTATGATGCTTACAAGGTTGAAGCTTAAAAAAGGAGAATCAAAACTTGTGGAGCTAAGATCTCAAATTGTTTCAAAGAGAACAGACACGCCTCAAGATTCATTAGTCATGGCACATGAAGAAGGTCTTAAAGGGATGTTTGAAGATGAAATAACTTTCAGAAAAAAATTCTTTTAGATGTCTAAAATGGTAAAGGTTCTTTATGAACATAGGAATTCAAAGTTGTATGAAGAGAGCTCAAAACCTCCAAAAGGAGATGGAGGAAAAGGAGACAAGCCTGCAAAAGGGAATCGAGGAAATGGGGAAAAACCACCACCTTCACCTTCATCCTCATCCTCATCTTCTTCTACTTCGTCTACCCTTTCACAAACACCTCCAAATTCTCCAAAAGGACATGGTAAAACTCCTTTGTTAAATCTTGAGATTAAGTTTTAATTTCCTATGTATGATGGAGAGGTAAATGCTTAGAAATTAGATAATTTGATTTGCCAGATTGAAGTGCATTACAGGATACAAATAATCAAGCATGATGAGACCAAAATTCAACTTTCTTCTCTTAGGTTGTAAGGTGAAACACTTATTTGGTGGGAGGCCAAAACTCAAGAGGACATGAAGAAACATGGTAAGTTTTTATCCTCTTGGAATGATTTTGTTGTTGCAATAGGAAAGAAATTTTATCCATTAGCATACATGCAAAAGGTATTATGGATTGGCAAAACTTTAGGCAAACTAAGGGACAAAATGCGCAAAGAATTTAGGAAATGGCCTTTGATTTTGGGTATAGATTTGTCCTCCCAAGATACTCTACTCAAATACATTGGAGGATCACATAGTTGTTTAAGACGCACTAATCTCATGTTTAACCCTACAAAACTAGATGAAGTTTGTGTACAAGCAACTCATTTAGAAGCAAGAGGGGAAAATGTTTCTAAAGAAACTAGTGAGAATTCATTCAAGTCTGGAGAAAAAAGGAAAAGGGAAGTTCAAAGGCAAAGATAAAAAGAATGCTTAAGTCAAGAAAGAAGGAGAAAAACTCACATGTAAACATTGTTCTAAAGAAGGCCATGATGAAGACCATTGTTGGAAACTTCATCCTAATATGAGACCCAAAAAGTTTAATAACAAGGAGAAAGAAAATATTGTTGCAAATACACAACAAGATCTAGGATTTGATTCCGAAGATGAACCAAAAATCATAGCCATGGGATTGAAAGGTAAGGATTCAATTGCAAGTACTAGTTCTTTTAATAATCCCATTGAGACAAAAAATGAAAGAGAAGGAATAGATTTTTTCCATATTAGAGTCATCGCATAACATAATTAGACACTTTATTTGATAGTGGATCACAAGCAAGCCTCATTTCTGAAGACATTGTGAAGAAACTAAATTTGGAAACCATTCATCATCCTAAACCTTATCCTTTGGATTGGGTATGTGACAATGCCAAATTGCAAGTGGCAAAAAAATGCATACTTAGATTTGTCATCACTGCAAATTTTATTGATGAGGTAGAACTTGATGTGGTACCACTTGATATTTGTGGGATTGTTTTGGGAAGCCCGTACTTATATGGAAGGAAAGCCATCTTTCATCGTCATGAGAAAAAGTAGCACTTGTTTAAAAATCGGATTGAGTACATTGTTAGAGCACATAGCAAAAAGTTTAATTTATCTCTTGTGAATAATGGACAAATGAAAACATTTGTAAATGATAGTTAGAATTTTGCATTGTTGATGATTAAACATAAAGACGTTGATGAATTTGAAGCCTTCCAAGAATGTGATGCAACATTAAAATATGATTTAGTTGAAGTTTCTAATACATATGATAAGATATTTCAGGAATCTAATGTGTTACCTCCTAAAAGAGGAAAACAACATGAAGTTCATTTGCAACACGATGATTCACTTTTGAATATTGGTTTTCACAAGATGCTAGTGTTAGAGAATGTGAGAATCAAGAAGAAGATGTAAGAGATACTTGACAAAGGGAACATTACTTCTAATACATCTTCTTGTGGGTCTCCTAATGTTTTGGCTTTTAGGAAGAATGGTGCATGGTGATGGTGTTCACATTTGGTGAAGATTCGAGCCAAAAAAAATGCTAAACATGATCATCATGTTGGCCACAGTTTTTAGGTTGGAGATGAAGTAAGGATTTGCATCAGTAAAGAAAAAATTTGAGGCGAAAAGAAATTGAAATTGGGTAAGGCTCCTTTGATTGAAGGCATAGGAGAGAATGTTCAGATTTCTTTAACATAAGTTTTATCTTCTAAATATCTTGAAGAATTGTAGCAAAATCCTATCCTTGACACAGAAACAGGAACTTCAAGAAGAAGGAATGGGAAACACCTACATATGTGGTTAAAAGGTACAAAACCAGGCAAAACCAAATGGATTGAAAAGGGAAGGGTGAGGGAATTGTACCCTCATCTGTTTTTTGACTAAAAATAGTCTTTTAGAGGTCTAAAAGCTTCTAGTTGGGAGGAGTGATCCAGGGGATTAGTAAAGTGATCAAAATTCAAAGTGTCCAAAAGTGCTCGAAACATATACCAGTGCATAGATCTCGACTACCTGAATCCAACGCAACTTGAATCGCTCAAACCCGATATCGTATGCTCTTGATATCGTGTTCATATTGTTTTCCGAAACAAGCAAAAAAATTGCAAGTTTGACAAGTTGATTGTACATTTTGGGCCAGTGGCAGGTTGTCACTTAGCCTCTCCAGATTGGTGAAAAAATGGTTGAATTTGAATGGTTCAAATTTTTTTTTTAATTTTAATTAGCTGACTGGGATTTTATGGGTCTAATGGTTAGAAGCCACGTGGGCCATACTAAACCACAAGCTCGGGACTTAACCATATAAGATCCCGACATATATTTAAGATTGGCGCAGTTACCGTTTGGGTGTTAGTCTCCGGCTAAGCCCCAGCCCTAGTCCCCATGCCCCCAAAACCATGGGATCGGACCAAGGGCCAGGGCTTAGCCCCAACCGCAAGTCACAGACCCTCTCAACATGACCGCAATGGAGGCTTTATGGAGGGGCCATCCCATAGGCGTGAGGAAAGGGGGCCAGCCCCAGACCACATGGCCCCGCATATGATCGAGACCTCCAGTTTTGGCGTGTGGGTAGATTTTAGCACCTAGATCTAGTCGGGTCTTATGCGCCAAGGTGACGATTTAGTTGGGGGTCAGCCGACAAGGGAGGGTGGTTAGCCCCAGCCCCTCGGCACGTGGCCCCCATGCGACCATAATTTTCAGAAACTGGGGATTATAGGGCATTTAAAGTGTCCAACAATTTCCACTGTCGGGTGTGATTGTAGGCAGAATTTGTGCATTGGTTCCAGGTTTGGGGCAAATTGTAGGACAGTTAGCTGTCGAAAAGTTAGAAAAACTTGGGAGAAGCATAACTTTCTCACTTTTTGGCTAAATGAGGTGAAACAAGAACCCAGCTAGGGGTTTTTGATAGTTATGAAGTTATTAGAGACATAATGTTTACATTTTGAGCACTATAAATCCATGTAAACACAAATTTGATCACTTAATGAAAGAGGCCCATCGTTGGAAGCTGGACCAGGAGATGTAGCCCAAGAGAGGGGTGAAATACTTTATCATTTTTGTTGTTATGTGTTTTTGATATGGTATATTGTCTTTGTTTTATGTTGTTAACTAAGTTTAAAAACCACAATTTTATGTGTTTTGCAAAGTGATCCATTGCCTACAATACATAAAAGTTTACTTGCAATTTTACCATCACCTTCAAGTTTACATTATAGATCACTTACGGCTCTGAAGAACAAGGGTGAAGGAGAAGGAATTATGGCCTGTTAGGACACTTGTGGTGCAGACAATGAAACACATTAATTTTAGATTATGTACATTCTTTTGGAGGACCAAAATCTCCTTAGTGGGGAGGAATGATCTAGGTGGCAATAGAGATGCTAAGAAGTCAAAGAGGGTTCAGAATAGCTCAAAAATCAAAGTCGGCAGATGGAAGTAAAACCAGGACCAGATTGGTGGTTTGGTTGCAGGTGTAAGGGATAATCGTTCAAATCCTGAAACGATCTCCTCAAGCGTAGGTGGAAGTTCTTCTTCTATTTCCCTTGGAGTTTTAGTCATCTGCCTCCAAACTTAGATATTCTACTAAAACAACCGAATTGTTAAATTTACCCAGAAAATAGCAGAACTTCACTTACCCGGAACTGAAAGGAGTTAACACCCTATTGAAAAACTTCTCGGGTCCGCCTTTTCCATAGTGCTCTACCTCTCTCACGGAACCGAAAGAAAACAAAGCTCTAGCTTATAATTTCTCGGGTTCGAAATCTGGATTAACTCGCGTATACTTTTACCACGCGACCACCATTGGATCGCAACCTCCACAACAGACGGTTACGATCATCTAGACTTCAACAGAATTAAGCCACAGTTGAATTGCTCATCGGGTCTGAAAATTTTATTAACCACCGTTCACTTTTCCACGCGATATCCATTGGATCTCGCTCCTCTAATCGAACGGCCCAAATCAACTGCACTATTAACCCAATTGATAAAATATCGCGTCCCGTTTTGGGTTAAACCTCAACGTTGATTTGCATGCAACTATCATAGATCTAACGGATCTGTCGATCGGACGGTTCTAGGCTTCTTCGGTTTTTCTCACAGGTTTATCGGATTTTTTCCTCCTTCTGCTATGATTTTACCACTTCCACCAGGTTTACCTTTTCACTAATGAATTCAGAGTTTAGCTAATTAAAGTTCCAAGGGTTGAAACACATTCGACTTAACTTAATACACAGTGAATGAGGAATTTAAACACGAGAACACCAGATCATACAAAACTCTAAGTTTAGATGCCAAAGTGGAATTCAGCAATACACAGAGATATTTCGAAGGAATTCAACCCCCCGGGATTTAACCTTTCATGCATAAAATACACAGAGATATAGAGATATTTCAATTCTTTTACAGTCTAATTCTCCATAACCAAATCCAGCCAAAATCCTCTTACAATAGTTCAAAACTTACATAAATACTTTACATCCAACAATCTGATCCTCAATCAATGGATCGAATCTATCTAATCCTAGATAAATACCTAAACTGCTTAATATTCTCCTTGAGAATCTCAACTAAGTCTGAGCTACTTGGATTAATTACAAAATCATTCAAATACCTATATTCTAGCTCAATTCCTATCTAGAAAACTTTGTAAATTGACAGCTAAAGGATCCCACTCCTTTGCTTGTAAACTTTTTTTGGATTTTTGGAATAAAATGAAGCCTTTTGTCTTTAAGCCTCATGCTCTTGCATCAGACTCCTGAGGACAAAATTCTTCATGGGCTCCTGTCCATGAGCTCCTCTACAAAATTCCCCAACTTCTGTAGCATGGTTTCTGCTACCCAGGTAGCATTAGCAATTGGTTGATCTTTCCACTTGACCAAGTACTGAAAATAGTCATGTCCCCTTGTTTTCTTAAACACTCTTTTATCCAATATATTATCTGGTTGCAATGCCTTTGTTGCAGGTAACTGTTTTACCCAATCCACCTCTTGTTCTTCCTTGTCTACTGCAGTGTCATCTACCTGTCCCTTTTCATACCTGTACAAGTCAGCAACATTGAAAATTGGAGATATTCCAATACCAGGGGGTAACTCAATTTCATATGCATTTGCAGAAAATTTCCTTAAAACTCTGCATGGTCCAATCTTCTTGAATTTTAATTTGTTATACTCCCTTTTTGGAAATCTTTCCTTCCTTAGGTGTGCCAAAACCAAATCTCCAACCTCAAAATTTACTTCTCTCTTCTTCAAATTTTCTCTGTTCTTGTACTTTGTGTTTTTGTCCTGTAGTTGTTGTTTTACCTATTCATGAACTGCTTGAATCTCTGAAGCAAAATCTTCTCCTAGAGCACTCCTCATTTTAGCTTTACCCAAATCTCTCAATTCAGACACTCCTCTTGGGTGCATTCCATAAACTATATGGAATGGACTCTGCCCTGTACTCCTATTAGGAGAATCATTATAAGCATATTTAGCCTATGCCAAAACTTGATCCCACTATTTTGGATGTTCACCTGCAAGGCTTCTCAAAAGATTACCCAAGCTTTTGTTCACAACTTTAGTCTGCCCATCAGTCTGAGGATGATATGCAGAACTGAAACTCAGTTTAGTACCAAGTTTCTTCCACAAAGTCCTCCAAAAATGACCAACAAATCTGGTATCTCTGTCTGAAACAATGCTCTTAGGTAACCCATGCAACCTTACAATTTCCTTAAAAAACAAGTTAGCAACATGAGTAGCATCATTGGTTTTATAACATGGAATAAAATGTGCCATTTTTGAAAATCTGTCAACTACTACATAAATTGAATCATGTCCCCTTTGAGTTTTTGGCAAACCCAAAACAAAGTCCATACTTACCATATCCCAAGGCCTATCTGGAATAGGTAATGGAACATACAAACCTGTGTTTTGGCTCCTTCCTTTTGCATACTGACAGACTTTACAATTCTTCACATACTTTTCTACTTCAGCTCTCATCTTCGGCCAAAAATAAAACCGGTTCAACTGCTCATAAGTCTTGTCTGCACCAAAATGTCCTCCAAGTCCACCACTATGTTTCTCCTTGATCAAATTTTCTCTCATAGAACAATTTGGTATGCATAGCTGATTTCTTTTAAATAATAGTCCTTCTTGCACGAAATAATCCAGCCACTTACTTCTGTCTAACAAAACAGGATTTCTACAAGCTTCAAATGCCTCTTTAAAATCTAGATCTTTCTCATATAATTCCTTAAGAAAATCAAAACCCAACACTTGAATTTGACTTTCTTGCACCAAAATGTTTTTTCTACTTAAGGCATCTGCTACTTTGTTTAATTGACCAATTATATGTTTTAACACAAAATTAAAACTTTGAAGGTATTCTACCCATTTTGCATGCTTCTGGTTAAGCTTTGGTTGTTGCATAATGTATTGTAATGCATGGTTATCTGAATACAGTATGAACTCCTTAGACATCAAGTAATGTATCCACTTCTTCAAAGACTGCACCACTTCATAAAATAAGAAGAATATTTCTTCTTTGACTCATTCATATTTTTGATAAAATAAGCTACAGGTCTGTCCTCCTGACTTAAAACAGCTCCAATGGCTTCTCCACTGGAATCACACTTCACTTGAAAAGGTTTATTAAAATCAGGCAAAATCAAAATAGGTTTCTCAGTAATCTTTCTCTTCAACAGCTAGAAGTTCTTTTCTACTTCAACAGTCCATTTAAATGGTTGTCTGTCCTTCTTTATAGTGTCAATAATTGAAGCATTGATCTTACTAAAATTCCTTATGAATTTCCTATAAAATCTAGCAAGACTGTGAAAACTTCTTACCTCAAAGATACTTTTTGGTGAAGGCCACTCCATGATTGCCTTGATCTTCTCAGGATCCATCTTTAACCCATCAGCAGAAACAACAAAACCCAAATACACCAACTCCTCCTTCATGAATGAACATTTCTTTAAATTTAACAGTAACTTCTCTTGTTGTAGCCTCTATAAGACATAATTCAGATGTCTCACATGTTCCTCTTTTGATCTACTATAAACTAATATATCATCCAGATATACTATTACAAATTTACCTATAAATTCTTTCAAAACTTCATTCATGAGTCTCATAAATGTATTGGGAGCATTTGACAACCCAAAAGGCATTACCATCCATTCATACAATCCTTCATTTGTCTTAAAAGTAGTTTTCCACTCATCTCCTTCTCTAATTCTGATTTGATGATAACCACTTTTTAAATCTAACTTTGTAAAATATCTTGCTCCACTCAAACAATCCATCAAATCTTCAATTCTAGGTAAAGGAAATATGTACCTGATTGTTATCTTATTGATTGCTCTTGAATCAGTGCACATTCTCCAGCCTCCATCTTTCTTTGGGCTCAACACTGTTGGCACTGCACAAGGACTCAAACTCTCTCTAATCAGTCCCTTGTCTAACAGTTCCTGAACCTGTTTCCTGATTTCTTCATTCTCTATGGGAGTCATCCTGTAAGCTGCTTTATTAGGTAGATTTTCTCTTGGAATCAAATCTATATGATGATTGATCTTTCTAATGGGTGGTAACTCATCAAGCAAATCATCTACAATGATATCACAATAATTGTCCAACATCTCCTGAATTTCAATTGGTAAATCAGAAACTTTAGTGGAAGTAATTATTATCTTGGGTTTGTAAATCAATGCAAAATTTACCTCATCCTCTTCAATCTGTTGCAAGTACTCCTTTCCACTCAACAATAGGATCTTTGGATCAGGTTTCCTTGATGCATCCTCTTCTTCCATAGGCAGCAATGTATGATTGACACCATCTTTACTAAATTTTTATGTATTCCTCTTTCCATCATGCATAGCTCCTCTGTCATCCTATCAAGTTCTTCCCAGCAATATGTGACACACATCCATAGGCATCACATCACACAAAATTTTGTCTCTGTATTTGCCCAACTGCAACTCCACTTCACACTGCTCATTCACTATCAACTAATACCCCTTTTGAAGCCATGACACCTTGTAAGGTGTTGGGTGTTTCTTTGTCTTCAATTTCAACTTCTCCACCACTTCTGTGGAGACCAAATTATCTGTACTACCACTATCAATTATCATCTGACAACATTTCCCTTGAACCTTGCACACAGTCCTGAACAAGGTCTTTCTCTCTATTGGTTCAACAATTTCCTTTGTTGGCTTTAACAAAACTTTGTTAACTACCAAAGATTCCCCTTTCTCTGGTACATTTTCTTCTTCTATTACCTTTCTTGCTTCCTCTTCAGTCTTAGCAACAATTGCATTTCTTTGATTCATTCCTATGTTTTCTGGGCACTCATAGGCTCTGTGTCCCAGCTTGTTACATCTATAACATCTGACTTCTCTTCCTCTACCTCTACCTCCTCTTCCTCTATAAAAACTCCCTCTGCCACTTGCATCTCCTCTTGTGGGTGCATGCTGACTTGAGTTGTTGTTAGCACCATCTCTAGGTGTTGTAGACCTTCCTCTACCACCTTGACTTCCCCTTCCTTGAAAAGTACCTCTATTTCTGGCAGATTGCTTCCTCATGAGTTTTTCTTCAGCCTTCAATACCATCTGATAAGCCTCTTCTACTGTTTTAGGAGACAGTACACTTATCTCATCTTGGATCTCCATTTTGAGACCATTCACATATCTTGCAACCTTCTCATCTGTATCTTGGATTTTTCCTGCTCTTATACTCACTTTGTAGAATTCCTCTGTGTATTCCTTTATTGTCATAGACCTTTGTCTAAGATTTTGCATCTATCTAAATAATGTTTGTTGATAATCACTTGGAAAAAACTTACTTTTCAGCTTTGCCACCATTCTGTTCCAATTCTTAATTGGATGTTTACCAAGTCTCCTTCTTTCTTCCTGCACTCCATCCTGCCAAAGTTCTACATGTCCTTTCAGTTTTGTGACAGCAAACTTCACTTTCTTTCCTTCTTCTGTTTCTTCATAATCAAAGAATTTCTCCATGTCATTAATCCATTCTATCAATTCTTCAGGGCTTAAGCTTACTATATAGATTGAAACTTCGAGTGTGGGCTTAGATTTGGATCTCAATACTGACTTAAAGAATCTCATTTCAGGAGTTACATCTGCAGGTTCCTCATCTTCTGCAGCTCCAACTTCAGGTTCACTGACATCTCCAGCATCTGCATCTCTTCCCATTTCCATTGCTTCCAATATGGCTTGCATTTGTTGCATAGCTTCCAACACTTCAGCATTTGCAACTGTTCTTCCTCTTCTTTGACCACCACCTCTTCCTCCAACTATGAAAGCCATGTTGCATTTCTTTTTCTGATCTTGAGATCTTGTCCACTGTCAATAGGCTGCTCTGATACCACAAATGGTGGTATGGTTGCAGGTGTAAGGGATAATCGTTCAAATCCTAAAACGATCTCCTCAAGTGTAGGTGGAAGTTCTTCTTCTATTTCCCTTGGAGTTTCAGTCATCCGCCTCCAAACTTAGATATTCTACTAAAACAGCCGAATTGCTAAATTTACCCGGAAAATAGCAAAACTTCACTTACCCAGAACCAAAAGGAGTTAACACCCTGTTGAAAAACTTCTCGGGTCCGCCTTTTCCACAGTCCTCTACCTCTCTCATGGAACCGAAAGAAAACAAAGCTCCAGCTTATAATTTCTCGAGTCCGAAATTTGGATTAACCCACGTATACTTTTACCACACGACCACCATTGGATTGTAGCCTCCACAATGGACGGTTACGATCATCCAAACTTCAACAGAATTAAGCCACAGTTGAATTGCTCATCGGGTTTGAAAATTTTATTAACCACCGTTCACTTTTCCATGCAATATTCGTTGGATCTCGCTCCTCTAATCAGACGGCCCAAATCAACTGCACTATTAACCCAGTTGATAAAACATCGCATCTGACTTTTGGTTAAACCTCGACGTTGATTTGCACGCAACTACTGTAGATCTAACGGTTCTGTCGATCGGATGGTTCTAGGCTTCTTTGGTTTTCCTCACAAGTTTATCAGATTTTTTCCTCCTTCCGCTTTGATTTTAACGCTTCCGCCAGGTTTACCTCTTCATTAATGAATTCATAGTTTAGCTAATTAAAGTTCCAGGGGTCGAAACACATTCGACTTAACTTAATACACAATTAATGAGGAATTTAAACACCAGAACACTGGATCATACAGAACTCTAAGTTTACAGGACAAACTGGAATTCAACAATACACAGAGATATTTCGAAGGAATTCAACCCTCTGGGATTTAAAATTTCATGCATAAAATACACGAAGATACAGAGATATTCAATTCTTTTACAGTCTAATTCTCCATAACCAAATCCAATCAATTCTCTTATAGTAATTCAAAACTTACATAAATATTTTACATCCAACACTCTGATCCTCAATCAATGGATCGAATCTATCTAATCCTAGATAAATACCTAAACTGCTTGATATTCTCCTCAAGAATCTCAACTAAGTCTGAACTACTTGGATTAATTACAAAATCATTCAAATACCTATATTCTAGCTCAATTCCTATCTAGAAAACTTTGTAAATTGACAGCTAAAGGATCCCACTCCTTTGCTTGTAAACTTTTTTTGGACTTTTGGAATAAAATAAAGCCTTTAGTCTTTAAGCCTCATGCTCCTGCATCAAGATCGTATTACTCTTCGCCATGATTCCAACTGTGTTAACGACACTCAAATCCGAGTTTGTATGCTCAAGTTATAGCTAGTCAAAGTTTTGGTCAAACTTGGCCAAGTGGCAGTCCTAACGAGGCAACAATTTGGCAAAGTCCCTGCGCATAGAATCTGGCCACCGGAACAGGAAATTTTGTTACCTACTTAATTTTGCCAGTGACTGTTAAAATCCGATCGAAATTTTCTATACTGGTTTTTTATAATAAAAACAAAAAAGATATATTAAAATAGGGGTAGTGGCTTGCAACACCCGACATCGTTATATGTTAAAAATATAGAAACCACGTATTAAAAATGGGGTGGCAAGTGGTCAATCCCCGCCACCCCCCAACACCTTTGAAAAACATATTAGATATACATATAAATATCATTAAATGGCAGTCAAAAAACCGAGTTCGACAGGGATCGTACCCGCCCGATCGATCCGAGCAGCCCCATACGACGGCACCACAATAAACCATAACTATATTCCAAAAAGCACCATCCTATCGTCGTTACCGCCAAACATTAACAAATAATGTGCCATATATATAGTTCCATTGCACGTCATTATAACAATTCCAAAAATTTAACAACGTGCCAAATTGCTAAATGTCCACAGGAGGGGTTTCACCCCGGGCCTCTACACCAATGGCCAAACGACCTTTTCATTTTAAAATCCGTCATCTTAAATACATTTAAACTCAGTTTCTCATTCGAACAAGAGATAGGAGGGCGTCGAACAGAGGAACTTTGAGGCACTGTAACCCAAAGACGAGGCAGAACCTTGCACACACATATTTAGAGACAAGGTATATTTCAGGGGAATATTCCACAAGAATATTCTTTGATGCAGTAAGGAATCTAAAAGATTCCCTACAGGGTGATTTTTCACAATGACGGTAACATCTCAACTTTATACTCAAAATAACTAGAATTTTGCTAGGAATGCAATGGTGTGGTCTGTTTCCCAATCTGAGTAGCAGAAATTCAGATAGCCAACAGCAAGGAATCTTTACAGAATCTTTTAGAATCTAAAAGATTCCCTTAGAGGCTGATTTTTGGCCGAGGTGGAATGTTGTCAACTTTATAATCATTTTTCACAGGATTTCGCAGGAAGCAAAGTGGTGTGCTTAGAATATTCATCTGCGTATCATATTTTTCGACCATCTTCAAGAAGGAATCTTTGGCAGAATCTTTGCAATTCCCAAGGGTTCGGAATTTGACGGTGTGAGAAAGGGGCAAAGTTTATAGTTTTTTGACCTAATTTCATGCCACAAATTCAGTGGTGATGTCCATTTAAGAAGTTGAGCTTTGAATTTTCTAGCCATCTCCGAAAGTGGAGGTAAATGATGGAGTGATGCCATGCTTTTCTTCTAATTTGCTGAGATGATGTTTTTGTTGTTGAGATCCCTGTTTATATTTATGTTGAGGGATACTTGTAGGCCACATCATGTGAGATTTCATTAGCTTGTCATGTTGAATGAGGGCCCATTTGAGTGAGATTTCCTATAGAAGGACGTCTCGTGGAGATACATGCCACTCTTATTGAGGGAATTTTCCGATATGAGTGGGAGTTCCCTAAAATGTCTCATGGAGAGACACACCATTCTGGTTGAGGGAACTTATCCTTGTAATGACAAAGAATGTACTATGTACTCATCATCATCTTGCAACATTCAATGAAACAGATTCCTCACTCTTGACACCAGGGCTCGGAGACATAACCCACACTAGGTGAACTTCGTTATCAATGTGTTTGTGTTATTAATTTGATGGTTGTCATTATGTTTCATCTTCCTTAAAGCATGCACATGTGATTGTTCTATACTCTTTTATATGCAACTCTGCTAACATCACAGAAGTAAAAGATCTTGGTTAATTATGGTAGTTGAAGGGATCTGGATCATTTAGCTCTACTCGAATTTGAACAC
The DNA here is from genome assembly GCA_031772625.1 of Pinus tabuliformis. Lineage (NCBI taxonomy): Eukaryota > Viridiplantae > Streptophyta > Pinopsida > Pinales > Pinaceae > Pinus > Pinus tabuliformis. The sequence continues at coordinate 1,169,050,535 of CM062819.1, read as the reverse complement.
ATTTATCTGTGTTATTTACAAACCTCTAATAATGCATGGCCTCGGCACTCGGCCAAGTATATATACACGTATGTAGTTATTACATATAATCAGTATTCCACATCATTCCCTTTACCACGGTATATATGCAAGCCTTGCCATTTCCACGACCATGCCTCGTTCATCCAGTGGACAAGATTGGAGGGTCAAATTAATGGTGAATGTGGTTCCACGGGACTCTAAATTAGAGGTTGGCACATTCTTATTTTGGCAACTATTGCTTCTACTCCTTGGTCTCAACCCCCTCCTCTGACCCCAACTCGAAGGTCGGACAACCGCCCTATTATGTGCTAGTTGGCCATTAGAGGATCCAGAGGCTTCACCTCCACCCTGACAACATATGTCACAGTGATTCCATCCACTAATGGGAATCCAAAATTCACTGCCATAATAGATTAAAAAAAAGGCACAATAGGTTCAAGAACTTTCCTTTACTAGGAATCCAAAGACTAAGGTTCCACCCAAAGAAGTCAAGGGACTCTAGAGAAGCCCATCTCCACACTTGAGCCGTAGGGCATCCAAAAACCTTGTCCCCACTTGGAGGAAGTCCTTCTTATGCTCCTAATGCTCAACCAAAATGTGTATGTGTTACATGTTATTTTGTCACATTAGGAAAATGGCCATCGATTTGGATATCTTGCTATCCACACATGTGTTCCAGAGCATTACCCTATAAAGTTTCAAACTAAATTATCCCAAAGAAAATGGAATTTCTAGATCCTATGGTACAAAACCCTGATTTTGGTTATATTCACAGTTTCCTAGCTAATTTATGCGCATATGTGAGAAGACCATTATTAGTTGTGCATAAGTACGCATTGTCTTCCACTATGAATCTTGTGAATGGGAGATAATTCCAGTTATTACAATTTTGCTATGGCAAGCTCCCCTTACAAAGGAGTCAAGCACGAGATCATATCAGACCTAATGAAGTGATCGTACCCACTTCAGTGGATATGGTACAATGATTTACACGTATTACAAATGGTGTCGAAAGGTACTTGGGGTCACTTTAAATAAATATCCAATTAACCATTTTGAGGAGCTTTCAAGGGGATTGAGCTTTGCTACTTTTCTTTTACGTATACGTATGATCTGTGACTGTTCTACCAAGTTCAATTGTTGTAGTTGGTAACCTTAGAGACCATAATGTTAGGGCTATTACCTGATGTGACAGCAAAGGGAAGGTCATGTTGTACCTAGAATAGACATTGACTATTCTCACTTGGACTTTTTGGAGAGTAATCTTCACTCGATATGGCATAAGTGAAGTTACTTGCACCATATTGTTTCATTAAGCAGGTTGTCAGTATAATTGGTTCCATCTGATCTATCATTATTCACTTTTCACTTTGATCTCTGTGACGTTGGATTTCATTGCCGACTAGTGATTTCGCCATGAAAAGTTTATTTGCATGGTTTGGCTCTTTAGATTTACTAGAGTGTGTTATATGTTTTTTTTATTTTTATTTTTTTTACAAGACCTTAGGTGTGGATTGTGAATATTATTTAATTTTAATAATAAAAACTTATTTGGATTGAATCTAATGGCTACCAATCTGAAAGTTACCAACCAAGGAATGCCCATTAACGAGAATCCTAGTCCTCTCCCTGATCTTGGAAATGTCGATCCTCCATATATAGCCACATTATCACTTCCCGAATTCACGATAGGTTTACCTGTATGGTTTTTCTCAACTCCTCCAATTGTACTAGCTCAACCGAGTTTTTCACCTCAACTAAGTTCACCATCTCAACATCACCAACCTATTGTTGAGCCTTTACCTTCTTCATCCAACATGTCCTTGTCCCTTTCTTCCTCTGCGCTTCATAAAAGCCTTATTGCTAGTAACCAGGTGACTAAGAAGAAGAAAAAAGGGAAGAAGAAGAAGAAGAAGAAGAAGCAAGATAATAAAGTAGTCAACCAACCAACCATGGTTGTAAGTATTGGTAATGTTGAGGAAACTTCTAAAATACATCGTAAGCCCAAATACCCTTGCAAGGTTTGTAAGGGTGACCACTTCCTTATCAATTGTATTGGTATTCCTAAAGTCTTGGAAGTGTGGTCAAATAATTTTCATCAACTTACTATTGATCCACCAGCCAATAAATCTCAAATTCCAAGGGAAAAGGTTAAAGTTTGGTTTCCTTGTAGGTTATGCAAAGGGACTAATCATAGTCACATTTTCCCTCACATGGAGGGAACATGGATGAAGCTTGAGAATTGTTGGAAAAACTTACTTTTCACAGAAACAACTTCCAACTAATTACCTTAAACTTTCTCCCCACCTACCGTCAATTGAAGAAGTGATTGATCCAAATCAAAGTACAGAAAATTCCACTCTTCCATTGGAGAGTGAAACATGTATCACTCATGTTGATGGACCATTTGTTGATCAAGTGATCGAATCGATTCCATATTCGATCAATCCCACTACTTTAGAGAGTGAACTTAATACCACTCAGGTTCTTCATGTTACCTTAGATTCTTCTACACATGGGGCCATTTCATCTGTTACTTTTGAATCTCATCCAAGTAATGAGGTTATTTATTTTGGTTGGAGTAGACTGAAAGAACCTGGTCTTCCTTCTTCCACCCCTTTCCAAATCATTTTGAAGGCTTATGGTAAGCATGTGTGTCACACAAATGTAGATGAAGGTACTCTTGTCAGTGTTTTATCCTCGACCGCTTGGCAAGATTTGGATTCCCCTCAACTTGTGCTTGTTACATAGAATTTGTTAGCTTTTAACAAAATCGTTAGTGATCCTTTATGGATCCTTCCTAAGTTACCTATTACCTTGGAAGGTAATATTGTGTGTATCGATATTATGGTAGTCCAAGGTCCCTTGGATTTCAATTTGCTCCTTGGGAAAGACTATGTCTATGCCATGAAAGTTGTCATATCAACACTCTTTCTTGTGATGTCCTTCCCTCACAATGGAAACGTTGTGACAGTTGATCGGCTTTCCTACATTGATATTGCTTTGACTACGAGTCATCCGACACCCCTAAATTTTCCTTATATGGAAGTGGTACCTACCCTACCATGGGTTAATTATGTGGCAACCTGTCCCATGTTTTTAGTTACCTATGTAAGTGAGCCTCTCACTATCTACTCGACTTATTTTGACTTAGATCCGGTAACTCACATGGTAAAATATTCAATGGGGGCATTTGAATACAATTTTCTTATCCTATTGATACCCTTGACATGTGTTCCTTCCAGAGAACTGTTCTTCCATCTAATGAAGACCTTTTGGAAGCCATGAATAAGGGGTGTCCCTTGACATGTGTTTCTTCCATTTGGAAGCCATGAAATAGGTTCTTTGAGGATAGTTGTTTTACTATGTCAACCTCATTAAAAAATGAAATAGATCTCTTGAGGATTTGGATTCCCCTCAGCTTGTGCTTGTTACATATAATTTGTTAGCTTTTAACAAAACCGTTAGTGAACCTTTAGGGATCCTTCCTAAGTTACCTATTACCTTGGAAGGTAATATTGTTTGTATCCATCTTATCATAGTCCAATGTCCCTTGGATTTAAATTTTCTCCTTAGGAAAGACTATGTCTAAGCCATGAAATTTGTCGTATCAACACCCTTTCATGTGATGTCCTTCCCTCACAATGGAAACATTGTGACGATTGATCAGCTTTCCTACATTGGTATTGCTTCGACTACCACTCATTCGACACCCCTGAATGTTCCTTATATGGAAGTGGTACCTACCCTACCACAGGTTAATTATGTGGCAACCTGTCCCATGTTTTCAGTTACCGATGCAAGTGAGCCTCTCATTGTCTGCTTGACTTATTTTGATTTAGATCCAGTAACTCACATGGTAAAATCATCAATGGGGCATTTGAATACGATTTTCTTATCCCTATTGATCTCCTTGACATGTTTTCCTTCCAGAGAACTGTTCTTCCATCTGATGAAGACCTTTTGGAAGCCATGATCAAGGGGTGTCCCTTGACATGTGTTTCTTCCATTTGGAAGCCATGAAATAGGTTCTTTGAGGATAGTTGTTTTACTATGTTAACCTCGTTAAAAAATGAAATAGATCTCTTGAGGATAGTTCTTTTACTATGTAAACCTCATTAAAAAATGAAACAGATCCTTATGAGGATAATTATTTTCCTGTGTCAACTTCATTAAAAAATGAACTAGGTTATATTAGAATGGTTCTTTTATTGTGTCAACCTCGTTAAAAAATAAAACAAGGTTCCACGAGGATAGTTCTTCTATCGTGTCAACCTCGTTAAAAAATAAAACAAGTTCTTATGAGCATAGTTATTTCCATTTCAAGCTCGCATAAACATGAAACAACCCATGAGCATAATTCTTTTCCTATGTCGAGCTCATTAAAAAATGAAACAAATCCTCCCCTAATTAAGTCGAGTCTTTCATTTGATCTCATAAATAAGCCTTCATTACATCTGCCTATTAGTAACCTGTAGTCTACTTAGGTGAATGAAATGAATTTTTGGGGGCATGTTCCCTTGCAGTCATTATTCTGGGGCATGAAAACTTATCTCAAGCACATTTTCTTTGTTTCAAGCTTCTAAAAATGAAACCACTTTCAAGCACAGTTTTCTCTGTTTCAAGCTTGTGTAAAAATGAAACCACCCTCAAGCACAGTTTTTCTTTGTTTCAAGCTTGTGTAAAAATGAAACATATCTAGAGTCCATTTTGGTTATTATTTTGAAGACTCATTAAACTCATGAAAATCCTGAGCATCTTTTGCTATCTTTTCATGATCGTAAAATGCACATGAAAATGTTGACTTTTTCCATCTTTTCCTGCTTGTTAATTAAATTGAAATACAGTAACATGACTAATTTTTTATTACTTTTTTGAACTCCTTAAAACTTACAAAAAAGTGAAACAAGGAGTTCCTTTTACGCCCTTTTCAGACTCCCTAAATGTGAAAAGATCGTCGATTACTTGACTATTCGAACTCATAAAAGTAAATGAACAATCATCTTTTCAGTATAAGTTTACCCATTTTACGGACTAAACCAGACTATATACGAAAAAGGTATTTGTTGAATAATCATGTTCAATAGAGTTCTCTCTTGCATTAGTTTATCCTTTTTCAGGCTTGAGAGACTAAATTTATGACAAAGAACATTGTGTAGTTTACATATGTTTTTGTCTTGACTCCCTAAAACTTAAAAACATCGAGCTTTACTTTCTCCGGGCCCGTTAAAATTTTAAGGTAAAAGAATTGAACGAATTTCCTTTTCGTGTATTTTCAAACTCTTTAAAACATGAAAGCGACATCGACTTACCCCTTTACTGGACTCGTAAAAAATAAACAATATAGGACTCGCTAAGAATGACGAGACCGAACCACTCATTCCTAGGTTTCGTTAAAAATACTTTGAATGACTCATCTAAAGGATGAGCTTATTGAACAAGCATATGTTATCCTCCTCAAGCTTGTAAAAAATAAAGAGGTACTTTCCAGTAATGGTGGGGGAAAAGTGAGAAAGAATCTTTGTTTTTCATTTGTAAAAGGCAGTATGTCGCTCTTGAACATGACACTCTATCACTTTTATGCCTATGTTGGGAAATCCATTTGCCTCTCAGTTGACCATACCTCATTGAAAGTCTTCAGTTGGTTCGAGTTTTATTTTTGAGTCAAATGTTGCCAAGTCATTTTGTCACGTCTCTGATATGTTCAACAAAAGTTAAACCTTAGTCAGATTACTTTTCCAGTCTTAGCCTTCAGTTGGGTTGACCATCCCTGAGTCAGTCCTAAATTACTCTAAATTGTTTTTCTTCAAAACTTGACATGAGTTTCCTGTCATAGGCCCTCCTGCAACAGATCCCTTCCTATCAACTTTATCTAATTGTCTAGGAAATATGATCTAGAAACCTTCCATACCTTGAAGCCTGCATGCCTTCATGGCAGGTTTCTCACCTTCGATGACAAGTTCTCATCATTGGCCTTCGATTGAATGATTCTATGAGTGTTCGACATCAAATCATCTATTCACACTTCATGGATTGTACTGAAAGTACCTTGAGATCCATTGTCATTATTGGTTGTTTCTCTCACTCTTGTTAACGGTTCACATCATTGACCGGTAATCAAGTGGTTTTTACCATGTTCGACTTCCAGACATTCACTCGCATGCCTAGATTCGTACTATGGATTGAGATATGGAGATCAAAACCCTAGATCTAATTTCATCAATCCAGGTTGTGTAGAGTTATTAAATATTCATGATTGTAAACATAGATCCATTGATGGTTGCATCCATACTATGTCGTTTTTGCAATGGATCTTTAGATGTATTTTTGTATTGTGCTTTGAGACATTTATGTTCTAAGTATGGGAATGCCTACCTCAGTGATGATATTATATATTGCATTGTAACATTTGTTTGATTGTTTCAGGTCTCCGACTGCAGTCTCTAACCCAAACCTTCGCATGATAAAGCACTTCAGTCATCAAAATATTTCTTCTGACTTTACGCTTTAAGTGGCAATCTGTTACAAGTCATTTTGTCACATTAGGAAAATGACCATCGATTTGGATCTCTCGTTATCCACACATGTGTTTCGAAGCATTACCCTGCAAATTTTGAAACTAAATTATCCCAAAGAAAGTGAAATTTCTAGATCCTATGGTATAAAACCCTAATTTTGGCTATATTCACAGTTTCCTAGCTAATTTATGTGCATACACAAAGAAGATCATTGTTAGTTGTGCATAAGTACGCATTGTCTTCCACTATGACCTACGAACATGACTTGAAGTATGTAAAAATAAAAATTAAAGTCTAGAAGCATTGTTGGTAGCATCTATCTCAACCAACAAGCTTTGAATGAGTGCTTATTTAGTGTTAATCCCTCCCATCATGGAGTAACTTCCCTTCCTTTTTGGTACCTCTATCCCACTAATAGTGGATCTCATCCCTTGGAGAATGGATCCATAACTTCCCATTCTTGTCCTATAAAGCCATTACAGGTCTGAGAATTGGAATAGGATTGTTGGAAGTAGGTTTATGCTATTGAGATTAGATTGGAAGGCTTGTCTTGCAAGGGAGAGGGTTGGAGATTGAAAAAGGGACTTACAACATCAAGGCTACATGGTTGTAATACTTTTCTCCAACTTTATGAATATAAAATAATTTGTTCTTTCTCAATTACATCTTCATTGATTTAATTTGTAGGATTCAGTGATCACGTACATGGATTTTGGTTGTATATTGATTAGTTTATTATATATAATTGGTTAATTAGTCCATTTATCTCTTTGATTATATGTTGTATGCTTTGATCTCTTGTTTGCCTTTGTCTTTTCCAATCTCTTTCAAGATAGTATGGAGAATATGTCAGGACCAATGAGAGGACATCTAGGACATCAAGGAACGGATGGTCAAAAGCTTTGAGGGACTTCATCAATCATTTTTTCAAATCGGTAAGAGGACTCTATCATTTTATTTGCTTTCACTCAATCAGAGTCTAGGGAAAGGTAGAAAATCATGTTTGTTTGTTACTAGGGTTCTTTGAAATCTAGGGAGATCACTCTTATCCGCAAGAGGGATTTGTCCACATAACAGTGTGATTGAATCTTCTCTGTGTGCTACCAACATGCCAGGACTTCTCCACACCGTGTTTATCTTCTCTTCTCTAATCCCATGACATGCCTAGATTTATTTTCTTTTGTTGTCTAATGTGTTTTCTTTTCTCATCTACATTACTTTTGTTCTACTCATTGTGAATGTTTTGCCTATAATTTTCTTTTTTTCTTGCTTCTTCAGATATCCCTTGTACTCTCCCTTGTATTTCTTTGTCTTCCCTTATTTCTTCATGCTCGTTGTATATTTTTTTCTCTTCCTATGCGTGATCGTTGTTTTTTCATGTAAAATATGTGCTTTGTTGTGCACTTCCTCCCCCTATCTTTTCCAATCGACCTCTTGTCTTTTTACCTCCTCTCCTTTAGTTTTCCATCTGCTCACGCAACCTCTGTGCCATTCAATTCTTTTCCTTTTTTTGGTTCATATTTCCAAGAAAAATGTGGGATTATGTCCTTTTGTTTTTGCAGTCCATAAATTTTAAACACCAGATTTAAAAACACAACAACTAGCCTTCAATGGCTATCCCAAAACTATCCAATTTTCCTACAACAAGTAAACTAAGCATCCCAAGCAAGTCACCATTATCAGTCCCTAGAATATATGTCCCTTACTCAGCCCCATATTTTTTTTAGATACAATAAACATGAAATTTTTACATAACATTCATAAGCAAAATATAACTAGGGCTTTCACATGTGTTAGGAAATACCTGACCTAAGAAGGAGGGAGGTTGGGGATTGAAGAACATCCACTTGTTTGGTAAATCCTTGGTAGTTAAGAATTAGCGGCAATATTATTGCAAAGAAGAATATATGGAGGTAGGTTGTAAAGCAAAAGTATACATCCTCAATCCTTTTTATACTAGATTGGGAATCCTAGAAAAACATCAATATGATCTTAGTCCATCGGATGGTCTTAGTGTTGGCATTTCCTACAATAGAAAAGTATTAAGCCTAGAAGGTGAGGAATGATACTGAGAAAGTTAGGGTTGGAGTTGGCTTTGTGTTGGTTTGTGGTACTAGGATCAAGTTGCCAACAAATATGATTGTTTCTTTTTAAGACAAGGGTATTTTTACTTTTAATCAAGTTAGGGAGAAAACTTTAACTAATATTTTCCCTCAAGGTCGGAAGTCTTCACAAACTCTATGCTTGGAAAGGATACATGTTGAATTATGGAAGGAATTCTTAGAGTAATTAAAAAAAATATCACATTAGACTTAAGGAAGAGAATGACTCCTTTGCTAAAAGAACAAAACTTTAGGTATTTATACATATATATTGGATATGAACCTTTATTTGGATCTAAACACCATGATCCAATCTAGTGGTGGAAGCTTGTACTTGAAGAATAAAGTTCTAACTTTAGAAAGCTTATAGAGACAAAATAGGCATGGATTGGGTATATTTGTTTCATGTAGAAGGTAAGAGGGAACTCTCTCTTACTTGGTGATTAAATATTGTAATCCACAATAGTTGTGGAAGGAAATTAAGTAGATATCTGACATTCCAAATGTGTGGAGAAGAGAGTTGATGGAAAGTTGTTTGTTGAAAAGGAATTGAGAATTCAAATCGATGTCTTCTCTAATTGCATGGGGTATATGGTTATATAGGACTTCCTAAGTTTTTAAAAGGCAAACATATTCCACCTTTCTAGTGTTCATTCAAATTATTTGTCTAATGCCTTTATATAGAATGTGTGTGAAACTTGATGTTTCTTTCCATATTGGGAAATTATTTATTCACGTATCCCTATAATGTGACTTTTTTTATAGAGCCAAATAGGGCATTGAGGATTAATCTAGTTCTAGAGCTATTCCATTTATCTATGATTCTCATTATAAAGTTTAAAGCAAGTCTTGGGAAGGGTACAAATAACTATGCAAAATTTATGGCCCCGATATTATTGCTCAAATTTTCTTTAGAAAGCAAAATCGAATAAATTTAGATTTATGGGGAATCTTCTTTGGTGATTCATTGGATGGATGACACCTTACAAGTTCGCAATGTTTAACTTAGGCCATTAAGATTAGTTGCAAGATGTGCCTAAGGTCATTATTGTGGTTTCTTTTACTCATGTCCTCAAGGAGCATAATGTTGAAGTAGACTTCCTCCAACGAAGGTCATCTTGTGGCTAAAGGTTTATTTTTCTTGGAAGTATTTTAGGAAGAAGATATAAACTCCTCCTTGAAATATCTTCAAGTTCATGTTTCATTTGATATGTATGATTTTGTTTATACCATTTAAGAGATTGTGGATATTATTTTTATTTTTCCTTTTTAAGTAATAAATGCCTAGTCATATTTGGGCTTGACTTACATGACTAACATTTTCTTAGAAAAATTTGAGGCTTTATGGCTGGAAGATAAGAGGTTTGTCCAAGTTGATTAGACCTATTATTTTTTGTTAAATACTATGTTGTTGTAGTGGTAATTAGACGAGATAGACTTATTCATAATAATCATGTGCTCTCTATTCATTGTATTGTGCTATAAGCACATGAGAAATGTGATTTTCATTCTCACCTTCAGATAGAAATTGTGATTCTTTCCTTGGAAAAAAGAAACCATAATATCTTTATTGTTTTTCAATATATATAGTATTTGTATTGAGCTAAAATCTAGTTGTGGTGTAATTCGTACAAACATAGTACAATTTGGCATAGATCCAAAGGAGCTTAGAACATCAACCTTTCTCCCCACTAGCAAATAGAACAAGGTTGAGTCGTTTTTTATTTATTTATTAACAATGTTTTGCTCTTTGCCTTATTGAGCATATATATCCTTAAAAAATGATTTAGACTATAATAAACATGAAACAATGTAGTTACTAGATGGATCTATTGCTATTACAATTTCATTTTCCCTAATGAAAAGGAGAAAACTTAACATGTATTGAAATTCCATAATTGTTTCTCTTTTGTTGCATTTTTCTCATTGATATCCTTTCTTGTTTTTTATACCTCTTATGAGAGGAGTGTGGGTCAAAGGGGAAATTCTTCTAACATTTGTTGCTATTAGATAAAAATGGATTCCTACCATAAAGTCTATAAAATTTAATGGGTCCAATTTTCTTCATAACTCCACTTCCATTTCATTAATGTTATCTTTTGGTTTCTCAATATCTCTTGTGCACATACCCTATTTCATCAATTCTCCAAAGAGTGTAATCCCTAGGTCCTCCACCATTATTTCAACCTTCTCCTTTTGCTAATCTACTTCAAATACCTTGAAAGTATAATAGGGTAATCATTTTCTAGTTAAGTTCTATTGGTGCTCTTTTCCACTTGGTTTGCATCCCCCATTGGCGTGGGGGAGGGGGTGTGTTGGATGCATTACCTAGATCTAAATTTTATTCTTCATGAACATTTTCTAAAGTTACAAATACATTTTGATTTTTACTTATTGTTTTGTCACTTTTGAGTTGGGAAAAACTCATGAGTTGTATTCAATATCTATTTGAGGGTCTTGTTACCTTTTTAAGCATTCCTTCTTTGCCTAGACCTAATAAGGAACACTTACTTGGGAAATTATTAACAAAGTGATTGTGTTCATGGAAAGTAAAACACTTGATAGATAGCTTCTCATAATCCAATGGTTGCACATGTGTTTAATTGCCAATGTAAAGGTCCAGTTTTTCCAAGAGACATATTTTTAGATTTACTTCAATGCATATTAGGGTCTAAGTAAATATCCTAGGCTTGGATCAATTTTATCTACAAATGTATTGACCTTATTTCCCATTGCCTTGAGGGTATCATCATCTTATATATTAATAGGAAGAAGGGTTAATCTTACTCGCACTAGATCCAATGAAGGAACTTTCTACTCTAGATCAAAATTGAGAGGCTGATAGTTAAGATATATCCCTTGGCTATCTAGGAAAAATGAGCCACTAATAAATATTAAATATATCTTTTATTTATACTGAAAGTGGAATCTAAACAAATTAGCCCCGAGGGTTAGTTGAATTGGTAGAGTCCCCATCATTAAATCACCTTTGCTATTGAGAGGTCACACGTTCAATTCTCTCAACGTTCTTGAGGTTAGGATCTGTGGTTGAGGTGATAAGAAGTGATCCCTTCGAGTGGATATCCCCAGTACAAATATTTTGTGGATGTAGCAGTTATCAGACTCTGCATGTTGTAAATACTGAGGGGGGGGTGAATCAATATTCCCTAGCAATTAACACTTTTAAATCTTTTCAGAGCATTAGTTAATCTTCAATTTTTATTAATGTTTATCTAGTAACAACAGTAAACAAAAGAACACAATAGGCATGATAATTTTAGGTGGAAAACCCCACCGAACGCTTTTCTAATAAATTCTTTAATCTTCGGCCCCAACTCAAATGAAAGTTACAACTTCCTAGAATTCTAGAAAAACATTCTTTTCCACCTCCCACTGGAAGGACACCCCAACATCGTAGTTTCTTTAGTAGTAAACTGAATGTATGCCCCAACATCCTAGACTAACCTACCACCCTGAAGTGTTCATAGGCTCCAACCTATAGGCGACTTCATGCACCTGCCTAACACCTCCCTACCACCCTATAATGACTAGAAATGAGACAAGAGAATGGAATCCCGTACTAGGGACAATGATCTGCGATACAATATGATTTTCTTGTACTTTACCAATTACCTAATCACATTATGACCTGCAACCTAATCATGAAATCATTCAACAATGACTTCTATACCTCCCAACAATGCCTTCTATACCTCCCAACAATGCCTTTTCAACTTTAGGCAGATTGACTCTTTTACAACAATGACTCTTTTACAATTTTACAATGATGGTCTTTTACAATCTGACTCTTGACAGGAACTGTCACTTAACTTTCCATGGCTTCCTGGATCACTTGCATCTACTGAGGTATTATCGTGCTTGCTTCAAGTAATGGTACATTGGCACTGCATGTCCTTCTAGTATGTGTCTGAGTTGCCCTGAAGTGTCTTCCTTCTTGCACATGCATTAATGAAAAACACCCAAACCAATACACACAAAAAATATTACATTGTCCTGCAAAAACACATGTCAGAGATGATATTCAAAATTCAAATGAAAACACTAATCATACATACCTTGTTGTAGCAAACTTATCCTTGATTGTTGATGTGTGGTCCTTACTGTGATCCTTTTCTTTCCTTCTAGGAGTTTGATATTGAACCTATCATATCTATGTAATTTCTAATCTCCAAGGTCTGAAATTTCGTCCTATGGTACCCCTCTGAGTCCTCTTTCCAACCCCATAGTTGTGATCGATAATTTATTCTTCAATAAATATTTATGCCAAATCTCCCACGATGACCTGATTATAGACTGATTCAGTAGAGCGAACTTGTACGAAGTGACACGTGTCACTGTTTTGACCTTTGGCCCTAAAAATGATACCCAACAAACTACAGTTTGTCCTATTTCTACCACTATTTACAAAATTTGAATCCAATGCTCAAAGAGAAAGTTATGACAATTTTCCCAAGGTCACCTATTTGACATGGAATTCGAAAGCATGCAAAAACTCTAACTTCCTCAGATCATATTTATGAAAATGTAATGAACCAAGATCTGAAATTCCGTCCCTAGGTTCATTAAGAATTTTTCTCAAACGGGTTTTAATTTCAGCTTCTGAAGCTTCGTAGAAAAAGAGTTATAGCAAAAATTCCATGATGACCTGTTTGAAGCAGCGAAATCCTAGAATCCAAGGCTCTAAACTTGCTTGAAAACAAACCTTCAAAATTGATCATAATTGTGTGCCCTAACCAGACCTCAATGAAACCTTAAACTCCCTACAATATATCTTTCATTATAAGCTCATGAGGGCAAATAGAGGTCTTCTCACAAGATAGTTCGTTGAAAAGTGCTTGCTAGAGGAGGATATGAGGGTCATTATTTATAGAAATGTATTGAGTTGAGAGGGCCCTCAACAAGTGAAAATGGGAGGGATTTTAGGAGCATAAAATATTATTAGTTATTGACTATTCAATGACCACAACCAATGATGAGTGTCATGCCACAACCCCATGGGGTTTTAACCCACTAACTAGGGTTACTAACTTCAAACACAAATAACTCTCAAACCGTGAAAAACTACGTGGCATGCCATATATCAACGGAAACATCTTGACGAGTAGAATCCATCTAGAATATCATTGACTTAGAATAGGATGAGTTGTCAAGTCAAAATGTCTTAGGGTAGCCCTTGTTGTTGCTTGGGTTGACATCAATGGCAATCGTTAATCAACAATCTCCCCCTTTGGCATTGATGGCAACACATGTACTCCCCCTGTGATCATGACACCTCTTCCTACTACCTTGTCTCCCCCTTTATCATCAATGAAACATTGGGTTCATAAAACTCTATAACAGGTCATTCCTCCTCTATTTAAAAGGGTAACTCCCCCTGACAAACTGTCATCCTGTGGACCTATACACACCTCCACTCCCCCTTTCTACTTAGTTATATAAGAGAAAGAGTCTAATGAGAACTTGGGAGAATCCCAAGATTTTGGCGAAGATACTCAAATGCTTCACGAGGTAATAGTTTGGTAAAGATGTCAACAATTTGTTCCTTTGTGCCAACATATTCAAGCTTGATATTCTTTTCGGCGACTTTCTCTCTAACGAAACGATATTTGATCAGAATGTGCTTTGTTTTAGAATGCATCACAGGAATCTTGGAGATATTGATGGCACTGATGTTATCACAGAAGATGGGAATAGGCTCATCAAACTTGACTTAAAGATCTTGCAAATTTTGCTTCATACAGAAAACTTGAGTGCAAAAAGTTGTTGTTGCGATATATTATGCTTCCATTGTGGATAATGAGATTGAGGATTTCTTTTTACTTAACCATGAAACAGGGAAACCACCTAGATAGAATGCTGCTCCACTGGTACTCTTTCAATCATCAACACTTCCTGCCCAATCTGCATCTATATAAGCTTCGATAACTAGATCATTTCCTTTGGGATACCATAAACCATATTCTGTTCTGCCCTTAAGATATCGAAGAATTCTTTTGATGGCAATAATATGAGATTCCTTTGGTCTTTCTTGGAATCTTACTACTTGTCCAACTGCCTGCATTACGTCTGGTTGAGAAGCTATCACATATAGAAGAATGCCAATCATAGATCTATACAACCTTTGGTCCACATCCTTTAACGAATCTTCTAAGCTTAACTTGCAACCTGTTACCATTGGGGTAAGGACAGGCTTGCAATATTCCATCTTGAATTTCTTGAGCATTTCCTTGATGTACTTGGTTTGATATATAAATATTCCTTTATCCTACTAAGATATCTGAAGCCCTAAAAAGTATGTCAGCTCGCCAAGTAGAGACATTTCAAACTCACTTTGCATCTTTGTGGAATTTTTTTTACTTAATCTATCATCATTTCTTCCAAATATTATATCATCCACATATACCTCGATAATTGTTAGGTTATCTTGATCCACTTTCACATAGATATTATTGTCAACACTTCCTTTCTTGAATCCTTGTTGATGTATATATCCATCAATACAAGCATACCAAGCCCTAGTAGCTTTCTTGAGACTATATAGTGCCTTCTTTAATCTGCAGATGTAGTCTTCCTTGTCAGAGAGCAGAAAACCTTCTAGTTTTTCAATGTAAACTTCTTTTTCCAATTCACCATTTAGAAAGGCTGACTTAACATCCATTTGGTATACCTTGATTTTTCGCAAGCATGCATAAGTGAGAAACATCCTGATAGCTTCCATTCTAGCAACGGGAGTAAATGTTTCTTCAAAATCAATTCCTTCAACTTATGCATATCCTTTGCAAACTAATATTTATTTATTCCTGATAACCTATTCGTCCTCATTCAATTTGTTTCTGAAGGCCCATTTAGTTCCAATAACATTTTTATCCTTTGGTCGTGGAACCAATTCCCAAGTGTCGTTCTTCTCAATTTGATCTAGTTCTTCATTCATAGCTACTACCCAATGTTCATCTTGACTAGCTTCCTCAAAATTGATAGGCTCAAAAGTTGCTAAAAGAGAAAGGTGGACTTGTTGTGATGAACGAATTTTTTGACTTCTTCTAGTTCTAATTCCTTCATTTATGTTGTTGATGATTTGATTTCACAGATGATTCTTTTGACACCGTTCGTTTAAAACTTTTGGAGAACTTTCTTGTACATCTTGCTGATCATTTCTTATTTCCTCTTGGTTGACTATTGTTTCCTTATTTGATTGGTCTTGTTCTGGAGCTTCTTCTTCATCCTTCACGAATTATACCTCAAGCCCCTCAGAGATGATCTCATTGTTATCCTTTAGAACACAGTCTTCGTCAAAAGTAACATTTATGCTTTCAACTATTTGATTTTGCTTCAGATTGTATCATCTTTAAGTCTTTCTTTTGCGTGTATAACCAACGAAAATACCTTCGTCAACACGGGAATCGAACTTGCCCAAATTTTGGTCTTCTCTTTTGATGTAGCATTTACTTCCAAATATTTTGAAGTATTTGACGTTAGTCGGCCTTCCCTTCCATAGTTCGTACGGAGTCATGTTATAATTGTTCCTGAGAAGCTCTCCATTTATAATGAATATGGTTGTATCGATTGCTTGAATCTAGAATTTATCATCCAATTTTGGTCATTTAACATTGTTCTAGCCATTTCCTGTATAGTTCAATTTTTTCTTTCAACAACTCCATTCCGTTGTGGTGTTTTGGCTGTTGAGAGTTGCCTTTTTATTCCATTTTTGTCATATTATTGCTAAAATGCTTTGGACATTAATTCTCTGCCATTATCTTATCTCAAACATTTTATCTTCAAATCGGTTTCATTTTCGACCAATTCCTTGTAGATTTTGAAACATTCGAATGCCTCAGATTTTTTCTTTAAGAAACTGACAGTTTTCATTCTAGTGTAATCATCTATCATTAGCATAAAGTATAATTCATCGTCTGAACCTTTGTTCTCATAGGAGCACATAGATCAGTATGTATTAATTCCAATGGACGTGACGTAAAGTGTTCCTTTGTCTTGAACTCAACTTTTGTTTGTTTGTCATGCCAACAAGATTCACATATCGTATTGGTAGGTTTTGAAATTTTATGCATTTCTCTTACTGCTTCCTTTTTGTTGATCCTGACCAAATTGTCGAAATTTATATGTCCCATTCATTTGTGCCATAACCAACTTTCATCTTCTTTTTCCAAAAAGCACCCTTTAGGTGTTTCATCCAAAATGTATATGTCATTTGGAGCTCTGCTTGCTGTAGCCACAATTTTTCCAAATTTTCCTTTCCTGATTTCACATATCTTAGAGTTGAATATCTTCATGTGTCCTTGATTGCACATATGTCCAACAATGAGCAAATTGTGATTCATATTTTCAATCAACAACACATCCTTCGCTAATGCATCCTTGTTTCCAAGTGTGATCGTACCTGCTCCTATGACGTTTGAAGACCCATCATTTCCAAAAGACATTGTTCCATCCTTCTTTTCCTTCAAGGATATTAAATTATTTTTATCTCCAATCATATGCATTGAGAAACCATTGTTAACATACCAAACGTTTATGTTGCTTTGAGCCTTGAGAGCAATAGCACACTTTTCAGTGTTCTTTTTCCATACTTGTTCATTCTAATTTTGCAAGAATTCCTTTGAAGAGCTTCCAAGTCTACAATCTTTAGACATATGTCCAAAGTTGTTGCATTTGTAACATTCAACATCATCTCTCAAATGATCACATCTGTTGATATTTTGTTGAGTTATGGAATATCCATTTTTGAAAGATCTCCTAGAACTATATTCATTCCAAACATACATGTGACATTCTACAGCTCTATGTCCAAACCTTCCACATGAATAAAAATGACCATAAAAGATAGTTTGATACATGGGAGGAAATATTCTTCGAGGAATTGTTTTCCATGGTTCTTCCTATGAGTCTTGATCTCTTGATTTAGCTAAGAGATCTACTTGCTTGGTATATTTTTGCATATCAATCTTCTTTTTTTGTCATCTAAGGACTTGACTCCTTTTGGATTTTTCTTTGTAACCAAGACCACTCTTGTCACTGCATGATCAATGATTGTTGATGAGTTCTTCCAATGCCTTTGAGCTATTGACATAGTTTTGAAGAGTTTTTCCATTTTTTACATCCTTTCGTAAAGATACTATTTCAGCTTCCAATGCCTCTCTTTCCTTATTGCTTTCCTTTAATTCTTTCCTGAGTGATTCTTCAATTCGTTTGTATTCTTCAACCTTGATTTTAAGATTTAGGACATGTTCCCTTTCTGTCTTTAATTCATATTCAAGAGTGTTTACATGCTTCTTTTCAGCCTTGGGCTCTTTGATAACCCTGATCACTTTGTCTTGAAATTCAACCTCAGTCGTCTCTTCTTCTCCTTCTTCGTCAGATGCCTCTCGCTTATTATGCTTGGCCATAAACAATACTCTTCCGTTGATTTCTTCTTTGTTATCATTGTCTTCATCAGATGAGGAGCTATATTCTTTGGAGAAGAAACTCTTCTTAAACCATTTCTTCTTACCTTGCTTTTTGTACTTCCTAAGACCTTTCTTTCCCTTCGTAACAACCTCATTTTTGTGAGGACACTTAGTTGCAAAATGCCCAACCTCGCCACAATCAAAACATATTAATGGAAGTTTACCTTTGAATTTTCTCGTATCTATTCTCATTTTCTGAGTGAAGTAGGAAAATTCTTTATCTAAAAAATCTTTCTTCATCTTCTTCCTTTTCTTCATCCTTACAACTGCAAGTTTTTTCTTTCGAAGTCTGCTTGTCCTTACTAGTCTTCTTAGATGCGGAAAATGTTGTTTCTAAGTGAGATGTGCCATCCTCTTCTTCAATCCTCATTTCATATGTTGTAAGAATTCCATGCAATTCATCTATGCTGAGATTGGTCAAATTCGATCTATCTTCAAAGACAGATACCTTTGGGTTGAATCTTGCTAGCAAGGTTTTGAGGATCTTTCGGACAACAATTTTTGTGTCGACAGGTTCTCCCAAACCTTCCAATGTATTTTTTGTTTCATCAACACGTTGAAAGTCTGTAGAAATATCTTCATCTTCCTTCATTCTAAGTTGCTCAATTTTTTCCTTGAAAACTTGAAGCTTTGCTTCTTTCACCTATGAGTCACCTGCATCTATATTCTCAAGCTTGCCCCACACCTCTTTGCTAGTTTTGCAACTCAATACTTTAATATAGACAGATTTGATAAGCCCACTGATAATAAGATCTTTAGCCCTTGCATCATATACCATATTTTTCTTACCTTGTTCATCTGGGGTCGATGTGAAGCCTTTTTCAACGATTTCCCGTACTTCGTATCCTTGTGTCAGCAAATGAACCTACATTCTTCCACCTCAAAGTGCATAGTTATTTCCATTGAACAAAAGAACTTTATTCTTGGTCTATTCCATGATCTCCTTCCAATTGTTAGACTGTTATTGAAGGAACCAAGCATTGATACCAATTATTGGAAATACTGAGAGGTGGGTGAATCAGTAAAGAACCTCATATACAAGCTTGAACCTATAATAATTTTAGATGGAAAACCCCCTCTGGGTCAAAAACCACTTAACGCCTTTCTAATAAATTGTTTAATCTTCAACCCCAAATGAAATGAAAGCTACAACTTCCTAGAATTATAGAAAAGAATCCTTCTCCAGCTCCCACTAGAAGGATGCCCCACCACCCTGGATTCTTCAGTAGTAAACTGAATGGATGCCCCAACATCCTAGACCAAACTACCACCCTAAAGTGTTCACAGGATCCAACCTGTAGGCAACTTCATGCACCTACCTAGCACCTCCCTGCCACCTTATAATGACCGGAAATGAGACAAGAGAATGGACTCCCATAGGAGGGACAATGATCCACGATACAATATGATTTACAATGATTTTCTTGTACTTGACGAATTACCCAATCACACTATGACTTGAAACCTAATCATGACACCATTCAACAATGACTCCTATACCTCCCAACAATGCCTCTTCAACTCTAGGCAAATTGGCTCTTTTACAACAACGACTCTTTTACAATTTTAAAATGATGATCTTTTATAATACTGACTCTTGACAAGAAATGACTATTAACTTTACACGGCTTCTTGGATCACTTGCAGTTGTTGAGGTACTATTGTGCTTTCTTCAAGTAATGGTACGTTGGCACTGCATGTCCTTCTAGTATGTGTCTAAGTTGTCCTGAAGTGTCTTCCTTCCTGCACATGCATTAATGAACAAGACCCAACCAATACACAAACATAGTACTTACACTATCCTAAAAAAACACATGTCGAAGATCATATTCAAAATTCAAATGCAAAGACTAATCATATGTACCTTGATGTAGTAGACTTACACTTGATTGTTGATGTGTGGTCCTTACTGCTGTGATCCTTTTCTTGCCTTCTAGGAGCTCGATATTGAATCTGTTGCATCTATATAATTTCGGATCTCCAAGGTTTGAAATTTTGTCCTGTGGTAGCCCTTTGAGTTCTCTTTTCAACCCCATAGGTCTGATCGAGATTAGATTCTTCAATAAAGAGTTATTCCCAATCTCCCATGATGAAATGATTATAGATTGGTTCCATAGAGTGAACTTGTACGAAGTTCCACTTGTCACTGTTTCGACATTCGACCCTGAAAACGATATCCAACAAACTACAATCCTTCCTCTTTCTGTCACTATTTACAAAATTTGAATCCAATGCTTAGAGAGAAAGTTATGACTATTTTCCCGAGGTCACCTATTTGACATGGAATTTGGGAGCCTGCAAAAACCCTAACTTCCTCAAATCATATCACCGAAAATATAGCGAACCAAGATCTGAAATTCAGTCACGAGGTTAATAAAGATTTTAGCTCAAGTGGTTTTTAATTTCAACTTCTGAAGCTTCGTAAAAAAAAGTTATACTGAAAATGCCACGATGACCTATTTGAAGCAGTGAAATCCTAGAATCCAAGGCTCTAAATGTTCTTAAGGTTGGGTTCTGTGGTTTAGGCGATAGGAAGTGATCCCTTCAGGTGGATTTCTTAGTACAAATATTCGTGGATGTAGCAGTCATCAATCTTTGCAGTCCATGAACCACATAAAAAAATAATATATATATATAAAGAAAACCTTGCACAAAATTAGACTTGGAATTAGTCTTTCATATAGGAGATCCATTATCTTTGAATCCAAGATCCAAGAATTCTAAGATTTGGCCATGCTACCATAAACTTATTCATCAAAATATCTGCATGCATAAGTGATTTTTTCATTGAACCTATAGATTGGATGCCTAGTTTGAAAGAAAATAAATAAAAATAATAGATATATATATATAAAGAAACCCTTGCCACAAAATTAGATTTGGAATTAGTCTTTCATATAGGGGATCCATTATCTTTGAATCCAAGATCCAAGAATTCTAAGATTTGGCCATGCTACCATAAACTTCTTCATCAAAATATCTGCATGCACAAGTGATTTTCTCATTGAACCTATAGATTGGATGCCTAGTTTGAGTTTGTCTTCTGATTTCTTAATTAATTATGGTATTTTATTACTGGTATTGGATTACCTTGGAGATGAATTAACCATTCTTAAAGGAAATAAACTCTTATGTTTGACTCACATTCATCTCATTCTTGAGAAGCATTTTGCTCGTGGATAAACCCACAAATTTGCAACCTAAGGATTATCATTTTCCCACATAGAAGCTTGGATCAAAATTTATGTTGTTAGAGTGTCCTATGAGCCTTGTGTTGTAATAAATTGGTTTCAATCCCCATATTAATAATGTATGTGTGTAAGTGATAAAAGGTCAGGAGGCTAGCAATGTGTTAACTTTGGATATTAATAATAAAAATACATCAAGGGTTGCAGACATACAAGGATAGGGTTATAATTTGATTCATGAGAGAGGGAATCTTGAGGGGATATTTCAATTTAATATATTTTATCATACTCATCTTGGAATTAGTGGGAAAATTTTGTTACATGAGCTTCTTAAAGAAGCCACATGGTGCTTTGTGGGCATCCACATTTTAACTATACTTTCTAGTTGTTGGAGGGTTCTTCATTCATTGTTGTTCATTCTTGTTCTTATTTTATTGATGGAAAAAAAAAGTAGGCTGAGAAAGATCCAAAGCTTGTTGATTGTACTGGATTTTTGGTTATACTAGTAGTGGAGAAAATTGTTCCTATGTGCACGAGGGTGATGGCAATTGAGTAAAACTATCCACAACTATGATTCCTCAGAGCTTTTAGCATTAATATTTCCTATCCATTAGCACTAGAGCCCTAAAGAGAAATAGAATAACCTAAGCGACTGCATTATAGAGAATGACATTCCATTCTCTTGGTTATGCTATAGATAAGGAGGAAATAGAACTAGTAAAATAGTATTGTCATGAATGAAATAAAGAGAGAATAATTCTAATAGCTTAATAATCATATTGGTTTGGGACCTAGAGTCAAATTAGACACCCATTATTGTGGATTCGTAGCCTTAGTTCAATGGTGGTATATTGTAGAGATTTAATGTGCAATAGAGCCTAAGGTTGGTTGTAATGTTTGGCATCTAAAATCAGTTGATTTGAATCTTTCTTGAAGATAAGTGTTCTATATTTTTCAATGATTATATTTAAACTATGGTTATATTGAGTTATTTATGTTTTTAATGATGTGCGTGTTAATGAGTAATTGAATTTTCATATATTATTGTTTCTTGATATTTGCATGAGCTTTTGTTTGACAAACATGTATCTTGATTATTAAAGAAATGTATTAGAACTTCAAAATTCATGCAATGCTACAAATTTTTTAGGTACCTAGGTGTTTGGGTATGTTACATGTGCCGTGTATGAAATGAGATTAAATAGGTCTTCGTTGTAGCTAGGGACAATCATAGTCATGATTTGCAAGAAACCTCCATCGACATTTTTCTTAGATGATTAAAACACAACAATGTACATAAACATAGAGTTTAGAATGGTAGGAGCTTATCTTTAAGGACATATGTAATAGGTACTCTTATTTGCAAAATGCTCTTAACCAAAGGAGGACATCTCATTTTATTACAATATGAAGCAAAATTCCTAAACCTAAGAGTTGAGGTAGGGAAAGAAAGACGAGCCTTGAAAATATGAATTAGGATATCATGTTGTTAAGTCCATCAGTTTAGCAAATGAACTATTGCTCCTTAATAAAACACTTCACTGTAATCCATTAACAAGATATGCACTTTGAAATGCACCCTAAGAATCATTTTGATCATTTTTTGCCCCAAATGCATATTGGGAAGGGCATGGAAACTTTAATGCAAGTTTTGGAATCCAAAACTATAAAAATAAGGACAATTTTTTAGATGACCTAAAACGACCACCTATAATATAGTGGGTCAAAATTATTAGTCATTCAATATGTAGATAAATTTAGGGTTTTGAGAAAATTAATCATTTCCATAGGTCCTCGTACATGTTAGACTATGATTCCATAAATAATAAAAAAATTTGAGACCACCTTCTTATGAGTTGTTATCTGTATATGTTGACAAGGTGTTCTCATTATTCATTGATGAGTTGTCAATGAGATCTAGATCTATAAGTGGTCCAATACATGTGATATATATAGATATCATGAGATGTATACAAATTTTGCGAATGGCTTAAATCCTTTCTATCCAAGTTTTTTCCTCTTGTATTGTGCTTGCTCTATTTCTTGGCATGTTATCAAAGCCAAATTTCTCTACCATTAATTTGAAATGAAACCATACCCCTCCATTTGATGTTAAGAAAATATATCTTTTCATGTAGATACCATGATATCTTGGAGAATCAACATATTCATCAATATGTAGATTCTTGGATAAATCATGGATGTGAGTGAACCATCTAGTTGAGGTTGTGATCTTGACTTCAAAAGACAATACCATTATAGTCGTGCAAAAAGAATAATAAGATATTTTTGTGCTGGTAAATGTCTCCTAGAGTCTTACAATCATTTTTCCTTTTGTGTGATTATGGATTATTTTCTCTTGTATACTTGATGACATTTTATGTCTAGTTTTTGACACTTATCTTGATTTGGAAAACAAACATGGACACAAATTCAACATGGTAATGTGCTCATGACAATGGTTCTTATGATAGCGACAAAGTTCAAGAATACTTTGATTTAAAAATCTTTATAAGTTAGTCATTTCAAAATATTTCACATTAAGTGGGAAATTATAACTCAAAAGTGTATTTTTGTGTAAAATATTGATTTTCAGTCACAATGGGTAGAGTGATTAAATAATAACCTATTGTAAAAGAGGATCTACATGAGATTGAATAAGGAGGTAATTATTTTTAATGGAAACCATCCAAGTCAAGTCATTGTAATCACAATTTCGGGTGCATCATCAATAGTACCTGACACCCTATCGTTAGCAACTAGTAGGCAAGCATGAAAAAATACAAGTATTGTCAAAAATTGTAGCAAGAAATGCTCAATTTGACTTGTGCCTTAGTCAAATTGAGTAATTCGATTTTCCACATCATTGGGATGACTTGGATTGCAGTTAGTTAGAGTAACATGGCTTTGTCTACTAGTTAAGTTGGTAAATTTGAATTATAGGCTTGGAGTAGAGTTGTGCATGTAGTGATTGCTAAAATTTAGCAATATAGTTCAATTATTTCAAGTTGAACTCAGTTAACTGAGCTCAAGTAATTAATTGAGTCAGTTGAAGGTCAATTGAGTAGTATAATTCTTGTTATCTCACTGATCTCTTAGTTAAACTAGTCAATCAGCCAAAAATTAGCCCTGCCATGCATGGAATTTGAATTGCCTAGCTGGAGTGGAGGAAAATGCACATTGTAATCATCAATTGTATACTAGTTGAGTGTATAGGCTTGGAATTTAAGAGGGTGATCAATTCCTTGGGATTTGCGTAAGGAAATAGGGAATTCCCTAATTATTTAGGAGCTCGATTTCTCCTTAGTTGCATAAGGAATAGGAGGAAGTTGGTGGCTTGAATTGGCTAAGTGTTGGCCAAAGAAGGACAATCAACAGGAGAACAGGATTACAGTGCATGGTGTGCTTTAGAGTTGAAGCAAGACATTGTAATAGTTTCTCATTCTCATATGATTAATGAAAATCGGTAAAGGGTTTTTTTCCGGTTGGATTCCCATGTAAATCATTGTGTTCTTGTGTTTTGATGGTTGCATGTCATTGCATTTGTTTCTAAATTGTGATTTCCATTCCGCAGAAATGTAGGGAAAATTTGTAATCTCTTGTTTTGAATTCAAATTCATTAGTAGTAGAAAATTTCTATATGGTATTAGAGCCTGAAAACACAATAGAAACCAGTCAATAAATATTCTCCTTCAAAAATTTTGATTTGCAGATTCAGTGAAACCGTTTTTATTTCGTGTGGGAAAATGTCTTTCAACGGATTGAGATTGGAGTATGCCCTGGAGGGAACCTCCATTTTCATAGCTTGGAAGGACATGATGAAATTCGTACTCGATGATAATGGAGTGTTGGAGTACACAAAAATTGACATTCTAAAACCAGCAATATCAAATGCACAACAATTAGCCGAGTGGAAGAAGGATATCGTAAAAGCCAAGAGGATCATTCTAGAGGGTGTGAGAGACCCCATAGTCTCAAATTTTCATGGCAAAGAAACTACATTTTCTATGTGGAAAACCCTCACTGAGTTATTTGAAAATAACAGTGATGCAAAGAAATTGGCATTGAGGGACAAGCTCAAAAACATTTGATTGCAAAAAAATGAAACCATTCCACATTACCTTTCCAGATTCACTCAAGTTCAAGATGAACTTGGAGGAGTAGAAAAAATATTCCCTCATATAAGCTAGTGAGCCTAGCTTTACTTGGCCTTCTGAAATATTGGCTTAGCTACTATGACTCTGTGAATGGAAGGGAAAAATTACCAAAGTGGGAAAGACTTTGGTTCGATTTGGTGCAAGAAAAAATTTGAAGGAACACTAGAGATGGAATAACATCCAAAGCGGAGGAGGAAGAGAATTTTTCCTTGGTTGGGAAGGGAAATAATTCCCAAAGCAAGCCAGAATATGGCCAAAACAATGGAAAGAAGATGGACCTAAGCAAGATAAAATGTTTTCACTGGCACGACTATGGGTCTATGCAACAAAGTGTTTGTACAAGAAGTCTAAAAAGAAGCCTTCAAGAGGAGCAAGAGGTGAAGCACTTTCCTCACAATTCAAATTAGACTTCACCCTAATTGCATGGATGGCCATTGTTATAATGGGGAGTGTGTGGTACCAAGATTCAGGTGCCTCGTTCCATATGATAGGATTCAAATAATTCTTCAACAGCCTAGAGGAGAAGTATCTCCAAATGCACATAGAACTTGGGGATGATGGGAGGTACAGTACCAAAGTAATTGGAACTGTAACCTTTAACAAGGAGTTAGGCTACCATCTTCATCTGAAAGATGTTATGTATGTACCTGGGCTGAAGAAAAATTTGATCTTTGTAGTTGTATTGGAGGACAGAGGTTAAGATGGTGTTTTTAGTAAGGGGAAAGCCTTTCTGAGACATGTAGCTATAGGGAAAGTGAAACAGATTAGAGTTAGAGTGAAAAATCTCTATAAACTTAAGGTGGAAGCTTGCGTTGCACTGAGTAGCAAAGAAAAAAATGTGCATAGTCAAGATGTTGGAGAACTCAAGCACAGGCACATGGGACACTTACACCATGGGGTCTTAAAAATCATGCAACAGATTACCACCGGTCTCCCGAAATGCACCCTTGACTAGCATGATGCCTGTAAGGGATACACACTGGGGAAATATGTAAAATACCCCTTTTAGGGCCGAGATAGCAGAGCGAGAGCAATATTGGAGCGAGTCCACTCTCATGTATGTGGATCATTGTCTACAACCTCTACAAACAAACATAGGTATTATGTAATTTTTTTGATGACTTTTCTAGAAAATACTGGATTTTCTTCATGAGGAAAAAGGATGAAGTGTTTTCCAAATTTTTTGAATTCAAAGTATTAGTTGCAAAGGAGATTGGTCAGAAATTGAAAGTCCTGAGAAGTGACAATGGAGGAGAATTTGTTTCTAACAACTTAAAGGACTTTTGCGCCAAAGAGGGTATTATAAGAGAACTGATAGCACCTCATAACCCACAACAAAATGAGGTGGTTGAAACAAAAAATAGAAGCATCGTGGGAGAAACAAGATCCATGTTACATGAGAAAGGGATGTCATTTCATCTATGGGAAGAAGCATGCAACACCGTAGTTTATTTGCAGAACATGAACCCTCACAGAATACGTGGCATGTTCACACCCGAAGAAGATTTCTCTGGGAAAAAGCCAAATGTATCTCATTTTAAAAATTTTGGAGCTACTGTGTATTGTCATGTCTCCAAGGATAACAGGAAGAAATTAGAACCTATAGTTGAGACGGGGGTCTTTGTAGGATACATAGAAACTCTACATAACTATAGGGTGTATTTTCCCTCACTCAGGATGACAGTAGAGAGGAGATATGTCAAATTTTATGGGGAGAAGGCTCTGAGATACTTGTAGTGACCAACCTAGGGTGCTAGATTAGGTTAGTTTTATTATCGACCAGGGTAAGTAAACTTCGAGGCATGCGTCTAAAATCTATAAACATAAAGGATTCCTAACTAAGTGTTCATTGTGGTAGGTTACAGTACTTCTTTACGGAAGGTTAAGATATGTTCCCTATCACCTTGACACTCAGGTCACTCAACTCATCTAACTGTCCTAAAGACACTGTGTATTACTAGACTGAGATTTTAATCCCCTTACAAGGATGTTGTGCACAAAAGCTTTGTCTAGTTAACACTCAGCATTCATAAAATATCAAAAGCATACTACAAATTTAAATGCATGTAAACAGAGTCTATGAGGATGCTTTAAAAATATAACGATGGATCAGATCTCTTACAAGATATGGTTCAATGATCTTAACGATAAATCCTTTAAGCTATCACCATAAACACCATTCATAAGGATTGAAACAAAATTATAAGCATAACTCTAATCACTATGCATGCTATTCAATATTCAAAAGCTGCTAATGAAATGAAAATGACGGTATACCAGTCCACGCAAGGCCCGTCCGCGTTTCAATGGTATACTGGAATACGTTCAAGCAACTAAGGTATTAATGCATGAAAAATGTTATAATAAAACCATGACTGAAATCAAGTTCTAGTATTAAGTTCTGAAGATCATACAAAAGCTTTGTTCTCAAAATGATATACAGAGATCACCAACCATGTAACTGTAACTATATCTGTGTTTTTAAAACAATTAATACACGGCTTTCATTTGGATTGAATGTACATTCACTATGCAGTTGTTTCCGCTTTTACTATGGAATAATTTTTGGGTCATTTCCATTCTAAACCGATCTCCAAAAAGAAACAAAATGAAACCGGTTTGGGAAACCTATGGCTGTTGCTACCTTTGTCACCAAAAGGTTGGGGCTTTGACCAGCGTTGACCGCATAACCAGGAGTGTTTGATTTGTTGTAGGATCGATGTTTCTCCATGCTTGTACATTATAGTTTTCGTTCCTATCCCTTGCTTTAGCTTGCCTGTCATGCCACGTGTCAGATGATGAACCATTTATAGGATGTTGTGACTTCCTGTAAACTTTTTATTAAAAATTCCTAATTTCTAACATAAAAACTCATAAATCAACTTTAATGCAAACTAACAATTATAATGCTATTAACTAATCAATTTCAAGGAATATAAGGGATCCATGGAGGAAAAAGGTAGACAAATGATGTGTTTCAAGAAGAAAAAGATGGTCATGGAATGGTACCAACATCTCCCCCAAGCTTAATGAATTAGCATGCCCTCATGCTAATCCTGATGTGCTGCCTCTAAACTCTGTCCCTGCCTGCACCTCTGCTGCTTTCAACAATGCATCCATGTTCTTCTTAGCTTGGGCATCTTTCTGACTGTGGAGCTCATGCTTTAAACTCTTGTACTTCTCCTCGAGGGCTTTCTTTTGGTTATACCATTTGGTTGCCCACTTGCAAATGTCAGTTTGTTCAGCCTCGAGTTCCTTGATTTGCTCCCTCAACTTCTCATTTTTCTGTTGAGTCTCTTTACTCTGTGATCTTAGCATTCTCTTTCTTGATGACTTTTTCCAGCATGTTTGCCTCCATCAGTTCTTCTTTTAACTTTTCAATTTGCTTTTCCAGCCTCCTTTGTTTCTTAATGGCGGGTGGTGACTCTTTTTCTTGCCTATTGTTGCTCTCAACCTCCATTACAGCTTCTGGTCCAGGTTGTGAGTGAGCACTGCTCTCAATGTCCATCGGTGCAGGTGCATTCGATTCTAGTTGGTCTTCTTGTGGCTGGGTCTTTTGTGCTCTCCTGGATCTTCTTGTATAGGTAGTAAAAGTTTTATCTTGCTCCGCTTTCTGGGCATCCTCATTTTCCTCGTCCTCACACTACTAATGGGTGGAGGTACATTGCTTGATTTGTGCACAGGAATCTCTTCATCAATGTCATGCATAAATCCTGAGTTCTCTTGCTGTTCTTGCTCATCCTCTTCATCTTTGATTTGGTTGGAAGCCAAGAATTCCTTCCACGTTTTCCCCCTTCTTTGTAATTCATACTCAATAACAATTTTAATTAGCCCGAAATGATATAAGCTCTTGTCCTCATTACCTTTTTGCTTTTGGATGGTTTTCGACATTTTGGTTAAGCTCTACAAGAGGAAATATGGTAAGCTAATAGTGCACTGCCCTTTCAAATGTAACAGTAGTTTGATGTGGTATAAATAAACTATGTTGTAGTGGCCCTCACAAGTAACAAAATTTTGGATGACAGACACCATTTCATCCCATGGATGCATCAGCCAGCTCCTAGGGACACCTTTCTTCCAGTTAACAGAAGAAACCCTCGATCTGGACATGAATTGGGTCCATGATTTTTCTTTGAAGTGTTTTGTCTTGAAGCATTTCTCCCCTTCTGGGCTGATCCCTAATGACTATGCTATGGTGTCTTCTGAGACCCTGAATGAAAAATTACCTATCAAGGCTTTCTCCCCATTGAATGTAAAGGCAAATTGTTTATTTACTTCCTCATTGCTTCCATTAAACTTCTCCAAGAAGGGTAGCCATTGTTTTTCTTTTAAAATTGCAATGCAGTCATCGTGGTACTGAGAACTGTCAAATGTGCTTGGCTCTACCTGATCCGGATTTAAACAGGAACGCAACAAATTACAGAGATAACCATATACACAAAGATGCAGCGGAAATAATACTTCATTTCATTAATGGAAAATACTGAAATATGCTTACAACCAGAAATGGAAATAAACCAGCTAGAGCGATGGTAGCTTATCTCTGAGAAGAGATGTAGTGGCTACATGCCTCTGAACTGCGTTACAATGAGGCTCGAAGGCCTATTTATTTTTGAGAAACAATGGAAAACCCTTAACATTCCAAAACCTAACCCTAGGAGATGAAACGCCAAACTGTGGGCCCCGTTTGGGGAAAATTGGTACATCAACTTCCCGGGGTCGTAACTTTGGCATATGATCTTCGTTTGACGCGTACAATAGCTCATTAGAAAGATCTATCCGAGCACTATCATTGTTGGAACGGGCAACATCGGTCCATTCCATGGACCCCTGTTGCCTCGGGATTCCCCAAAAAATGTCGTTTAGGGCCTCAAAACGGCTCCGGAAGTTCAGGACCCGAAAAACTGCTAAAAATAGTAAGTTGTGCTACAATTAAGGACACTGAAAATGCTGAGAAATACAATGGTGGGGGTCCAGGTGGACTTGGCAGGTGGCCACCAATATCCACCTGGATCATTCCTCCCCCCTTAGGAAGCAATGGTCCCCATTGCGTTGAGCTCCTCCATGAGATGAGGAAACTTTTGCTGAACTTGTTCCCTGGTGAGCCACTTGCCCTGCTGAAGGAGTTGGCCTGCTTTGACAACTCGATACAGTTGGATATTCTGTTGGCGAGTGTTCTTGATCTGTGTGTCCATGATCCGATCAGTTGTAGCTTGTTCCATGCAATCTGGATTTAATTCTGTGGGTTTGAGTTGTTCTGCAATGTCGGATGTGTCTAGCAATGGTGGAAAGTATGGCCGAAGGCGGTCCACATTGAACACTGGGTGCAGGCCAAGGAATGGGGGAATGCTAAGCTCAAATGCATTGTCTCCCATAGCCTTAGTAATGGTGTAAGGACCATATCGGAGTGGTCTCAATTTCCGATAGGCTCCAGTAAGGCGTTCCTTTTGCAAATGCAACCAGACTTTGTCGCCCACCTGAAACTTGTGTGGCACCCGATGTTGATCATGTCGCTGCTTTTACTTGGCATTTGATTTCTCAAGAATGTCATGGACCTGCTGGCGAATATGTTGGATGCGCTCAATGAAGCTGGTGGCCTTATCTGTTTCGGACTGGACATGAGCTGAATTCATGTGAGTAGCTGCAAGTGGCATGGCCACATCAATGGGGCATAGTGGCTGGAATCCCAAACCCACCTGAAAAGGGCTATGGCCAGTGGAGCTGTGAAGAGCTCGGTTGTAGCTGTGCTGAACATAGGGGAGGCTCTCGTCCCATGTGCGTGGATGCTTTGAGTTATACATGCGCAGAATGTGCACAATCATCCTATTGACAACCTCTGTCTGGCCATCAGTTTGAGGGTGGAAGGTTGTGGACTTCGTGAGTTTGGTGTCCAGCATTGACCAGAGACTGGACCAAAATGTGTTGAGAAACCAACTGTCCCGATCTGAGATGATAGACTGTGGGATCCCAAAGTGCACCCACACTCGTTCAAAGAAGAGTTTAGCAGTGGCTTCTACTGTGATATTCTTCTTGCAGGCCACCATAATGGCCATCTTCGAGAACCTGTCGACGACCACAAAAACACAGTCATTTCCATGCTTAGTGGAAGGAAGGCCTGACATGTAATCCATGGAGATGGATTCCCAAGGTCGACCAGGGGTAGGCAACGGGGTATAGAGGTCGTGCTTCTTAATGGTCGGTTTGGCAATGGCACAGGCAGTACATGATCAGATGTACTTCCCAACATCCTGTCGAAGATTCGGCCAATAGAAATAATTTTGCAGTACTGCCACTGTTTTCTCGACCCCGAAATGCCCAACAGCCCGACTGTAGTGTGCTTCCCAAATCATCTTGGCACGCTCGCTTGAAGGAACACAAAGGTGACCGAGGTGGCATAATAAGGCATCCTGGAGGTGAAAATCTGCAACATGTCGACCCTCCAAGAGTGTCTGGTATGTGTGGCCGAATTCTGGGTCGCTTTTGTAGAGAAGTGGCCAATCAGAAGTCTCGTGCCCACAAGAGTTGAGCACGGTGGTCAGCGCCATGATCGGTGGTCGACTGAGGCAATCTGCAACATTATTGGTGCTGCCCTTTTTATACTTGATATTCAATTGAAATTGTTGCAGGTATGTAGACCACTTCTGATGGCGATTTCCCCCTTGGGTCTGTATGAACTGCAGGGGTCGGTGGTCTGTGTGGATGACCGTTTCCTTCCCCAAAATGTAATGCTTCCATTGTCGGCAGGCCTGTACAATGGAATACATCTCTTTATCCTAAGTGGGGTACTTCCGGACTGTGTCTGAAAGTGTTTCACTGTGATATGCCACTGGATGTCCATGTTGAGTAAGGACTGCCCCAATAGCATAGTCAGAGGCATCTGTCTCGACCTCAAATGGTTGTTGTAAATCTGGTAATGCGAGCACTGGTGCCGTGCAGAGGCGATCCTTCAACTCCCTGAATGCCTTCTGTTGAGATTTAGACCAAAAGAATTTTGCTTTCGCCCCTCCCTTGGTGACTTGACTCAAGGGCCAAGAAATATGAGAAAACCCCAACACAAACCTGCGGTAGAAGTTGGCAAGACCTAGAAAGCTGCGGAGCTCTGTTAGAGTGGTTGGAGAGGGCCAATCCCGAATGACTTGGACCTTGGCTGGATCGACATGCACCCCTTGTTCATCAATGATGTATCCCAGATACTGAACCTGGGTCATGCCAAAAGTGCATTTCTCCAAATTGGCACATAGCTTGTGTTGCCGCAGTGTTTGGAGAACCTGTCGGATGTGGTGGAGGTGTTCTTCCCAACTCTGGCTGAAGATCAGAATGTCATCCAAGTATACTACTACAAAGGAGTTGGTGAATGGCCGCAAGATCTCATCCATTAGCCTCATAAAGGTTGCAGGAGCATTCGTCAATCCGAAAGGCATGACCAACCATTCGAAGAGGCCCTCCTTGGATTTGAAGGCAGTCTTCCACACATCTGAGGGTTCGATTGGTACCTGGTGATATCCTGACTTCATATCGATCTTGCTGAAATATTTCGCCCCCTTTAGTTGGTCTAGGAGGTCATCAATCCGCGGGATCGGGTACCTATTACGGACAGTGATCTTGTTCAGCGCCCGATAGTCAATACAGAGTCTCCACGTCCCATCCTTCTTCTGTACCAACACGATCGGGCTCCCACAGGGCGATGAACTCAGACAGATGTGACCTTTCTGCAGGAGCTCCTGAATCTGCCTCTTGATTTCATTGTTCTCCAGAACGGAGCGCCGATAAATTGGTCCATTGGGTAGCGGCGCACCTGGGGTCAGATCGATGGAGTGCTTAACTTGACAGTGCAGAGGAACCCCTGCCGGGGAGGTGAAGATGTCCTCGTACTCCTCCACAATCTTGTCCATCTGTAGTTGTCGTGTAGAGGGACCCTGTTTGGAGGCCGCGGCCACTGTCTTCTTCTTTCCTTGAGGGCGTATCATCAGGAAAACAAATTTCCTGGTTTTGGAAATGATCTTACTGCATTGTTTTGCAGTAATCAAAGAGATGGCGGCAGGTGGTGCTACCTCTGGTATCCTGAACAACTTATTTCCCAGTGTAATAATAACAGCACGGGGCCTTGATTCATACACAGCATGTCGCTTCCACAAGTATGGATGTCCTAGTAATACATCACAAACTTCAAGGGGAGCAATTTCACACAATACCTCATCCGTGAAGGGCTTGATGTTGTATGGAAGGCGACATTGCTGGCTCACGCGAAGATCTCGTCCATGGTGAAGCCACCCAATGGTGTATGGTTGTGGATGTGCTGTGGTCGGTAAGCCCAACCGCTTCACGACCTCTACCGAAATGAGGTTCTTTTGACTCCCGCTATCAACAATGAACTGTATCGGGGAGCCCTTTACCCACATCTGGGAGTGGAAGAGACGCTCCTCCTCCTCTGGATCTTTGGGTTCATTTTTCTGGATCTTTGCGGTAGCAACAGTGGCGCTGGGATCCGCATCAATGATCTGCTTCCCTTTTTCATACCCCTTATCGGGTTCTGACTCAGAGTCGGAACATGCATCTGATTCTGAAACCTTTAGCTCAGCCACCAGTGACTGCTTGGCCCGACACTCACTTGTGTTGTGAGTGGAGCTCTTATGGAACTCGCACCATTTTCCAGTGTCCTTTCTCAGCTTTGCGGCGTTGTTCTTTGCTTGCAGCTTCGGCTGGTTGTCTTGGGCTGTCCCGCCTTGGCTTTGTCCTTTGTTCTGTGGTTTAGGAGCACCTTTCCCCTGCTTTGGATTCGCAGATCCAAAGTCTCGCTTCTTTTGTTTAAACTTCTGCTCGACCTTGACGGCATATCGGTATGCTGCACCGAGTGAGGGGATGTTTAGGAATTGTATTTCTTCCTGGATGTACTTGTGCAGGCAGCCACGGTATTTGAGTATCAAATGTTGCTCCGAATCCTTGATACCCAACTTTGTGCGAAGGGTATGGAAAAGATTGGTGAACTCCGGCACGTCTTGGTCCCTTCCCTGCTGCAGCGTGGTCCACTTTATGTATTCATCCTCATAGCTTCCGACAGGGTAGTACTGCTCCTTGATGGCATCCCGGAACGAATCCCAGGTGGGTGCGGCTGAAAATAGTGAGCCAGTACTTTCAACCTTCTGCTCGCAGTAGGTTTCCCACCAGTCCTTGACGTGGGGGGCTGCTTTGAGAAGAGCAAAAACAATCTTTTCCCAACTCGAGAATTCATGAACAGAAAAATAACCCTCTAGCAGATTTAACCATTTATCTACGGCATCTGCGTCTATCTGACCCTCGAATATGGGGATTTCAAAATTAACTTGTACCTTAAAGGGTGTGGCGTTTCCAGAGTAGCTGCTGGAAGCAGATGCGTTGCTTCTGCGTAGCCGCTGAAGGATCTGGGCAAAGTTGTCCATCATCGCGTTTCGTTGTCGCTCGAGGGCTTCTTCGAGCAAGATTTTGATGGGATCTCATGCCCCCTCGTCTTTCTTCTCGTCCGCCATGGGAGGCCGTCGGGATTTGCGAGGCTGGTCTTGCAAAGGTTCAACCAGTTCAAGCCCTAACTCCTTATATCCCGACCTTGTTGGGGACATGCAAAGAAAAACAGAGAAAAAGCAGACCGCTCTGATACCACTGATCCGGATTTAAACAGGAACGCAACAAATTACAGAGATAACCATATACACAAAGATGCAGCGGAAATAATACTTCATTTCATTAATGGAAAATACTGAAATATGCTTACAACCAGAAATGGAAATAAACCAGCTAGGGCGATGGTAGCTTATCTCTGAGAAGAGATGTAGTGGCTACATGCCTCTGAACTGCGTTACAATGAGGCTCGAAGGCCTATTTATTGTTGAGAAACAATGGAAAACCCTTAACATTCCAAAACCTAACCCTAGGAGATGAAACGCCAAACTGTGGGCCCCGTTTGGGGAAAATTGGTACATCAACTTCCCGGGTTCGTAACTTTGGCATATGATCTCCGTTTGACGCGTACAATAGCTCATTAGAAAGATCTATCCGAGCACTATCATTGTTGGAACGGGCAACATCGGTCCATTCCATGGACCCATGTTGCCCCTGGATTCCCCAAAAAACATCGTTTAGGGCCTCAAAACGGCTCCGGAAGTTCGGGACCCGAAAAACTGCTAAAAATAGTAAGTTGTGCTACAATTAAGGACACTGAAAATGCTGAGAAAGACAATGGTGGGGGTCCAGGTGGACTTGGTAGGTGGCCACCAATATCCACCTGGATCACTACCCTATTAGTCATTTTGACAGAGAAATTTTTTTCTAACCCTCTTCGTTTATGCTTACAAATTTAACAAAGGTATTATGGTTTGTTACCTTTGTCTTTCGCTCCACACTGCTGACTTGGGGGCGCCCTCTGTTCTTTGAAACTAGCTCCTTCAGTGGCTTAAGCGATGGCCAGATGACCGTCTTGTAATTATGGTGGAGGTCGAAACTTGTAAACCCAAATGACTGTGTTTTCCTTGTTGTTGTTGAAATCACAGATGTCGAATTGCTAATATAGAACAACTGAGAATGAAATGAAATTTTTTTAACAACCGACTCGACCCAATTCATAACATATTCATATTTTATGATAGAGGAGTAGCTGTACTGGGTCGTATGAATACCATCATGAGAACGCTGGAAGCATGTATGGAGTACTGGAGCATGATATCAGATAGTTGTTTGCATCAGTCGACTTCGTCGGGTGATCATGTTATAACTTGGTCGATTCAAACATAATGAACAAAACCGTATAACATTTGTCTTTCAAACAGTTCACCACCTGTCCCTTGTTCATTGGTGTTTGGCCGAATAGGGAGATGTTGGACCGGCAGTAGGGTTTGATTGGCCAATAAAGAGTTAATAACAAAGGCTGGGAGGGTGATATAATAAGGGATTGAGAAATAATATGAAGAGTATGGGAATTTAAAAATCGTATAAATATGGGATAGGCTAAAGTGTTGGGAGGTGATAGGGATTAAGAATATGATAAGGGGCGATAGGTATGTAGATGTTTTTGAAATTGATCGTAGCAGTAATAGTCATCACATTTAACATTAAAAATAATCTAAGAATTTAAATGTTAAAAATAAAGAATACATTAAACTTTTATTGGTTGATCAAGCGTTGAATTGGCATACTAGGTAGGACTAGTCTTTCTTGACTAATCTTTGTTGTTCATGACAGGTCCCTTTGAGATGAATTTGAATGCAACAGGTCCCTCTGAGATCTGGAAAATGTTTGTGCAGCTTCTTTGAAATCTGGAAAAGAACTATATGTGTGCAGGTTCCTTTATCTTTGGTGTTTGATGAAGCCTCGGTGACAAGCAACCTTTGAATCTCTGTTGAAGCTTTGTTGAAGTAACTTGAGATAAGAGTCTCTTAATAGGTCCCTTTTATGTATGTTGAACAAGTCCCTCTACTGTTGGTGCTAGTAACATGGTCTTCTGAATAGAACATGTCCCACTGCATAGTGTAAACAGGTCCCTCTGATTGGAACAAAGACAAAAACAACTTCTTTATTGAAATCTGGAGTGCTGAAACAAACTCTTTGGAAATTTCCAGTGAGGAGATGAGATAAGAAAAACAAAATGCTGATGCTTCTCCCCCACTAAAGCTTTGACTTGTCCTCAAGTCATTATTCACTTGATGAATCAAATAGGAAACAAAAAGAAAAGGAATTCTTACCAGCCAAAGAATTGGTTTTCAAGTAAGAATTCTGGGTTAGAGTGTGCCAGAGTCTGGTTTTCACATCTAACCCATTTTTTTTTAAATTAATTTTTTTTTTTATTTCTTTTGAATTTCTGATTTGAAATGAAATGAACTAAGGCAGAGATACTACAGCTAAAGGCTGCAATATCTCAACCTCTCTCTGTTGAGATACAGTTTGAAGAAAATTTTGCTTGCTGATGGGCTCATTGTAAAGTTTCAAGTGATGACCATTGACAGTAAAGGAGTGGCCTTATCCATCAATAGTAATGAGCTTGATTGATCCATTGTCATAAACTTGAATGATTTCGTATGGGCCCATCCAATGTGTGGTAAACTTGGCTTTATGATCTCTGAATTTAGAATCAAAGAGTAAAGCCGAGTCTCCTTCTTTGAACTGCTTCTTCTTGATATGTGCATCATGCCACTGCTTCCTTTGTTTTTGCATGAGGATTGTTGTTTCCTCTTCTTGCTGCCTCATTTCATCCAGCTGGTTCAACTACTGAATTCTTTCTTGTTGTGCTTCATTCAGGTCAATTTCCAAATCTGCAGCCATCTTAAAAGTATGTATTTGAAACTCAATAGGAAGCATTACCTCTTTGCCATACACCAACTGATATGGTGTAAATCCTGTAGTATTCTTCCACGTGATTCTATAAGCCTAGAGTGCATCTTTGAGCTTCTCTTCCCAATTCTTTCTATTCATTGCCACAGTCTTAGTGATAATTCCTTCCAAAGTTTTATTTGTGGATTCCACCTGGCCATTGGCCTGTGGATGGTAAGGTGTACTTCTTCTGTGCTTGATTTGATATTTTTCTGTGATGTCCTTAACTAACTTGAAGTAAATTGAGTACCTTGATCAGTCACTATCTCCCTTGGTACTCCATACCTTACAAAAATGTCTTCAAAAAGGAATTTTACCACTGTTTGTTCAGTTGCTCGAACTAGTGCTTTTGCTTCATCCCATTTTGTTACGTAATCAGTACATACTAAGATGTACTTCTTACCATTGGAGGTTGGATTAATGGGTCCTATGAAATCTAGAGCCCATTTTTCAAATGGCTCTAGGTGCACTTGGGGCTGAAGTGGCATCTCATCTATAGTTGTTGGCCTACCCATTCTTTGGCAGCTATCACAACTCTTCACATACTTTTTGGAATCCTTAAAAATAGATGGCCAGTAGTATCCAAGACTAAGAATCTTGAATGTTGTTCGCTTAGCTTCAAAATGCCCACCACACGATTCATCATGGCAAGATTTTAAAATATCAATTATCTCATCATTTCTTACACATCGTCTAATAATCATATCATAACCAGTGTAAAATAAATCGCCATTAATCCATGCGTATCGAGCACTTTGTTTGATTAGCCTCTTCTTTTCCTTTGGAGTAAAGTATGGAGGTGTTCTTCCTGCAGTCAAATAATTGGCCAAGTGAGCATACCAAGGATTCACTATTGAAATCGCAAATAGATTTTCATCTGGAAAAGAATCTTCAACCATAACAACCTCACCTTGCAGTCTAGAAAGAAAATCTGCCACCTGATTCTCCTTACCTGGTCTATCTAACACTGTGATGTTAAATTCCTGTAACAATAATAGCCATCTGGTAACTCTGCCACTAGTTACTGGTTTATTCATTAAATGCCTAATGACAGAATGGTCATTATATACAAAAACTTCATAACCAGTTATATAATGTCGGAAATTATTCACAGCATGTATGATGGCAAGCATTTCTTTTTCTGTGACTGTGTAGTTTAATTTTGCAGGTGTTATATTTTTGCTAATGAAATAGATGGCGTAATGACAAGACTCCTCTTTCTGGCCTAATGAGGCGCCTACTACAGTATTAGATGCATCTGTAAAGATGTGAAATGGTAGGTTCCAGTTAGGTCCTTTTAAGACTGGTGTGGTTGACAACTTCTTTTTGAGTGTTTCAAATGCTTGCTGGAAATTCTCATTCCAGTTGAAAAGTACATCTTTGGCTAGAAGCTTGAACAAAGGTGAAGCTATTTTACTAAAATGTTCAATAAACCTTCTGTAATAGCTTGCATACCCAAGGAAAGTTCTTACCTCTTTTTGAGTCTTCGAAATTGGCAAATTGACAATGATCTGGATTTTCGATGGATCAACTTTAATGCCTTGAAAAGAAATATAGTGGCCAAATACTATCCCCTCATTTAGCATCATAAAACACTTTTCATTGCTCAGGGACAGATTAGCTTCAATACATCTCTTCAAAAAAATTTCAAGGTTCTCTAATGCATGCTCAAATGAATCGCCATACACTGAAAAATCATCCATGTAAACTTCAACGCAATCATGAACTAAATCAGCAAAAATAGCTAATACAGCTCTCTGAAATGTAGCTAGAGCATTGCAAAGTCCAAATGGAAAAACATTATAAGCATAAGTGCCCCAAGGACAAGTAAAAGTGGTTTTTTCTTGGTCCTTTAAGGCTATCCTGATCTGGTTGTAGCCACTGAAACCATCAAGAAAAGAGAACGATGATTTCCCAGCTAATGTGTCTAGCACTTGGTCAATAAATGGTAGTGGGAAATAATCTTTGAACGTTGCTTTTTTCAATTGTCTGTAATCGACACAAATCCTCCACTTACCATTTTTCTTGGTCACTACTACCAATGGGGATACCCACTGACTGTCAAAGATAGGATAGATAAAATTAACTTTCAACAGTTTTTGTAATTCCTCTCTAACAATATCCTGGAGCATTGGGTTCATTCGTCTCTGCGGTTGCCTCACTGGTTTGATAGTACTATTGGTATAAATATGGTGAGTGAATGTTTCAGGGTGAATCCCGTGCATATCAGTGTAGTCCCAAGCAAATGCTTTCTGGTATCTTCTCAATAATTGAATCAATTTATCTTGTTGAGATGAGTCTAGGTGAGTGCCAATATTCAGAGTTTTTCCTAGACTAATCTCTATGGTCTTACTCTGTGTGTTTGTGATGGATTAAATTGGAAAAATATTGTGGAATGTTCTTTGCAAAGATTGAATGGTGCATGTTTCCTGAAAATTTTGGGCTAAAAGTTCATCTACAGCATGATATTGGTCATTTCTCAAATTTTCAGAAATATTAGGTAGAGAAAGGATCAATTGTACCAAATCATCATTATCATGTTCTTGAAAATCATAGATTTGGTTGATGCTAAAAACAGATTGTGCTTCTTCTTTGTCATTGTATTTATCGTCAAGCCATAAATTGTGTGCTACTGCTGGTGATTGTGCTTATGGTTAAAGAGTGAGTTGTTTTATTTCAGTCCCTCGTGAAATGATCATATTACCCGATCGACATCCTATGAATGCATCAGCAGTTGCTAACCATGGTCTACCAAGGATGATAGGGTGCCCTCCTAAATTGGATTTGGGTTGAAGAACTAAAAATTCCACTGGATACTCCCAAGAGTCCAGCGAAACAATTATGTCCTCCAAAATCCCTCAGGGATCACTTTATACCTATCAGCGAGTTCTAAAACAATTGTTGTGTGCTGCAAATTTGTGAGCTGGAGTGTTTTCATGGTTTCAAGAGTCATGACATTTATTGCGGCCCCAAGCTTTATTAAGGTTTTTGGAATATGTATGTTGTTAATGATTGTAGTGACTCTGGGAATACCAGGATCAGCATACTTTTCCATTGAGATGGTGTTTGTCATAAGACCAGCTAAATGTCCAACAACATGAATGGTTTGTGGATCAACCCTTTTCCTAGTGGGCTTCTTAAGGCACAGTTCTTTGATTGCTTTAGTATATATGGGAATGTCTTTTATAGCTTGTAGTCGTGGAATTTTTATATAGACATTCTTGAGCTCATCTAAAACATCAAACTGTGGTATAGACATTGGAAGTTTCGTTTGGACCAATCGGTCTAGAAAAGGTGGTGGATGCAATGGTTTCATTTGTTTATTTTTGGTGTCACCGTTTTGTTTTCTTTGATTTGAAGTTTCATTTTCATTTTCTTCGTTTTCTTCTTGTTTATCAGCTGTTGGAGATTCTTTGTGAAGTACCTTACCAGACCTCAAATTTATATTTTGCAAGGGTAATGTGGGATATGAGGTTCCCTCATCTACATTGTAGGCTGGTCCCTCTGCTCTGTTATTTGGATTTGGTACAGGTTGAGCAGGGATTTGAGTAGGTCTGGGAGGTTGTGGGTTAGATGGAAGTTGATTGTGGTGGATTTATTGGTGGAGGAGCAGGCAATGCTTGTTGTGTGGGTTGAGGTTGATGTGGGTAAACAACTTGCTACTGAGGATACTGCTGATATGATTGAGGATATGGCGAGTATGGCTGATGATATTGTTGATATGGCTACGAATATGGTTGGTATGATTGAGGATATGAATGATATTGTTGAGAGTATTGCTGAGATGGTCTCCATTGTTGTTGTGGGTAATTTTGGTGCTGCCATGGCATGGGTACATTCCATGAATTCTGAGCATACATCTGATCATGTACAGGAAATTGCAAATTCTGGTTTGGGAACATACCTTGAGGTGTTGGTTTTGGCTGCCATGGTCTCTTTGCGGCCATGTAATGCACATTTTCCATATCTGCATTAGCTGCCACATTACAATTCTGCAAAACCTTGACTTTGGAGCAATGAAATATATCATGATTTTCAGTACAAAAGGCACAAACTTGAATGTTTTCTAATGGGCAGTCTTTTAAGGCATGTCTCTTCCGGCATTTTGGGCAAAAGATAGCCATCATTTGATCTTCCTCTTCTTGTTTCTTCTTAGCTTTTAGAGTGTCAATTTGGGTTCCTAAGGTACTTAACAGATATGTTTTGAATTCCTCTAACAGGTTCCCTATTTCAGCCCTTGTGACACTTGCTGAAGCAGATTTTGTGGCTTTGGATGATATGGTTCTTTTTCCAATTTTGGCTTTGCTCCTAGAATACTTTTCACGTAACTTAGCAGTTTCTTCAAAAGTTAAAGTACAAATATCACCTTTTCCCATTAAATTAAGATCATCTGAGTATTCCTCTCGAATGCCTTTCAAGAATATTTTTCGAATCAAATCAAGAGGCATGGTTCGGTGTTTTGATTTTTGTAGCTCTAAGTACTCCTCTAAATTTTCATCCTCTTGTTGGTTCATCCTAAAGATATCATCTTTGGAATATTTCTATCTACAATAAGGTTGGTATTTCTTTAATAATATTCTTCTCATGCCATCCCAATCAGTCATTGCATGTTCACCAAGCCCCATGAACCATCTTAATGCTGATGCTTTTAATGTTGCTGGGAAGAGTCTAAACCTATGGGCATCATCTGTGTAACCATATGTTCGACATACAATGTCAAACTCAAACAAGAATGAATCTGGGTCTTCTGAAGCCATGCCATAAAAGTTTGGTAGCACAAATGGAGGTATGTTTTTCATTTTTATTTCATCATCTTCTTGTGGTTCTTGAATAGGAAATTTAAAGGTTGACTCTTCCTCGTCTCTTCGACCTTGATTTGGTACTGATCCATCTCCTTCCTCATCCATTTTGATAGGTTCCTTTGTTTCTTGTTCAGTGTCACTTGTTTCAAAGAGAAGATTAAAGAAAGATTGTTGAGTCACTGTGCTACTTTCTCCTTGTATAGAGGATCCAGGGAAGTGTTTCTTCTGTGATTTGTGTGCTAATAGAATTTGCCTCTCGATGAGTGTGAGTCTTTGCCCTGATTTTTTTTTATCCTCTGATTCTTGTATGGTGACTTCCTCAACTGGTGTTGTGTGTTCAATGTTTCCTAAAGGGTCTACTCCTAATGGTAGGTTAGTTTTTGGATGGGGGGTTTTTATGAATCTACCTTTATTATCTCTAGATCTAGGCATAAGTAAACATGACTTCTAAATCTGTGTTTTTGCTTTGTTTTTGTTTATTTAAAAAAAAAAATTGAAATCCTCTAACTACGCCTCCCCGGCAACGGCGCCAAAATGTAGTGACCAACCTAGGGTGCTAGATTAGGCTAAATTTATTATCGACCAGGGTAAGTAAACTTCGAGGCATGCGTCTAAAATCTATAGACATAAAGGATTCCTAACTAGGTGTTTATTGTGGTAGGTTACAGTACTTCTTTACGGAAGGTTAAGATATGTTCCCTATCACCTTGACACTCAGGTCACTCAACTCATCTAACTGTCCTAAAGACACTGTGTATTACTAGACTGAGATTTTAATCCCCTTACAAGGATGTTGTGCACAAAAGCTCTGTCTAGTTAACACTCAACATTCATAAAAGATCAAAAGCATACTACAAATTTAAATACATGTAAACAGAGTCTATGAGGATGCTTTAAAAATATAACGATGGATCAGATCTCTTACAAGATATGGTTCAATGATCTTAACGCTAAATCCTTTAAGCTATCACCATAAACACCATTCATAAGGATTGCAACAAAATTATAAGCATAACTCTAATCACTATGCATGCTATTCAATATTCAAAAGCTGCTAATGAAATGAAAATGACAGTATACCCCGTCCGCGTTTCAATGGTACACTGGAATACGTTCAAGCAAATAAGGTATTAACGCATGAACAATGTTATAATAAAACCATGACTGTAATCGAGTTCTGGTATTAAGTTCTGAAGATCATACAAAAGCTTTGTTCTCAAAACGATATACAGAGATCACCAACCATGTAACTGTAACTATATCCGTGTTTTTAAAACAATTAATACACAACTTTCATTTGGATTGAATGTACATTCACTATGCAGTTGTTTCCACTTTTACTATGGAATGATTTTTGGGTCATTTCCATTCTAAACCGATTTCCAAAAAGAAACAAAACGAAACCGGTTTGGGAAACCTATGGTTGTTGCTGCCTTTTTCACCAAAAGGTTGGGGCTTTGACCAGCGTTGACCGCATAACTAGGAGTGTTTGATTTGCTGTAGGATCGATGTTTCTCCATGCTTGTACATTCTAGTTTTCGTTCCTATCCCTTGCTTTGGCTTGCCTGTCATGCCATGTGTCATATGATGAACCATTTACAGGATGTTGTGACTTCCTGTAACCTTTTTATTAAAAATTCCTAATTTCAAACATAAAAACTCATAAATTAACTTTAATGCAAACTAAAAACTATAATGTTATTAACTAATAAATTTCAAGGAATATAAGGGATCCATGGAGGAAAAAGGTAGACAAATGATGTGTTTCAAGAAGAAAAAAGATGGTCATGGAATGGTACCAACAATGCTCTTTAGA
Organism: Pinus tabuliformis; assembly: GCA_031772625.1. Taxonomy (NCBI): domain Eukaryota; kingdom Viridiplantae; phylum Streptophyta; class Pinopsida; order Pinales; family Pinaceae; genus Pinus; species Pinus tabuliformis. The sequence goes on along the minus strand of CM062819.1, from coordinate 1,169,006,116 downwards.
GTGAGAGTTGAGTATCCCACTGAAGGATGAGATTCTAATTCCTAAGGAGGAGACTCATGCAAACCTTCAGGATGTTGTGGAGCATCCACATGTGGAGGAGCAGACAGGAGACCGAGAGGAGGCACCCACTCAACCAGAATCTTCCAAAGAGGGGAGCAACTAGAGAAGCTGACAGATTGGTGCAAGATGCACTGGAGCATTTGGGAGATCCTACATCCTTGTGTAGGCAGAGGAGGCCTCCAGATAGATACACTAGATATATGGCTCTCATGATAGAACTCATTGATTCAAAACCTTCTTAAGGAAGCAATTTCTCAACTAGTGTGGGTTGATGCCATGGTGGAGTATGACTTCGTCATGAAGAACAATGTATGGGAGGTGGTGTCGCGACCGAGAACAATTTAGTGGCTGGTTCCAGATGGATATACAAAGTGAAGCATGTAGCTTATGGGAGCATCAAGAAGTACAAGGCCGGATTTGTGGCCAAAGGCTTCTCTCAGGTAGAGGGAGTGGACTATGATGAAACATTTTCCCGAGTGGAAATATATTCCTTGATCAAAACCATTATAGTATTAGTTGCATAAATGGGGTGGAAGATCCATCAGATGGATGTGAAGACCACCTTCCTAAATGGTGTTGTTGAGGAATAAATTTACATAGAGAAACCAAATGGATTTGAGACTTATGACAGGGAGACACATGTGTGTAGACTCAGGAGAGCCATGTATGGTCTCAAACAGGTGCCCAAGTATGGTACATTTGGATCGACACACTTCTCATTGGATTGGGCTTCACCAAAAGTGAAGCAGATGCCAATCTCTATCACATTGTGGTAGATGGAAATTTGCTTATCTAGTTATTGTATGTTGATGACTTGATACTTACAGGGGATGCACAGTTGATATACTCTTGCAGGGAGGACCTTACAAGAGAATTAGAGATAAAGGACATGGGCTTGATGCATTACTTCCTTGGGTTGGAAGTATGGCAAGGTGATGGTGAGATATTTGTGAGTCAGGGGAAGTATTCCTCTGAAATAATTCATAGATTTCACATGGAGAACTACAAGCCTAAGGACACTCCTTTAGCTACAAACTAGAGGAAGACTCATGCCTCTTCAGGAGAGGCAATAAATGCTACCATCTATAGACAGCTTCTGGGATCCTTGATGTATATGGTGAACACAAGGCCTGACATATGCTATGCAATTAATCAATTGATTCAAGCCATAGTGAAGCCTACCAAGCTATACTGGAATGCAAAAAAGCATGTGTTAATATACCTCAGAGGCACAACCAAGTATGGGTTATGGTACAGGAGGATAGCGGGAGTGAAGCTCTAAGGCTTCACTGATGCAGATTAGCAAGGATTCCATTAGACAGGAAAAGTACATCAGGTGTTATCTTAATTGTTGGGTTTGAAACTAATTCCTAGTATAGCAGGAAATAGAGGCTTGTGGCACTCGGCTTAGCAGAGGTTGAATACATGGCTACAAGTCAAGAAACATGTGAGGTCATATGGATGAGGAAAATAATTGTGGGTCTTTTCAGTCAGGAGATGGATCCAACAGTGATTTATTATGATAATAAAATTTGTATTAAACTCTTTGAGAATCCAGTATTTCTTGACAGGTCCAAGCACATTAATATCATGTACCATCACTTGCAGGATTGTGTGCAAAGGAGAATTATGATGCTACAAAACATTCCAACTGAGGAGCAAGATGCAGATATCTTGAAAAAGGCATTTTCAAGAGACATATTCGAATTCCATGGGTGCAAGATATGGGTGGTGCAAAAATTCCTTTCTTGCTAAGAGGGAGTGTTAGAAATTGTAGAAAGAAAAGCTCAATTTGACTTGTGCCTTAGTCATATTGAGTAATTTGATTTTCACATCAGCAGGATGACTTGGATTGTAGTTAGCTAGAGTGACATGGCCTTGTCTACTAGTTAAGTCAGTAAATTCGAGTTATACGCTTGGATTAGAGTTGTGCACGTAGTGATTACTAAAATTTAGCAATCTAGTTCAGTTATTTCAGTTGAACTCAGTTAATTGAGCTCAAGTAATTAATTTATTCAATTGAAGGTCAATTGAGTAGTAGAACTATTGTTAACTCACTGATCTCTCAGTTAAACTAGTAAATCGACCAAAAAAATCCCAAACATGCATGTAATTCTAATTTCCTAGCTGGAGTGGAGGAAAAGGCACATTGTAATCATCAATTATATACTAGTCGAGTGTACAGGCTTGGCAGTTAAGCAGGTGATCAATTCCTTAGGATTTGCGCAAGGAAATAGGAATTCCCCTATTATTTAGGAGCTCAAATTCTCTTGAATTATGCAAGGAAATAAGAGGAATTGGTGGCTTGAATTGTCTAATTTTTTGCCAAGAGTTAAACAATCAGCAGGAGAACGGGTTTACAGTGCAGGGTGTGCTTTAGAGTTGAAGTAAGGCATTGTAATAGTTTCTCATTCTCATCCAATTAATGAAAAGCAGTAAAGAGGTTTTTTTCCTAGTTGGGTTCCCCTGTAAATCACTGTGTTCTTGTGGTTTTGATAGTTGCATGTCATTGCATGTGTTTCTAAATTGTGATTTCCATTCCACATAATTGTAGAGGAAATTTGTAACCTCATGTTTTCAATTCGAATTCATGAGTAGTAGAAATTTCTTTTAATTTCTACAAGTACAAGCAAGCATGATTATTAAAAAACAAAAGAAGTACAACCAAGCATGATATAAAATAAGCAAGTGCAAGTCAGCGAGTACAAGTGAGTATGACAACTACAAAGTCTAAAGTGGGCGAAGGAGGAAAGTTTTCGCCAAATACGTATCCTAAAATCAAAGAACTACAAGACTCCTTATGTGAATTAGCTAATTATTACTCTTCACAAAAGAGTTGATCTAAAGGATAACTTAATCAAAGAATTTCTATTAAAAATAACAAAAAAGGAGTAGCAAATTGAGAACATGGTTGATGCAATATGTGCAATAGATGATGTCATAAAAATTAGTAATGTTACTTGTGAGACACATGACCTAATGCTTGATATAGATGTAACAAATTATATGGTTAAAGATTCCTTAATGAGTCATGAGATGGAATCACAGAGTGAATTCATGGAGATAAGTTTTTTTGAAGATAAGTCACAGGCATAAGCACAAGGTGATAGCAACAACAATAAATGTGAATTGGAAATTACAAAAGAAGAACATCAAGAATTACAACATTTTATTTCCAATATGAATGTTATACCTAGAAAAGAATTGTAATTCAAAAAGAATCAAAATGCTTAGGATATGACAAAGGCAACAACTTTCACATCCTAGATTACTCCAAACTTGTTTAGCTTATTGTTATAGACATTTTTGGGCACTGTAACCCCAATCATACATGTCCATAAACCAAGGGCTCCTAAGTCCCTAAAAGTGTTGCTTCACACCCTAAAGGAACAAGGTCAACTGATTATATCATCTCCTAGAAGTTCTCCACAGAAAACTTCTTAGAACTGGTCAAAACTGGACCATACAGACTGCCCAGTGCAGAGGGTGTGATGCATCTCACCTACTTAGTGAAAAGGGTGCGATGCATACTGGAAATCCCTTCTGTAGGGTGCGATGGGCAAGAGTAGACAAATGGCAGAGACAGTTTGCAAGGTGGATCGTCATGGAATCTTCCAGAAACTTCTCCTGTGACACTTGCCTCTCTGAATTCGCCCAGGGATGAGTAAGAGATCATCAATCTCCAAGTGGAATCAAGAACTATCAGAGAGAGGACACTAATCAAAATCCCAGAAGCTCACTCACCCCCTGCAATCATCTATATATGGATCCCTCATCACAGAGATTTAGGGGCTGGAATTTTGTATCTTGTAAGGAAGTGTTGTTGGTTTCTTGGTGGAATATCATAGTGTTGGGTGATCTAAGCTTTTCATGAGGTGAAGAAGGGCTTTCATGCTGAGAGGATGACGCTAGGTTAGAACAATTGGTTGTAATCATCTTTTCTATTCTTGATATTAATAAAGATATTCAAGTTTTCCTCCACATTCTTGCATGTTTGATGATATATGCATTTGTGTGGTCAATATATATCTGGTCCTATATTGTTTATGATTGTAGATCTCTGTTCTTCGATAGTATTGTGCTGCTTTGATCCCACAGGTGCTCTTTGAAGCTGGGTAGATAAATGAAAAGCGTCAAAGATCTTTCAAAAGGGAGAGGAACCAAGTAAGGAACCAAGCGCAAGACTGAGGTTGGTGCCTTTTGTTCCCCTCTTATCTACTTCTCATAAAGGAAAGCGAAAGTAGTTTTAGTTTGTTTGTTTCTAAGATAGCTACCAGTCTTAGTGATACTAGCAGCTCCGAGTGGACACTAGATTTCCCGATAACAAAATGGCGACCCCACTAGGGAGAGAATAGATTGTTTGCTTGTCTATATTTGTTGGTTTTATAAACTTACAGACGAAGCCTGAAGTCAAGCCAGCTAGCCTTCGAACTGAATTTGCTATGCAAGTGCAAAGTAGATCAATGTTGCTTCAGTCTATCTCCAGGTTTTGTTTATAAACTGAACAATCAATTTGAAAACCTTCTAATTGCCCTAGTGGTGGCTCTAGTAACCTCATTAGATCAACCCCTATGATTTATGTTTACTGAACATCACTTGCTCGACCTAAATCCCTGAACTGAGCTGCAAATTGTGACCCAGAACCAAGTTAAAGTGTCTTCCGTGGACCATCACACTTTCTCCTCTTGGGAATCTGGATGCATCAGACCTCCCATGTGCAGTAGGTGCGCTGCATCGACTTTCCTTGTGCTGCAGGTGCGCTGATCAGACAAGACCTCTTCTGCTCTCAGATTTTGGTTTTGTGTTCACTCTCTTCAGCTTTATTCAGGATTTTTGTTGTCTGTGATCAATATACCACTGTGGAAACCCGCTTCCTTTCCATCATTCCACCTCCGTAGTACAAAGAATTGTGAATTTTTTTATGTATTGTGTGCCATTTACAGTTCTCTTTTACAAAAAGTAGCATAATCAAACTGTCGTCTTTTGATTTGAAAGTGTCGCAAGTGTCGTTTTCAGTCAAAGAAAAGAATTATATTGTTCTTGATGGTCGATTATACAGTTACTCTTGTATTTGATTTGAATTAGTAGTTTTTCAAGTGTCGAAAGCAATTTTCGATTCAAAATAGCAAAGTGTCGTCATTATCTTCCTTTCGTTTTTGAAGAAAAAATTGTTAGTACTATCGCTTTGAAAAGATAATTCAGATTTGTACTTAGCATTCTTCTTGTCATTCACAGATTAAGAAAGATGAAAACAAATACATGCATGTGCATTTGCATTTAGACTGCTTGTTGGTTTGATTTAGGACAGTGCATCTAGTGTGTGCTCTCTGCTCTATGTTGAAAGAATATCATCTCTCTTTCTTTAGTAGCTAGGATTTTCATTGCAAAAAGAAGATTAAACGATTGTTTATCATCTTAGATTGCATTTTAGGAATTGTATATCTACATCACGTGGTGAACCTGAAAGGCAAATTTCTTAAGAAAGATCAACTGTAAAATAAATTCAATGAACATAAAAACGCTTTGGAACCTAACGCACAACATTTAGAAGTCTAGGCTAGAGACGTATTCCGGCGTCGTAAAGCCTGGTAACTGTCGCTTTCACTGTTGGTTGGGTGATTCCTCCTCTTTGAGATGACAAGTGCCAGTACGGACTTGTGCTCCCACGTACCGTCGAGTATATATTTGGAGACCACAATAGGCTATATCCTTTATCCATAGGAAGTTGTGTATGTCGCCCTATCGATCGCAATGCACTGAACACAGCATTCGGGAAGATTGACTGCCGTACCGTAAAAAGTATTCTGCAGTTTTGCGATTGGTTTGGTAATCCCTCTGTCTAGATTTCCATAGTAGTCTCTTTCATTCCTTTTCAGACTCCTTCAAGGAAAAGGTCCATCTGAGCACTTGTCACTTCAGGCTCATTAAAAATCGAAGGCGACTAGAGTCATCTTTTGTTTTTTCTCGACTCTTAAAAATTGAATAAACAAGTTGTGTCAAAGCGTCTAAAATTTATTTTAATCGGAATAATATCACCTTTCTTGCATTGGTCTTAGGTTGAGAAAAATGGAGTCCACCAACCAAGGATTTCCCCTTGGAGGAATTCCTAGTCCTTTCTCCTCTTGGGGAGATGTTGGTGCACCTCATATGGCCACATTGTCACTTCCAGGATTGACGATTGGCTTGCCAATATGGCTCTTCTCGACCTCCGTCATTCAGAACACCGTGATTCCTGAACAATCGAGTCAGCAACTAGATGATACTAAAGTCACACCCCAACCTTCTACTTCGTCCGATTCTCCCTCTCCTCCTTCCTCTTCGCTTGATGAAGCTGGTAAAGCCAAAAATCAAGTAACTAAGAAGGAGAAGAAGGAGAAGGAGAAGAAAGAGAAGAAGAAGAAGGAGCCAAAGGTGAAAAGGGGTAACCGGGCATCGTCTGGTGAAAATCCGCACATTGCACTGTCCAAGCCTAAATCTCCATGTGTCATTTGCAAAGGAGACCACTATCATCGAGATTGTCCTTGCATCCCTTGGATCTTAAGGGACTGGCCTCCTCAATTGCACAATCCGGTGTCATTAACTTCTGAAAATCATGTTTAAAGTACACCATCAACTAGTGAAAGCGAAGCATTTGGACAGAAAAGGAAATGTAAATTTCCTTGTAAACTGTGTGAAGGCGATCACGTCGTCCACCGTTGTCCCTTCCTATACGAAGCTAAAAGCGTTTTGGATAACCATCCTTCTTCACCGCTACGGCTTCCTCCTGGATACAAGAAACTCTTGCCGAGTCCATCGCTAGTTGAAAATCTGACCGACACGCCATTGTGGTCGATCAAAGCATCTATCATTGAAGATAAACCCGCTGAGTCCATACCAAACGAAATTCAAAAGGTTGAGGCGGCAGTCGACCCTGTCTTGTCTTCGGAAGGTCCATCTTCAGATGATACAATCACCGAAGAGAATGAGAATGACACTGTTCAAATTCTTTTCGTAAGCACAGACTCCGATGAACATGGGGGAAATTTACCCATGCCTTTACCGCAAGAAGGAAGTTCTTCAGAGTCATATCCAGCCGTCTATTCGGTCCCACCTCCAAGCAACCTAGTCGTTTCCTTCGATTGGAATCTACTAGGTAGACCCTGTTTACCGGCTAATGTACCATTCTGAATCATTGTACAAGCTTACAAAATGATCATGGTCGGTACCATCATAGATGAAGGGGCTTCTGTGAGTATCCTTTCCTCAACTACTTGGGAAGTGCTTGGTTCGAAATCACTTCTGCCTGAGATGAGAAATCTGACAGGCTTCGACAAAGGAACCAGTCGACCGTTAGGGATCCTTCCCAATGTGCCCATAACGTTGAGAAGGAAAACTGTTTATATGAACGTAATGGTAGTCCAAGGACCTCTAGATTATAATCTGCTCCTTGGGCGTGACTATATTTATAGCATGGGAGCCATTATCTCCTCACTCTTTAGAGTAATGTGTTTTCTGCATGAAGGCCGAGTGGTCTAGCTCATAGACCAGCTTTCGTTCCCTGGCTCACACATAGCTAATAGTCAAAAACCATCCCTAAATGGTCTTTTCATGCAAAGAATGTCTCATCAATCTCCAGTCCGTCCACCTGAAGAGCGTGAGTGATTCGGGAGGTCATGACTAAAACCCAAGGGCATGCACCCTGGTCTGTTTCGGCAGGAAACCCTTGGGTATAAGGTAGGTTTCCACTGAGGATATGACTAGTTTGACACACCTGTCTGTTTAGGAAAATGGGATTAGATTGGAATAAGATTCCTTCGTCAAAGTTATGTGAGTGGAGGCGACCGCGCCACTCACCTTTGTCTATTTCGGTAGACATCGCCAAGGAAGTGTTTTTTCTGCAACGCAGATGGAGCAATCTTATGGTAACCTAGAAACTCTACTTCGCTATGCCTAGGGGCATGCAAACCTTTTTGCCTAAAAGTAAAGAGCGACCATTTATTTTCTTAGTTTGTAGTTTCTCAACCCTTTAAACTCATACGATTGGTCGTTCCTAGCTTACATAATGAAAGGATCTGGAGCAAAGTTTCGAGTGGTGAAAGCTCCCTAAAAATTGAACCTATCGATGAGACATCCTTATTATATGACTGGCACGAGCAGTTTTTATGCGAAGTTCAAACTCGTTAAAAATTAAACCTTAGCAATGAGCAAATGTTTCCCCCAGAGTTTAAGCTCATTAAAAAATGAACCAATCCTCGGTAAATAACCATTGTGAATGCATTATCATCAGCTTTTGAGCCCTGGTCATGTTCTTACCATCACCTCCACTCTGTTTTAGCCGATCATTCACCTCCATTTGATTGTTTACCCCTTTTGAGGAACAGTTGTGAAGAGTGATCCTGTTAGCGATCCTTGTGACACTGCCATGATTGGAAAATTCCAAACCTTACTTGGAATCAGCTGCTACTTGAAATTATCACTCGTTCCTCAAAAGACGAGTCTCCTTTAAGCTCTTTTCACCTGACTCATAAAATATGAAAAGATTGCCGAGCGATTGGCCTCTCTAGCTCGTTAAAGCGTCTGGAAGTGCTATCCCTCCTCTAGATTTTAATCTTTTTAGACCTGAGGGATTATTACACAAAAAGATCGAGCGCTTGTTTTGTTCAGCTCGTTAAAATTACTGAAAATTCATCCCTTTCGTATTATTTTATACTTTTTCGGACTTAAGGGATTATATGACGAAAAAGGATTATTGGAGTTTCCTTTACGTCCCTTTCAGACTCTCTAAAATTGAAAAGGACCGAGTTATCTTTGTTGTTAAACTCGTTAAAACCAAATAGAGACAAACTTGTCCATACAGAAAAGAACGAGTTTCACTGTCGCTAGGCTCGTTAAAACATAGCGACGGGTTTGCCCGAAGGGAAAATTATAGAACAAGCATATGTTATCCTCCTCAAGCTTGACAAAAATAAAGAGGTACTAGTCAACAATGACTGGGGAAAATTGGGAAGAAAACTTGAAGAAACTTTATTGGTAGCAAGTCGCTCTTGAACATGACACTTTCACTCCACATCCGAATCGGGTTGGGTTATTCCGTTCACCGGTCATATCACCATTGTTCCATTGCACCATCCATATTTGGGGTTGATGCTACCAATCCATGTCAGTGTCGTCGGTATGTTCAAGAGAAGTCGCTCAGAGAATTCACCTATGTCTCATCCGCTGCAATACATTCACGCTCCATTCTTTCATGACCGCCACCCTGAACCCTGTATGAGATCGTTTTCATCTCCGAAGTCATTTACTTTGTTCCGTGTCGTAGATGTGGGATTCATTAAGGCCCTCCTACAACGGGTCGCTTCTTGTAGACATCAGCTCATTATCCAAGAAGTCGACTTAGGAACAACCCTTTCAGTACTTTGAAGCTTGCATGCCTCAATGGAAAGTTTCTCACTTCCGACGATAGGTTTACATCAATGGCCTTCGATCGAAAGATTTCGCGTCGTGTTCGACACCATGTCCCTTTTCACACCACGTGAATTGTACTGTAGTACCTTGAGGGTCATCATAATTATCGGTGATTCCTCTCGTGCTTGTTAACAGCTTACATCATTGGCTGGTAATCAGGCAATGTCTTTCCATGTTCGATTCAGAACATCTTTCACATGGATCGACTTGTACTCCGAGTGAAGATTGGACGAGTTTTGAAGACCCCAGATCTAGTTTCATCCATCCGGGTTGTGATATATTCAGGAAAATAAAGACATCAAATGTACATCATTGCTGCACATATGATCATCCAAATCAAAGGATGATGACTCTATCAGAATCATCAGTCTACCCACAGACGGTTGTCTGTCTTATGTACATAAAAATGAATTTATAAAGCTGGGCATGGAAATGCCCGCCTCAGCTAGATCATGAAAAATATTATGAAGATAATGTATTGTATTGTATCTTATTACAGGTCACCTTCCAGCTTGAAAAAACTTCGGATCCTCATGATAAAGCATTTCACCCGACATCAAAAGATTAACGACCTCATGCTTTAGGGGGAAACTGTTATAGACATTTTTGGGCACTGCAACCCCAATCATACATGTCCATAAACCAAGGGCTCCTAAGTCCCTAAAAGTGTTGCTTCACACCCTAAAGGAACAAGGTCAACTGATTATATCATCTCCCAGAAGTTCTCCACAGAAAACTGCTCAGAACTGGTCAAAACTGGACCATACAGACTGCCCAATGTAGAGGGTGTGATGAATCTCACCTGCTCAGTGAAAAGGGTGTGATGCATACTAGAAAGCCCTTCTGTAGAGTGCGTCTGGTGAGAGTAGACAAACGGCAGAGACAGTTTGCAAGGTGGATCGTCATGGAATCTTCCAGAAACTTCTCCTGTGACACTTGCCTCTCTGAATTCACCCAGGGATGAGTAAGAGATCATCAATCTCCAAGTGGAATCAAGAACTATCAGAGAGAGGACACTAATCAAAATCCTAGAAGCTGACTCACCCCCCTGCAATCATCTATATATGGATCCTCATCACAAAGATCCAGGGGATGGAATTTTGTATCTTGTAAGGAAGTGTTGTTGGTTTCTTGGTGGAATATCATAGTGTTGGGTGATCTAAGCTTTTCATGAGGTGAAGAAGGGCTTTCATGCTGAGAGGATGACGTTGGGTCAGAACAATTGGTTGTAATCCTCTTTGCTATTCTTGATATTAATAAAGCTATTCAAGTTTTCCTCTACATTCTTGCATGTTTGATGATATATGCATTTGTGTGGTCAATATATATCTGGTCCTATATTGTTTATGATTGTAGATATCTATTCTTCGATAGTATTTTGCTGCTTTGATCCCATAGGTGCTCTTTGAAGCTGGGTAGATAAAGGAAAAGCGACAAAGATCTGTCAGAAGGGAGAGGAACCAAGTAAGGAACCAAGCGCAAGACTGAGGTTGGTGCCTTTTGTTCCCCTCTTATCTACTTCTCATAAAGGAAAGCGAAAGTAGTTTTAGTTTGTTTGTTTCTAAGATAGCTACCAGTCTTAGTGGGACTAGTAGCTCCGAGTGGACACTAGATTTCCCGATAACACTTATGAGTGTAGGATCTCTTGATAAAAAAATTGAACAATTTAGAATATAATGAGGTTAATTATATAGGTGATGATAAACATATTGAAAAGAACTTGAGTTTTGTCATTTTCATCAAGTTGGGCATATGGAAATATAATGTTTTGATCTCTGTCCTTGTCTTTATTACGGGGATACAAAACATCATTCAAACATGTGTTGAAACAAGAAGACGAATAAAAATAAAAAAATTATTACGGTTGGAAAGCTCCTTATAAATGGAAATTAAAAGTTGAGATATTGAATAAATCTTACGATTTTGTTTAGAAATTGGTAAAGACACATTGGCATGGAGATATCACAAAATCAAAAGGCTTTCAAACAACTATTCTAGATGAAGACTTTGGGCATGATTAGGGCTAAATTCTACATGTATTTTCAATTTAAACATGAATCATGAGAATGATGCCATCTAAAAATAAATGGAGGCAGTACATAGAAGAAATCAAAATGGTTAGTGTTCAACCAAAACCACCACATTGTGTAGAAATTTTCATAGAAATTGCAACTGCTCAAGATTTCAGACTGAAAACAAGAGACACAATTTTACTCTTCTAATCTGCGAAATAGAAATTACAATTTAGAACAACATGCATAGAAATGCAACATCAAAAAAATCACAAGTACACAGTGATTTCTGGGGGAACCTAATTGGGAAAAAAACCCCTCAGGCCTCTCTGCATTAATCAATTGAATAGAGAAACTATTGCAATTGTATGCTCGAGCTCTGAGCACCACTTGCAAAAGAATAATTGTTCTCTCTGTTGAATGGACTCCTCTAGCAAACACTTAGCCCATTACCTACTCCTCATCCTCCTATTCCTTGCACAAATCTAAGAAAATTGAAGCTCCTAAACAATAGGGAGGTCCTTATTTCCTTGCGCAATTCCCAAGGAATTGATCTCCTGACTACATGCAACAAGTGTACACTCAAATAGTATACAACTCATGTTACAATAGCCTTGTCTCCTCTGCCTCAACTGAGCAATTTGAATTTCATGCATGCATGAGCTATTTTGGGTTGATTTATTAGTTGACTGATAGATCTCCGAGTTAGGTTGTTGTCCCGCTACACAACTAACCTTCAACTAACTCTATCAATAGTTAGAGGTCGGTTAATTGTATACAATTGAAGATAATTGAACTAGATTGCTAAAATTTAGCAATCAACACATGCATGAATGAACTCCAAGGCCCTAACTCGAATTTACTAAGCTAAGTAAGTGACAAGAGCCATGTCACACTCGTTAATTGCCTCCAAGTTGTCCTGTTGATATGGAAATTTGCTTTACTCAATTTGAATATGGATAAAGTCAAATTTAGCCTTTCTTGCTACATTTTTAACACTCCCTCTTAGCAAGAAAGGGATTTTTCACCACCCCTATCTTGCACATGTGGAATTCGAATTTACCTCTTGACAATCCCTTTTTCGAGATTCAACATCTTTCTCCTCAGTTGGAATGGACTGTAGCAACATAATTCTCCTCTACACACAGTCCCACAAATGATGATACCAGATATCAATGTGCTTGGACCTGTCATGAAATATTGAATTCTCATATAGATTAATGCAACTTTGATTATCACAATATATCATTGTCGAATACATATCCTGACTAAAAATACCTACAAGTATTTTCCTCATCCATATGGCCTCACATGTTGCTTGACTTGCAACCATGTATTCAGCCTATGCTGAGTTGAGTTCCATATACCTTTGCTTCCTGTTGTACCAAGAAATAGTTGTGGACCCAACACTGAAGATATCACCTAAAGTACTTTTCTTCTCTGATGGAATCCTTGCCCAATTTGCATCAATGAAGCCTTGGAGCTCCACTCCCTCTATCCTCTTGTACCATAATTCATGTTTGGTAGTGCCTCTGAGGTATTGTAACACATGCTTTGTTGCCTTCCAATACAACTTGGTAGGCCTCACCATAGCTTGACTAAGTTGCTTTACTGCGTAGCACATGTCGTGTCTTGTGTTCACAAGATAAACCAAAGACCACACAAGCTACATGTAAATAGTAGCATCAACCTCTTCACTTGAATTGGCATTCTCCTTCCTCCAGTTTGTAGCTAGAGGTGTGTCGATAGGCTTACAATTCTCCAGGTGAAATCTCTGAAGTATTTCAAAGGTATACTTCCCGTGATACACAAACAATTCACCATCACCTTCCCATACTTCCATCCCAAGGAAGTAATGCATTAAGCATGTGTCTTTAATCTCAAATTCCCTTGTAAGATCCTCTTTTTAAGAGCAAATCAACTTCTCATCACCTGTCAATATTAAATTATCAACATAGAAAACAATAATAAGCAACTTACCATCTACGACAATGTGATAGAGTTTCGCATCTGCTTCACTTTGTTGAAGCCCAATCCACTGAGATAATTGTCAATTCGAGTGTACCATGCTCGGGGTGCCTGTGTGAGACCATACAATGCTCTTATGAGTCTGCACACATGTGACTCCCAATCATATGCCTCAAATCCTTCTAGCTTCTTTATGCAAATTTCCTCCTCAACAACATCATTGAGAAAGGTGGTCTTCACATCCATCTGGTGGATTTTCCATCCCATTTGCATAACTAATACAAGAATTGATTTGATGGAGGAATACCTTTCCACAGGGGCAAATGTTTCCTCATAGTCAACTCCCTCTACCTGAGAAAATCCTTTCGCCACAAATCTGGCCTTTTATTTCTCGATGCTCCCATCAGTTGCATGCTTCACTTTGTAGATCCATCTGGAAGCAACCACTAATTTCCTTTTTTGGTCTCAACACCACTTCACATACATTTTTCATTAGGATGGATTCATATTCTTCCACCATGGCATCAACCCAAACAGGTTGAGAAACTTCTTCCTCAAATGAAGAGGGCTATGTCTCAATGAGCTATGTCATGAGATCCATGTAACCAGTGCACCTCTTAGGTGACCTCCTCTGCCTGCGATGTGATGTAAGAGCTCCCACATGCTCTAGTGCATCTTGTATGAATCTATCAACTTCTCTCGTTCTCTTTCTCTCTTCTCTCGATGTTTCTAGTTGAGTGGGTGTCTCCACTCGGCCTCCTCTTTGTTCCTCCATTTGTGGTTACTCCACAACTTCCTTAGGATCCTCCTTTGGAGCTAGAAACTCCTGCTCCAGTTGGATACTCACCTCTCATTCCAAATAACATCTCATAGCCTTCTCGTCATTGAACTTGACATTTCTCCTCATAACTTTCATCCTCATTACACACCCAGTAATTGTGTGGAGTTTCGATGTATCTTACAAAAACTCCCAACTCTATTGTAGGCTCAAGTTTCTTCCTTGAATCCTTATGAAAACAAATTTGAAGCTCCAAAAAAATTGAAATGAGACACATCAGGCTTTCTCCTAGAGAAAGCTTCCTCTGGGGTCATACCAAGTATTCTATGAGGACTCTAGTTTTACAAATAGACTATGGTGCAGCATGCTTCCACCCATAGATGTAATGGAAACCCCTAATCATGTAACATGGATCTTGCTGCTCCCACTATGATTTTGTTCTTCCTTTCATCGACCTCATTTTGATGTGGGTTATAGGGTGCTATCAATTCTCTTCGAATACCTTCTTTGGCACATAAATCCTTGAAGGCATTCGAAAAAAATTCATCTCCATTGTCGCTCCTAAGAGCCTTCACCTTCTTCCCAGTCTCCATCTCAACCAATGATTTGAATTCAAAAAATTTTGAGAAAGTTTAATCCTTTTTTCCGCGTGAAGAAGATCCAACATTTTCTAGAGAAATCAATAATAAAAATAACGTAGTATATGTTTTGTTGTGGAGGTTGTAAGAAGCGGTCCACAGAAATTATAGTGGACTCGCTCCAATATTTCATTTATTCTGCTATCTTAGCCATGGAAAGTGGATTTGACATATTTCCCAAATGTACAACCCTTACATACATCCTACTAGTCAAGAGAACCTTTAGGGAGACCGGTGGTAATTTGCCGCATAATTTTTAGGGCACAATGGTGTAGATGACCCAATCTCCTTGCCAGAGTTCTCCAACACCTTGACTTTGCACTCTTTCAACCTTGCTACTCAATGTAGCACAACCTCCCACCTCAAGTTTGTATTGGTTCTTCACTCGAACTCCAATCTGCTTCACTTTCCTGGTAGCTATGTGTCTCAAAAAGGCTTTCCCTCCACTGAAAATAAACTCATAACCTCTATTCTCCAATAATGCTATAGAAATCAAGTCCTTCTTCAGCCTAGGTATAAACATAACATCTTTGAGGTGAAGAAGAGAGGCTTTCTCTCTCTCAAAGGTGACAGTACCAATTCATGTAGCAATGTACCTCTCGTCATCCCCCAACGATATGCATTTGGAGATCCTTCTCCTACAGGCTACTGAAAAACTCCTTGCACCTTGTCATATGAAACGAGGCACTCGAATCAAGGTACCACACACTCCCCATAACAATGTTGGCCATGCACACTATTAGGGTGAAGTCTAATTCGAATTGTGAAGCCAGTGCTTTACCTCTTGCTCCTCCTGAAGGCTTCTTTTTAGACTTCTTGTGTGGACATTGTGTTGCATAGTGCTCGTATTCGTGGAGGTCGAAACGTTTTATCTTACTCATGTCTTTCTTCTTACCATTATTTTGGTTGGATTCATGTTTGATTTGGGTCTTCTTTCCTTTTCCCTTCTTCCCCTTCCCAACCAGGGAAAAATTCTCTTCCTCCTTAGCTCTGGATGATGTTCCATCTCTGGTATTTCTCCTAAACTCTTCTTGAACTTGATCGCCACAACCTTTCCCAATTCGATAATTTTTCCCTTCCATTCATAGAGTCCTGGTAGCTATGCCAGGGTTTTGGAAGGCCTAGAAAAGCTAGGCTCACCAATCATCTTCTGCAACATTCACCCCAAACCCTCCAAGCTCATCTCAAACTTGTGTAAATCTAGAGAGATATTGTGGAATAATATCATTTTTGTGCATATTGATGTTTCGAAGTTTGTCTTTCAAGGCCAATTTTCTATGGCAACTGTTATTTTCTAATAGCTCAGTTAGTGTCTTCCACATAGAAAATGGTGTCTCTTTTCCATGGAGGTTTGAGACCACATGGTCTCTCACACCTTCCAAAAGAATTCTCCTTACCTTTGCAACATCCTTCTTCCACCGGGTTAATTGATGTACATCCGACTGTGGAGGTTCTGTAATATTAGTTTTAACATATTCTAACACACCATTATCATCAATCACTTCTTCGATTAGATCCTTCCAGGCTATGAAATTTGAGCTAGCCTCTATGGAATACTCCAATCTTAGTCCCTTGAAAGACATTCTCCCAATCATGAAGAAAAATTGTTATACTGAAGCTGCAAATTTGAAATTCCTGAGATAAAAATTTGAAATATTGGTTCTAATGTGATTTCAGGGCTTTGATACCATGTAGATATTTTTATAGAAATTGCAACTGCTTAATATTTCAAACTAAAAACAAGAGACAAAATTCTACTCTACTAATCTAGAGAATAGAAATCAAATTTAGAAGAACATTCGTAGACATGGAACAAGCAAAACCACACAAGTGCACAGTGATTTCTAGGAGAACCCAACTGGGGAAAAACCCCTCAATCCTCTTTGCATTAATCAGTTGAATAAAGAAACTATTATAATTGCATGCTCCAGCTTTGAGCACCACCTGCAAAAGAATAATTGTTCTCTCTGCTGAATTAGAGCCTCTAGCCAACACTCAGCCCATTATATTCTCCTCTAGCCTCTTATTTCCTTATGCAAATCTGAGCAAATTTGAGCTCCTAAAAAATAGGGAAGTCCCTATTTCCTTGCACAATTCCCAAGGAATTGATCTCCTGACTACATGCAACAACTTTACATTCAACTAGTATACAACTCATATTGCACTAGCCTTGTCTACTCCACCTCAGCTAAGAAATTCAAATTTCATGCATGCATGAGCTATTTTTGGTTGATTGATTAGTTAACTGACATATCTCTGAGTTAGGATGTTGTCCCACTGCACAATTGACCTTCAACTGACTCTATCAATAGTTAAAGGTCAGTTAAATGAATACAACTGAAAATAAATGAACTAGATTGCTAAAATTTAGCAATCAACGCATGCATGACTGAAATACAAACCCATAAATTGAATTTACTGAGCTAACTAAGTAACAAGAGCCATGTCACACTAGTTAATTTCCTCCAAGTTGTCTTGTTGATGTGGGAATTCGATTTACTCAATTTGACTGAGGCTAAAGTCAAATTGAGCCTTTCTTGCTACATTTTTTAACACATTAACTGAGTCAAAATGGTTAGTGGTCAACCAAAAAAACCACCACATACAATGATGAACCATCATAGAATAAAGGAATCCAAAATCTCAAGCTTAGATCCCTTCAACAGTCTTCTCTCCTTGCACCTCACAAGGAGGAATATCATTGATGATAGTTAGGCTTCAAGTTTTGAAGTCCTATCAATAAAAATTCAATTAGTTTTGGGAATTCACAATGGTAATTGGTCTTCTCAATGAGATATCTATAATTTAATTAGCTAATCTCCTCAAATTAGCACGTTGAGGAAGATTTAACATGGAATCTAGAATCCTCTTATTTCTCTTCAACTATTCACTGGGATGTTGTTCCACATTTAATTGTGTATAAATTCAAATATAACTTTAGTGATCCTATTTGTTCACCAAATAGCAGAAGACACAAGTTTATTCTACCCAAATTGCCATGGGAATGTTTAGACATGCCAGTTGTTCAGTTCTTGAATGTGTGCCTTCTTTCAAAGCTCATTTTAGATTAACCATTCAACATCGAAATTGGTAGTTTTTCAAGCATATCTTTATCAAATCTCAGTTCAAAAGTTTTAGGTTGAAGATTAAAGATGATACTAATTTACAAACTAGATATTGTTGCCTTATTGGTATAATTATTTAGACTTGTGCTTGAGGGGGTAATGATAGATTGAGTCCTTAGCAAACCACAAAGTCTAAAACCACCTTCTTATGAGTTGTTGTCCTTATCTACTAAGGAAGTGTTGTCATTATCCACTAATGACTTTTCTATGAGATCTAGATCTAAAAGTGGTCAATACACATACTCTAAATTGATATCCTGAGATAATTACAAATGTTGAGAATGACTTAAATCCTTTTATGCCACCTTATTTTCCATTGCATTGTGCTTTCCTTATTTCTTTATAGTACACAATTTTATTATGGAATACTTTCATGCTTCCCAAGGAAGAGTATCATTGAATTAAAAAATGATTATATTTTTCTGTCACGTGGTGTGGAGGAATGCCTATGTTAGGAATCTCTATTTTGTGAATGATATATTTGTTTTTGTTGCCTTTAATTTATGTAAAAGTTTTTTCCAAAATATTTAACCAATGAAGCCACAACACTAATCAACGGAAAACATAATGTGTTCACTAAAATAATTACACATGGACTTGCAAACATATCATAAACAATGAACCTTTCTTTTACCCAAACTTGCCTTAGACATATTCATTCTAATGGAGGTTTTCAAAGAAATCATGGACAATTATAATTGGTGTTGACAACATAAAAAAATAAAATAAAATAAAAAGTGTAATTATTTTCATTGTATGTCACATTGGACATACAAATTTTTCAAAATAATAAGCACATACTAGGGAAATAAAGCTTACTACAAACACGAGTTTGATGCATTAGAATTTGGAGGTGATTCTTCCTTATATGTGTTCGAAAGGTTCATGTCTAGGTAGGAATATTGGATTCCATGAAAAAAAACAACAACAACAACTGTGTGCTTAAGGTTAGGTGTCAAGGAGACTCAAGGGAGAGGTTTGTACGCCCAAAGCATTAACTATATAGATTTGGAGTCAAAAGAGGTAATTTGGATGATAAATAAGAGGTTGAGGAGGAGGAGGAAAACGATGACGAATAATGAGAAGGAGAAGGAAAAGGATAACATATTAACAAAAATATAATGAAAGAAGAAGGTGAGGCCGCCCATTCAAAATCATGAATTGGCATACACCCATTCAAACCTAACTTCTCAAGTAGTGTAGGAACTTGCACCAATACTACCATGATATTTTTGATCTATATATTTATAACATGATCCTAGAAAGACCTTTTATTTCCTTCAAAGAAGAAATATGAGGCAAACACAAACAAAAGCGCATTTTAGAAAACTCATCAAATAAATGGAAACCTAAGAAGAATGCAACCATTAAAGTTGTTATAGGGGAGTTGGAGTAGGGGGTGATGATGATGACCTAAAGTTGAATAATAAAGAAACGAGAACTGTAAAATACATACCTACACCAAGAAGCTTAAAATCAATGAGAGTAAGCAACATGAAGAAGGAGAGGAAGTACTCCTTCCATATCAAAATTCATATTATTTAGTTAACATGATTAGAGAGCCAAACTTTGCTAGTTTATTTGCAATATAAACCATAAACACTAAAGAAAATTAACCTCTAACATTTCATCCTTAAACATGTAAGAGAAAGACATTAAATAATTTGATGTTGATGAATGGGTGCAAGCAACCCTCATACAAAGAACTAAATCAAATTAAATTGGAAATTGCCACTTTTAAGCTGGAATCTTTTAGATACATGCATGAAACATTTTATTATAACAAAAAAGGCCATAATTACGTCAAAGGTGTTTTTAAGGGGGGGGTTTCTCTGGAGGACTTTCGTCATCTTTCCATAGCCTATTGGGAAAGGGAACGTGTCTACACTTTGTTTGTCATTTATATTTACAAGCACACCTCTAAAGTTGCAATTTAACTGGAAGCACAATTTTTGCTTCCGTTACCACTTTCATCATTCTGTGAGAGCCATTACTCAACTTGATCCTCAAAAGACCACTTCTTATCTACAACTCCTTGGTTGTTTCTTCGTAATTTGTAGAAAAGACTACTTCTTCCCCATTCAACATTGCATATCTGATACTTTGATAGAGCGGTTGCGGGCAACGGGTAAGGCCTTCTTCGATCTTCTTCGATCTCCCTGTCAAGGAAAAGTAGGAATACACGAACAACCACGCAACAGGGAAGATAGGAGGGTACGACTCCAAGCTATCCAACAATTCCAACGGTCAAATTGAATGGGAAGATTACTATTGCCACTTCCTTTATCCTGAACACCATAAAGACATGACCACCTGGCCTAAACATTCACCAGAATACATGTTTCTATATCTCTTCTTACTCTATTTTTACAAATTCTTATACACTAATTCATCAGTAATTGATTTATGAATACATTGCAATGAGATGACAAACACTTATGATCGGGAGATATGGAAGCTTGTGAGAAAAATCTTGGGGATGCTTTTGTTGGATCTGGGCGTGGAGGAAGAAATACTAGAACGTGTGCTCTGGGGTGAAACCCTAGAAATGAAATTGAAAATAAATTATTATCCTTGTTGTCTACAACCAGAGCTCACTTTCGGAGTGGAGGCACAAATCGACATTAGCGTACTAACATTTCTTCTGCATAACATGGTGCCAAACTTCAACTCTTCAAATATGGAAAATGGATCACCACCAAATACATTATGGGTGCCCTCATTGTCTCACATTGGCGACCCAGTCGAGGTATGCCAGTCATCCAATTTTTTTCACTAATCAATTCATTGTTCATTACATCTAACAATTGATGTTTAATTCATCAGATATTGAGAAATGGGAAATTTAAGAATGGGTTGCACAGATGGATGGTGAACAAAGAGAAGGTGAAGATGTCATGGGGCAATGTTCTGTGATCCGCTAAAGGATGCACCACCAAGAGCACACCGATCATAATTTATTCAAGAAGGCCCAAGCCCAGGTGAAGGCCTAGCCAACCAAGAAACTGAACCAATCTACTTGAGGTCCTGTAGGTCTACAATATAATGGTTATTGGAAAGAGAGTATATGGTACTATCGCGGGTGTATTATTGGAGTGTGACCGACTTTAGTAGGTGTGGTTTTGTGGGATGAATACAATTTTGTTTCAATGTTTAATTGATGTGTCCAAATTAAATTTTGCTTGGATGTTTAAGTGATATCTTAATTTAATTGATTGCAATTATTGTTTTTTAATGTAGTGGTGAAGTAATACTAATTATAATTACTATATGTTATCATTTGTAAATATGACTTAATTTTGGGGTGGTGGGAGGGGGAGGGATTCTCATTAATCTTGATGGAATCCTGGAAGATAGATATGCTTGGGGCCTGGGAATGAAGATAAATAATCAAGCTGAGGCTTATGGGTTGTTCCTCAGGCTTTCTCTAGCCCAAAAAAAGGGCATCAAGGATATGCAAATTCTATGGGATTCCATGTTGATTATAAAGCATATGAACTACAACTCAGCCGCCCAAAACATCAAACTAAACCAGATCATCAAGAGATCCAAAGGCATGATCCCTCTCTTTGATTAAGTTAAAATTTTCCATATTCTAAGAGGTAATAATAATGAAGCTGACAATCAAGCCAATTTGGCCTATTGCATGAATGAGGAAAGCAGTAAAGTGAATGCATTGTGGGATCAGTCATCATTCCCTAATAGTTGTTATGAATCTCAATCTTTTGATAGCTGAGTTTTCTTCTGGTAAGATCAAGAGTTTTACTAGTAGATATAATATGGAATTTTATTACCCCGTCTCCCCTAGCTTGTCTAGTGTTCCAACCTGCTCCCCCCTTCTTCCCTTCTACCTCTCCTCCCTCCCCCTCCTTCATCCTCCCTCCCTTCCACCTCACCCTTTATTTCTCCCGTCACCCTCCTCCCTTGCCACACTAGCCGCCACCTCCTCGTCCCCCTCATCCATTATCTCCTTGTCCTTATCCCATCACCATTCATTTCCCATAGCCCATCCTCTTGACTCGTGGCTCCCCTAACGTTGGGCTTATGATGTAGCACGAATGTTGTCCTCAGGCTCGTTCTACACTTGGATATGAGAAAATTCTCAGTGTGAGAACCATGGTATCAGTTCCTCGTGCCAGTTGCAGTAGCCGACAAAACAAAGAAGGAACCATGCGAAATAATAGGGAGTATGAGGAGAATTTAATCCCTCTGGTTTGGGAAGGTCAGTTTGCGCGAGGGAAGATGGTGTGGGAAAATTTCATGGATGCTTTGATAAGAAGAGAAATTACGGTTGAACATTTGGATTTCAGCATAATGAGTACCTCACATCATCTCTACTTCAAATTTTTGTCCAACATCCTCTATATTTGGCAGTAATGGTATTATCTCCTGTCTCATGATCTGGTTTTCTTTTGTCTGGGGGTTTTTCTTAAGGGCCCAGTCATCAGGTCAAGGGATCTTGGGTTGTCTGTGTAGTGACAGAGTTAGTGTAATTCGCACGGTGGCTTATGACGGTAGTCGTGTGAAGGATCTGGGTGTTGCAGAGGGTGGAAACATAGGCGTTATTGATAAGAAAGATTTTGTTAGTTTGATTTCGAAGCTCAATGGTAACTCTGAGTTTGAACTTGTTGTCTGTCAGAAGCATAATTGGTTCAATTTTGGGTCAGTTGCTCTTTGTCTCTCTGTGGGCAGTTTCCCTGGTCTCCCCCCCACTGTCAAAATGGAAGTAGTGAGCATTTCTGAGGAGGAGGGCTCAATGTCAGTTCATGGGGTCGTCGCAAGCCTCAGTCGGGAAGGACGCCTGGGCGTATTATGATGGATCATGGGAGGCTTCATCAGGCATATGATCTTTGTGACAAGGAGCATGTGGAAATCAAGGAAGGGCTGGAAATTCTTCAGAGTTGCATCCATCAACAACAGAAGGAGACACTGGAATTGCAAGAGAAACAACTAGAGAAAAATGAGTGAATTCGCTAGTTGGAAAACAAAGGGGATGCTTTGCGGCAGCTAATTGAGCAACTGCAACTTAAGTTGGTCGAGAAAAGCATGAGGTCAGACAAAGAAACCATAGGAATAGATCTTAATAGCCTGGCGCCAATGGAGGAGTAACCAGTATCTTCTGTCTTCTTTTTGCCAATTTTTGATGTCAAATTACACATGTAAATATTTGTTGAACCAATTTTGCAGGACTTATAGCCATATGTAAGTATTAAGGGAGAATTTTGTAATTTGGGGAAAGAAAACTCCCGCTGGGTAGAACAGAATGTAAATTTTGAGGCCCTTGGGTGGCTTTGCACTACTATGTAAATCTCCCAATTTTTGGCCACGTACAGGTGCGAAATAATATATATATCCTACTCTTTTCGGTTAAAAAATAAATATGAATTAATTTAATTAATGAAGTCTTTAAAAAACAGATGTATTGGTGAAGCAATACTAAGTATAATTAGTATATGTTATCATTTGTAAACATGAACTAATTCACTATTATTATTTTTAAATTAGTGACTCGCTAGCTTGTTTGATACGATGTTTGTTATGCGGTCTGCTAAAGAGTGTCTCAACGATAGGTTAGTTGATAAATGGATCTAATAGTGATATGAGATTTGTCTATTAATTCACGAAGATTTTTAAAATAAGTGGTATACCCTAAAGTGGGGAAGTTTTTTTTTTGTTTTTGTTTATTTTTTTTAATGAGGAAAAAAAATTATTTTCTATTAATTAAAAACATTTGTTTTGAATGAATATACATATTTATCATATCTGCAAAAAAATGTTTGGATCCATAAGATCAAGAAACCTGCAAGGTTTGAAACACCTCAATTGTCTGTGGGGAGACATGACATATAAGTTACGACATATTTCTAAAGGAAAAAATCATTAATCTATAAGTATTGAGGACCGAAACCTGTTTTGGCAGCATAGAAAAACTGAAGAAATCACTCTCGGCGATGTGAGAGCCAACACTATGGTACAGAGTGAGAACAAAATTTCTTACAACCAAAAAATTGGCCAAAGTTGTGTCATTTAACAATGAAAAAAGTTGTTTGAAAACCTGATCTCAATGTGAAAGAAATTTTTTTTCCAAAAATGTAATTAAAGCAAGAAGATGTCTGTTGAAAACTTGATACGAGAGCATAGCCCAAGTGGGGACTACAAAAGGGAGTTTAGGTGACTCTCAGTCATAAGAGAAAGATGACCCCTATTTATTATCTGTGAGACCTTTATCTATTCATATAAGATATAACCTTCTTCCTCCTCCAATTCCTTTTTGGATAACATGTATGCCTTTTTCTTCCACACACTGTGAATGTGTTGGAAGCTGAGAGTATGGAATTTATCCTTCAGGGTTGTGATCCTGTCCATTTAGTGATTTAATGACATAACGTGTAAATGTGATTTTCCATAGATTCAGTCAATAACACATTTAGAGTCTCCAATTACTTGTAGGGAGGAAAGGTGGAGGAGGGAGACGAAAAACAAGTGGGCCCAGGAAACAAATATTTCAGCTTTTGTATATGTACCAGTCCCAAAATTGGCCCATATAAGGAAAGAGGAGGACCCAATGATATGGATAAGAGCCCCAGCTTCACACCGTGAGTTTTGGGCTACCCCATCAAAGAACCCGAGGTGTGCCTCGTAGGAGAGGGAAGGGAAACTAAAGGGTCTAAAGGATTTTGGAGTGGGAGGCTTCCAATAGTCCATAAAAAAACCAACAATCTGGGGAAGTATATAAGAGGAGGTGATTGGTTGGTTTTCAAAAATGTATTTGTTTCAAACTTTCCAAATACCGCAGGCTATGAAAACATGTAGGGATTTGTAAGGGCCCATCATTTGATCCCATCAAACTAGACAATCATAAAAGTTGTTGTATGTAATAGGCTCTGGCAGGTGGAAGTGGGACAAAACATCAAACCATAAAGATCTGGAGAAGGAGCACTGAAAAAAGAGATTGTTTACACAATCTGGTCCATTTAGACAAAGACAACATGAGTTTGGACCACAAAGACCTCTACGCAGAATATTATCCCAGGTGAGGACATAGTTCTATGGGAGGAACCAAACAAGGAACTTGACCTTCAAATGAATTGGCCAATGCCATAGCTTCCCGTCCACTAATTTGGATGGGCATGGGTGGTCCTGCTAAAAATATATTCATAAGCCAATTTTGTTGTGAGATGACCAATTTTTTTGTTCCAAGACCACACAATGGAGTCATCAACATCTGAGAGAAATATCCCATTTGATATGAGAAGCTTGATGAAAATATTCCATTCCAATGCTAGGGAGCCCTGTAAATCCAAATCTGAAGTAGTTTTCCATTTTCCAAACTACATGTCCTCAAACCTGTCTAGTGTCAACTGAAGCTTGTCTAAGGTTGAGAATGCCTTTTAAGTGAAGAGCAAAGATGAGCTCATGAGACAAATGATAGCCCAAAGGTCCTCCCAAGAAGGTACTTTTTCCAATAATAATGTCATGACCATTTCCAACTTTCCATATTAGCCCTTCAAATACCCATGGAAGAGCCATTGATAGACCTTTCCAAGTAGGTGACTGTGAGTAAAATTTGGTGAAAACCTTGCTTCGAACCACTCCTTGAAAGCTCTGTTTTGAAGATATTTAGCAGAAATTAATCTTCTCCATAATCCAGAATTTGTAACAGTCCTCCAAAGGATTTTCATTATCAGGGTGTAGCCAAAATAATTGATATTTTTAAAACCCTGACCACTCATATGTTTTGAAGTGGTTAAACGCTCCCAATTCACCAAATGGATAACTGCCTTTATTTTCTTTCCTGTCCAAAGAAAGTTATAGCTAACCTATCGAATTTTGTTTACAATGGATTTTGGAATTTTTGTAAGGGTAAACCAGTGAACGGGTATGCTTTCAAGGACTGTTTTCAGCAGGTCTTTTAAGCCATTGAGAGATATCCAGTGATAACACCAACGTTACATCTTTGTTGCATGTGGTTGACCAGCCAATTCCAATCTTGTACTTGATAACAATTTGGCTTTAGGGGGAAGCCCAAATAGGAGAAACCTTCTGCCAAAGAGCCCATCTTAAAGGGGAGAAAATTGCCCACATCTGAAATGACTTGTTGTTGAGTATGACAGTGATAAAAGGAAGACTTTTTTACACTGATTTCCATACCTGTAGCAGAACGGAAGGAGAGGAAAATGTGAGAGAAGGCTTCCCATTCAGTGACTGTTCCTTCCCCAAATATGAGAACGTCATCAACAAAAAGGAGATGGGAAACAATAAAAGATTTTGCAATCTTAACCCTCTGATTTTTCCTTCTCTCTTAGCTTGATTGATTATTAGACTGATGCTTTCAATGATGAGCAGAAATAGTAAGGGGGATAAAGGGAATCCCTATCTTAGACCCCTAGAGCTGGGAAAATAATCGGTCGGAGAACCACTAACAAGAACAACAAATTTTTCTTAAGTTATGCATCCCATGATCCAGTTAGACATCAAAGCATTCAGACCAATTTTGGATAGCACTAATCTAAGAAAATTCCAATTGACTCGGTCATAGGCTTTGACCAAGTCCACCTTGAGAACCATTGAATTCAACTTCTTCATCTTAATAGAGTGTATTGTTTCTTGTGCAACTCCAATGGCATTGTGGATTAACTTATTGGGAAGAAAACCAAATTGCTCAGGTGAAAGGAGGTTTGAGAGCTTGGGTTTGAGTCTATTGGAAATGACCTTGGCAATAATTTTATAGATCATGTTGCATAAGGATATAGGTCGGAAATCCTGAAACGTGATTGGCTTGGAGAATTTGGGAATAAGGGCAATGAAAGTGGCATTAATTTCCCCAAAGACCACCCCCCCAATTTTGGATTATTCTATAATACACAAAATGGCACCCCCATAAGATCGAAGAAAGCGAGGAAGAGTTCCATACTCCAACCATCTAGACCGGGGATTTTATGCTTTGCAAAGGAGTTAAGGACAAATTTGAGCTCTTACATAGTAACTAGGCAACTAAGTTTCTTCGCGTCATCATCAGAGAAAAACATAGGGAAGTGTTGAATGATTGTAAGTTGCTCATGTACATTAAAATTGCTAGAGTCTTCGAAGCGATCGTGAAAATGGGTCATAGGTATGACCTTCATTTGGTTCTACGTGCAATAGGAGTTTGCCAAGTTGTCTTGAATTTCCCAGATAGAGTTATTTATCTTGCAGTGGTTTGCAAAGTTTGAAAGAACTTTGTATTATTGTCCCCTTATTTTCTCTAAAGGGATCTAATTTTTAGTCTCCATCGAACTTCTTATGCTTTAAGAATTTGGGATTTTCTTTCAGATAGATCAATCATCCTAACTATGTGATTAATCCGAAAGACTTCTATCTAGATCAATAAGGTGTTGCTTTATGGAGTCTGGAAACCCTGAATATAAGAAGAGATCATTCATAGATTTTATGACCTTCTCAATTTCTGATATTTCTCGTTTTTGCTCCAAAACATAGTCTTTTGCCCATTATTTTACTTTTTGTTTGAGGATTGACATTTTGAGAGTCCATAAATCCATGGCAGACATTGTATCATCATCTTTTATATTGTGCCAAACTGAGTGAGCAAGGTTATGAAGGAGTCGTCATTGTGCAATGGGAACACTTTTTCAATTCATTTTATAAGAACGGGATGGGAAGTTTATATGTGTGTGGGAGGTTGTTCTAAATATAATAGCGAGTTGCATTGAATATTATTCATTTTTTATGAGATTTTAAAAGTCTATAAAATTAAAATAAATAAATAAATCATTTTTTGTGAATTTAAAAATTTGTATATTTATAAATAATATCTAAATCATATTATAAATGGTGAAAGAATGAAAAAGTTTCAAAAATGATTTTGATTAACATGATTTAATAATAAAGTTCCACTGTTTTTTGTGATTAAACATCTAAAAACGCCCTATTTCAATATACTTACATAATATGAAAAGTTAAGATTCAATTACTCTATTGATTAAGGATTAGGTAAAGAAGAATATTGCTTCCATTTTTATGACAAGGTAGTGCGTTAACGTGTTAAGTGTGGTTGGTCAGAATTATAAGTAGTTAGTACATGTGTGTGACAAGTGGGTGGAAAACATGGTTGCCAAAAAATTAGTAACTTAAAAAAACCATGAGCCCCATGGTGGCATGTCACTACTTATTTGTATATATGAATTGTGTGTATATAGTTTTTGAGTTTATTTAGCTGAATTGATATGTGTGAGGATGAAATTATTTGGAAAAAAAAAATCATTGAAAAATTATATTTAAAATTTCAATTATATTTTTTATATTAAAATGAATTGATAAATTCAAAGTAGTTTTTTAACTATAGTTGAGTTAGAAATGTAATTATTTGAAAATCATTTTAAATAATTTACTAATTAAATTTATATAATTTGGCTAGTCAAATTTAAAGTCAAATATATGCTTAACCAAAGGTTTATATTTAAATTTAAACTATATTTTTATTTAAAAATAAAATTACATTTGTATTTAACATAAAATGAATTCATTGAAAGTTTCATTATTTTTGTTATGTTATGGACATTATATATATATATATATATATATATATATATATATATATATATATAATAAAAATAATATATCGATAAATTAAAATTTATATTAATAGATAATTAAAATAATATATTAATTCATAAATCCTCGCTCGAGGTGAGAACCAAGGAGGGTAAGGGAGCAGATGGGCATGATAATTCCCCATGCGGCAGTGGTAATGCTCAAACGTGGTAGACAACGGGCGTTTGGAAACTGTGTGACAAATATTCTCGAGACAAATCTTGGTATAACAATGATGATGCAGATATGGACAGTCAATTGTTACAATAGGAAAATGAACTTAGGTGAAATTGCAAGTGGTGTTGGCTTTGTCTTGGCACATGGAATCCTCGAAGCCCCAAGTTGTTCTTCTAGTGCGAGGGAGGTGCCTCTAGCTTCTCGAAGGCTGGGATACTCAGTGGACTAACTTTGTTTGTTGTTGGATTTATCATTTTGGACCCTAGTTCGTGCAGCTCATGGGGGGCATTACGAGAAGGAACCCTAGGTGTATGAGAATTTCATCCTCCTGTCAGGCTTCCTCTAGACGATAACCCTATGTTTTGTAGGGGCAATCGATTTGAATTTTCCAATTCTCTCTCAGGTAATTCCTTGCCCTCACTTCTCCCAACGAAATAGTTCAGTTTTATTTTGATGTGAGGGTTGCTCCTCCCCTAAGGTTGATTGAATTGTTCTGTTGTGCATGGGGTAAATGTTCTAGAGGGCCTAATTACCCTTTGACTCTGTTACTTTGGGAGAATTATGTTGTCTTTCTACTGGAAAATGGTAGGTTTGTATGGAACGTTGCGATTAGGAGACCCTTATTCATCCCTATCATTCACATTATGAAAACTCGCACCCTGACCTTCTTGGTGCCTAGGGTTGTCACTCAAGGGCAGACTCACCCTGTCGATAAGCTTCAGTCAATGGCAAGGAAATTCAGTGCTTTTGTCAAGCCTTGGTGGGGACGGTTGGGTGACATATTGAGGATTTGGGTGGAGGGCTCTATTCCCTTGGGTCATGGCTAAGTTATTTGTGAGAGATTCATGTTGAGATAAAGAGGCCATTCGTGTCATGGGAGTGGCCAATGGGGCAGGGGAGATAGACACCCAAGGGAGTAGCCGACAAACAAAGTTGAGCTCAACCTACCTCATGGACGCTCGCCTAGACATGCTGACTTGACCCCCCCATCCCCTTTGATTCCATTGAATCCCAAATTCGCGTAGTTCAAGCCTCGTTGTACCAACTCACTCAAGACTGCCAAACCAACTGCAATGAAGTTATCAGTTTATTTTCTGACGTTCTTCATAATCAAGTCCGCATTCTAGATTGTCAGGCATCATTACACCATAATCAACAACGGTTGCATGATCGGATGGATGGTTTTGTAGGACAGATGGCCCACATGGAATCTCATATCCATGATGCCTTTCATCACCTTGAGGATAGAGGTAATGATGCTCAAGTTTAGAATGGAGACAATATACAATGAAGAGATTGAGACATATTTTGGTTTTTGCTAAATTTTGTGCATGTTGGGATTTCGATATGAAATCCTCTAGTTTTGTTGGGATATTATCAGTTCTTTTTTGTATGTAGCCTTTTTTCATGGCAACTACTCTACTTACGATGTATTATTATCTCGAATTAATAGAAAAATGTCGACATACAAATATAATATATATATATATATATATATATATATATATATATATATATATATATATATATATATATACGTGATGAAATTAAATATTTTTTTCTTATAAATTAATATCTCTTAAATTTAATCATGTTTATAATATTTTTTTAAATATGATTATTAAAAAATATATATCGTAAAAATAAAATTAATAAAAGAAAATCCATTTTAACTTTTAATACTATGAAAAATATACATATCATGAAAAACATTATGTTACATATAAGGTTAAAATATTCCTTATAGTTCAAAAGAGCACAACAACAATACTAGAAAACCATGACGATAATACTCAATATAAACTCAACATATAACTTTTTAAATAAAAAAATTCTTATATGATTAAAATAATAATAATAATAAGTTATTATATAAACTTTGTTGTTTCAAAATTCAAACGTAACAAACATAGAAATTAATATTTTATAATTTTTTAAAAATTATCTATTTCCACAATGAAATTTAAAAAAATAAAATAAAATAAAATAAAATTATGCATCTTATCTCATCGTACTATTTATTTATTTATTTTGAATACCACTTCAATATTAAATGTAAATTATATGCATAGCTATATAGAATACGCATAAACATTAAACATCACATCTTCTTTATATTAGTTAAATCAATTTACACACCTTTTCTTTATATATCTTCTTTATATTAATTTTTTTTGTAAGCTTAACAGTACCTTTCATTCATTCATCTATAAACACACATGTTACAAATATATGTTTCATTCAGTGTCCTCAACCTGCCCAGTGGGAAATCAGGTATGTTGCCCACTGAATCGCATTATAAGCCATCCAAAACATAAATAGTTTAAGTCTTTTTAGCCAAGCCTTATAAGGTTGGTAGTCTGGAAACCATCTAATAAACAACACACTGAAATCATAAATGTTATCCAAAATTAACAACAAAAAATCCAAAATTAACAGTCATAGCTTCGACCCATTACTCATCTGATGATTCCAGCATAGCAGGATCTTTAGCACTTGATCATGGTAATTCAGATTGCGGCAGGCACGGGATATGTCGCTCAATGCAGCCCAAATGGGTGTTCTGGTTCTGCAATTGACGTTGGATAAGTTGGAGCTCGTTTTGAATGTCCTGTAGACTCGGCTTGGCCTCACTGTGCGTCGTTGTGTTGGTGATCGTGGCTATTGCTTTGGCCACTATGCACTTCATTAACTAGTAAAGATGAATGGATTGTCTGAACAGGGTGAGACGACCATGTGTGTACCCAGGGTTCGTGATTAGTTCCCCCCAGTCTTTGACTAGTGGTTCAAGCTCAGCTTGCGAATTCAACTCTGCCTCCCAATTCGCAATCAATTGTTTCACCTGCGCCAGGGTCCCTTCGCAGTAAGCCTTGACCATGGCCTAAAGATTCTCAGAATTTGTTTTTTGACCCATCTGTCGCACAGTCCCATGCCGCACAGTCCCCTGTCTCATAGTCCCCTGTTGCGCAGTCCCCCTCTGCATCATCTCATATCGCGCAGTCTCCCGCCGCTCAATCCTCTGCTGCTCAGTCCGACTGTAAGATGGATCTACATATTTTCCTTTATCTTCCTGGTGTCTTCTGCCTCGACCCGAGGCTCCACAACGAGGCTGAGACTTCAACATGTCTGCCAAGGTCAGGCCCCCTTTCTTCAACCTTCTCCCACTTTCCATTGCTCATGACAAGCCCACTATATAGAGGTCAGTAGTGAAGACAACGTAAGCAGACCTGGAATATAATTTATACAGAGACCACCTGAAAAACAAGAATTAACTTAATGAATGGACAAAAAAATAAATGCAACACCCGGAAAACACTACGTCCCTTAAAATTCCACCACTTGAGGCAGCAAGCATATATAATTAAGAACCCTCCAGAGGTGGGAGGTATCACCAGAAAAAGAACAGTGTCCCCCATGCCCCCCTGAGCCTTGAGTCCATAGGCTTGGCCTTGATCATTTTCCAACATCCTTGCTCTCCACAAGGCTTGCCCCAACAATTCAAGCTTAAATAGGGAAACCCAATTATCAACATGCAGAGAAAACATCATGATAAAAAACCGAAAGCCAATAAGCTGTTGGGTTGTGTTATATTCTTTCTGTTATACTCCTATACCAATAGGTGTCATATTTCATGATTGACTTGATGAGCTCTGTAATATGTTCATTCGTTTCCTTGCTATAAAGGTTTCCATATGATCAAAAAATCAAAAAATGTAAAGAGGGTATACCCTAAAAAAAAATCAAAGGGTAAAAAGAACAAAATGGTCAAAAAAGTGAAAGAAATGAACCCCAAACAAAGAAAGACCAGGAAAGTGTGCAAGTCCAAAAAGCCACTACTTTTTCATTTTCTGTAAATAAAGCATTGTGTACAGCTTGTTAACTTTTGCCACAATTAATGAATGGCCAAACAGCTTAATCTTGGCTACTTCATGTTTTGAATTTCCTGTTTTAGAGATAGAGAATAAAATCTAGCCTAACTGTTTAATCTTGGCAGATAAGTAGATAGGTAGAGAAGCAAAGGAGCTCAATAGTTTAATCTGAGCCCTTGAATTTAATAAGTGCAAACTTAGGTAGGCTTACCATGCAAAGAAAAGAAAAGTTGATAAGGGTTTGCCAGTCTAAGTGCACCCAAAGAAAGAAGAAAAAATGCTAAGCAAAGTAGGCAGGGTAGGTAGATTGGTGTTGCAGAATGATACCTGTGATGGATTATGTTTCTAAAAATGTGTTAAACTTTCACCTCTATCACAAGTGCCATGGCAGACATTAGACTTGGAACAGCTCAAGCGAGGCAAGGTTCATAACTAACTCCCCCAAAAATGTTAAGAATATGTTCTTAATATCACTAAAACCATTCATTTCATTTCATAAACTCATTTTCCGAAGTAAGACCCTACTTTGCTTGGGGAAAATGCATAATATCACCCATAAACCCCATTCCCATCTTAGCCTAAGTCTAAAATACACGTAAAGTGTTTTAAAACTTGGCGCTTTCATTCGATTTTCATATTAACTCTTAACACTATTATATAATTCCCATCCCATACTATGTAAATATGTAACAAAAACACCGCAATATTAAATATCCCCACCCCGATTAAACTCTAACCATAATCACTCTATAAGCGAGGGTTAATAAGTTTATCTGGAACTTATTAAGAACCTCCCCGCGTAGATGGGATTAATTAACCTCCGGTTAATTAATAACCACTACCCCCGACCCTATCAAAACCAGCCCCGATACATTAAAACATTGTTTTATTATGTCGGCCCCGCTGTTTAAACCTCCACCATGTCCCAAAGTCGTCAACCGTCCGATCAGCGCCCTCACATCTGACGGTTGACGATCATTTTGCGACCACCATAGCCGCCGAGCGTTAACGTGCGATCAGCCGATGGTTTTCCGCCGTACCGCTGCCACGCGTCACTCATCCAACTTGATCGCTCGCCCTCCGCACGAAACTACTCAGCCCCAAAAGCGATGCGGGTGAAACCGCTTACCACCGCCCTCTGCTAACGTCTTCTGTCATGTGCTGACATCACCCGCCGCGTCATCTGCCCATACTCCCACTGACGTCATCCGTCCTTTAAAATCAAAAATTGCCGCCAAGCTTCATTTTGTCAATTAAAAGGGTAAAGTCGTCATTTTTGCCGTATTTCGCTACAAACAGCACTCCAGGCACAAAATCGACCGATGTTCACAATTTAGTCTCAACCGCCTCCTGACCAGACTCCATCAACAAGCTCGCGGCCTCAACCTACCTGCCATTTACAGTTTCTACCTCTACAGTTCGAAACAACGCCAAAGGACTTCCAGGCTCGCAGAAAAAAGAAATAAAAGGATATACAGGGATACTTGCTACCCTAACCAGTGGACCTTCAGAGACATGAATTACTAGATAAAGGAGATGAGGAGACACGTTAGCAGTTCTATTTTGCCAGAGTACGATGAGCAAGGGTCAGTTCAAGCATTAAAGAGTATCAGACGAGCATTAAAAAGCATCAGATCAGCGATAAAGAGTGTCAGAGCGAAATTGAAGAGTAGCAGATCAAAATTAAAGTGTATCCCATTAGAATTAATGCATCAGTTAAAGCAGGAATTCGGCGCAGAGCTAATACAGAGAACAGCTGCAAGCTGAACCCTAAAGGCCTACCTCCAACACAACATCAATTAGTTGTTTCCATTTTACTTGTAAATTATTATTAGGTTAAATCCTAGATATTATCTCACAATTGTTATGAGATATAGGTTGTACATATTTTGTTATATAAATACCCCCTCCATTAGGGCGGTGTGTGTGGATTTCCTAGACTCTGCTGTAATACTGAATTTTTGGAATAAAGAGTTGTTGGAAACATCTCTTGTCTGGACTTCTGGATGAAGAATTGAAGCAGATGACTTGTCACAGAATTCTTGAATCAACCTCCGGAACAATAAGTCCCCTATAACTTGTGTTTTACAGTTTTCTGGTTTATTATATCATCTGTGTCTCATAATCTGAATGATAAAGTAAAGGTTAATTTCAGAATATGCTTGATTTCACTCTGTATTCAGTCTTTATTGTTCTCTGTGTTTTCTTCAGAATTAGAAGAAACAATGAAATCTTAATTGCTCCTGTTTCCTGATTCTTTCATGTTGATTATTTTCTTAAGAATTCTTAACTGCTCTTTATCAGTGATCATCCTTTTTCCCTCTTTCAATATGTTGAAGGATTCTTAACTGCCCTTCACCCATTTGAACCCATTCCATCTGTTTCAATCCTTCATTGGTCCCTGGTTTGACTACCTTGCTCTGTGAAGCCATCCTCTGTTAAGAAACCAAATCCAGAAAGCCTGTTTCTTTCACTCCATCATGCCCAATGGACTGAGCTATTCTGTTTTACCTCACTGCTCTATTGAATCTCACCACCCAAACTCAAACAAAACCCTTGAACTTCATAACTAGCCTATTACCTTTAAAAAACAAAGCTAAATCATAAAGAGAGAGCCCTCTTTGGATACAGATTGGCTAGATTTTGTATTTAAAAGATTGGTCTGTGGTTAACTCGGCATCCTTCCCTTTTCTTACAACTTTGGGGAAAACCTGAGTGATAACATCATTGGTGACTCCACTGGGGACCTGAATAATTGTTTGTTACTATTGTTTACTGCATAAGTTAGCCAAGTAGCCTTTGAAATGCTTTTGATTTGCAATTTGCAGAAGTAAATGAATGCTGCTTCAGTCTATCTCCGACCTAGTTTATGGACTGAACATCTAGTTTCAAATACTTGATCGGTTCCTCTTTCAAAAAGTATTTAGGAAAATTCAAAACTCCGACATCTAAAACCTCCTAGAAGAGACTGTTAAAGTTGTATTGTCAAATCTATTCCAAGAAAAAACCAAAAATACACCCACAAACTAGCTTCGGAAAAGATTCATTACACCAGATCGAATCCTGATCCTAATCCTCCACCTGTGTTTGAAAATCCTAATCTAATTCCTAGGATTCTTAGAAGTCAAGAAAGCCAAGGAAATTCTGTTACTTCACACCTTGACAAACATTTGCAGAACTCCATTCAATCTAAGCTTACTTCTGAAAGAACACCAAACATTTCTATGATTACTACAACTTCTCCAAGTTCACCATCAGCGCCTCCATCTACCCTTTCCACTCCTCCATCTACAACACACATTCCCATTGTTATCCCTACTCCTCCAGTTGTCACACTTATTTCTACAGTCATGGCAAACCGAAATACTACCCTAAACTTACCTGCAAATCCAGGGGCTATGCCCCAAGACTATCAAAGTAAAACCCCTTCTTTTGACAGTACTGGCACTTACACAGCTCAACAACATACCATTAAAATGACCAACTATTTTGAAAGTTATGAGATTGATGACAATGATGTTAGAATGAAAGTATTTGTTCAAAGTTTAATTGGAGATGTTAGAACCTGGTTTAGAGCCCTCCCTGCAAACAGTATCAATGACCCACAAGCTCTTTATCAAACCTTATTGAACAGATGGGAAAAGAAGAAATATCCTCTCCACATTTTATCAGAGTATGAAAACCTAAGAAGAGGCACACAAGAAACTATCCAAGATTATTGTACCAGATTTAATAATGTCTATAATGCTATTCCTCAAAATCTTAGACCTCCTCCAGATTTGGCCTTGATCAAATTCCCTGATGCATTTGATTTTGATATGGCATACCAACTTAGGGAAAGAGCTCCTCGAAACTTAGAAGAGATGTAGAGTATAGATGTCAGTGTTGAAGCCAACCTGATATCTAAACGATCTAGAGCCAGAGCTGAAAGAATGACACCTTTGAAAGAAGAACCTTCTGCCTTTGAACAGAAATTAGATGCAATCATTAAAGGAATGGATAGACTTGGAGATAGAGTAGAAACAATCGAGAAAAAATCCCCTTGGGACAGTCAACCAAGCAATACCAGGAGAAATCCAAATTTCAAGAAGAACCAAAATCCTAACACTGGAAAGAAAGGACCTGACCAAAATATTAGCCCCCCATTTCAAGAAAATTATGCTAAAGCCTCAACTTCTGATGAACCAACAGAAGACACTCAAATTAATCTGATGGGACTCAACAATAAGCAACA
Source organism: Pinus tabuliformis (assembly GCA_031772625.1). Classification (NCBI taxonomy): domain Eukaryota; kingdom Viridiplantae; phylum Streptophyta; class Pinopsida; order Pinales; family Pinaceae; genus Pinus; species Pinus tabuliformis. The sequence goes on along the minus strand of CM062819.1, from coordinate 1,168,969,221 downwards.
AGTTTTCTTGACCCAAGAGGATCAAGAAGCTCACATCCTTAAAAAAATTCCAAACTCAGTCAGGTGAATCATTTGACTTTAGGGAGGGATATGACACAGCCATTTATGAATTCCACAAACAATAAAATCTGAGGAGTAGAAGAATAGATGTCCCTGAAAACAATAAACAAAAAGATACCAAGCAGCCTAACAAAGGTAAGATCAGTACCCACCCTGTACATATTCTTTCTAAAACAGATCCTAACCCTGATAACCCAATTGTTGAAAATGTATCAGATAATCAAACACCTAACAGACAACCTTCCACTTCTATTCCTACTAAAGGAAAAATAGGACGGCCTCTAGAACTTGATTTGGAAACAACTTCAGCCCATAATCACACGCCTGAAGAGGAGAGAAACGCAGAAAATTCAGTTGTTCGAAATACAAAAACTCAGACCGAAAACCTTTCAATCTTGAGGCAGAAGTAGGCAAACTAAAGATAGTTGTTCCATTATCAGAATTAGCTAAACATGATGTCTACAGAAGTCAAATCAACAGATCACTCAAAATTTCTGTGAACGAAGGTTCAGTAAACATTTTTTATGACCAACCTGAATTGATATTTGGCCCTGAAGTAAATGGAAAAATAGCAGAGGGAGAAGTTCCTCCTTTCTATGTAGGTTTAAACATACATGATAAAATACTTCATAATGCCATGTTTTATTCTGGTGCTTCCCATAACTAAATGCCCAAATTTGTAATGGAGAGACTAGACCTTGACATCACCAGGCCATACAAGGACCTTTTCTCTTTTAATTCAAGTCAGGTCAAATGTTTAGGTTTAATCCAAGACTTATGTGTGTCACTAGTCCAATATCCTGCCAAAACCATCTTAATGGACATAGTAGTAGTTGATATTCCACCAAAGTATGGCATGTTATTGTCTAGATCTTGGGGTGTAAAGCTTCAAGGATATCTACAGTTAGACATGTCTTACGCTACTATTTCAGTGTTTGGTCAACCCAAGAGATTATACAGAGAAACCTTAATGAAGTATGTAGTAAGTAGTCAAGAAAAACCTCAAAATTTTCCTATCTACTTAGTACATTCAGATATGGATTCTTTTATCCTTTACAATGCGGAAATTGATCCCCCACGTGAAATAAAACTTCTAGCAGATGAAACAGAAAAAATGGCAAATGAAAGGTCTAGTGTTCGAATCCAAGAAATTTCTGAAAATCATGAAACAGCAGATAAACTAGAAGAAACTGAAAAACCAGATCTCCCTATTAAACAGATCCCTGAAACTCCAGATACTAAGTATGAACATGAAATCTTTTGGTACTTAGAATTTGATGTTTCTGTGAACAAATTAGGAGCAGGGGCAGGAGTCTGGGTGCACAATCTTGAAAACAATCATGCTGAGGGCCATGCCTACAGGTTAAACTTTAGGTGCACTAATAATATGGCTGAATATGAAGCTCTATTGCTAGGTCTTAAACTGGTCAAGAAATTGGGAGCAACTAGAGTGTCAGTCCTAGGAGATTCTGATTTAATCATTCAATAGATAAAAGGGAAGTTCTTAACAAATGATCCCAGATTGAGAAAGTACAGAGGGACAACTATAAAGATCCTCAATACATTTCTAGAAACTCAGCTTGCCAAAATCCCAAGAAAACATAACTTGCAAGCTCACAGCCTAGCAATGTTTTCCAGCACCTGTAAATTGCCATTTGAACCAAATCATCAATTCACAGTTGAAATTAGACACAGGCCAACCATACCTGATAATGTGAAGAACTGGCATGTGTTTGACAGTGATATTCAGATCAACAATTTTTTAAACCTAGAAGAGGATTAACGTTGATGGAGATACAGTAAGTGACTATGATCCAACAAATCAGATAAAACAGACATTTCAACAGAAAACGCAACTCAAATGCTTCATCCAACAAAATTTACCAAAAAGGAAATACAAGATCTTAGAGAAACAGAGATTGATGAGATTATCGAAGCAGAATCTGAAATTATCAATTTGAAAGACAATCATTTGCCCAAAGGACTAACTCCTCTGGAAGATCTCTTTGATTTTAACGATGTTCCAAAGAAACCTCAGATGGAACCTCCAAAAGCAGACATCGAAGACTACAACATAGGAACTAAAGAAAATCCAAAAATGGTAAAATTATCCAAATCTTTGCACCCTGATCAAAAGCTTAAGTATGTTGAACTGATCAAAGAATTCCAGGATGTTTTTGCCTGGAGCTATGAAGACTTGAAGTCTTATTACACCTCTGTAATTCAGCATACAATACGCCTCAAGGAAAATCAAAAACCATTCAAACAAAAGCTCAAAAGAATCAACCCTGTACTGCTTCCCTTAATTGAAAAAGAAATCAGACGAATGCATAATGCAGGGATAATTGCTCCAATCAAATTTTCAAAGTGGGTATCTAATTTAGTGCCTACCAGGAAAAAAACAGGAGAAATCAGATTATGTGTTGACTTAAGGAATGTAAACAAGTTTTCTTTGAAAGACAACTACCCTTTACCTAAGATAGATCATAGTTTACAAAGAGTAGTAGGTGCTTCTAGGATTTCACTTTTGGATGGGTTTTCAGGTTTTAATCAGATTCTAGTTCATCCTGATGACCAAGAAAAGACTGCATTTACAACACCATGGGGTACATTCAAATATGTTAAAATGCCATTCGGACTTAAGTATGCAGGGGCCACATTTCAACGAGCAATGGACATAGCTTTTGCAAAAGAAATTCATGATTTTCTGGTTGTATATCTAGATGACCTCACTGTGTTTTCTAGATCAGATCAGCAACATTTAGATCATTTGAGACAAGTGTTTTTAAAATGCAAAAAGTATGGTATTTCATTAAATCCTAAAGTATTTGTTTGGTCTAGAAGAAGGCAAATTGTTAGGCCACATCATCTCTAAAGATGGCATCAGAATTGATCCTACTAGAATAGAAGCTATTATGCAAATACCCCACCCCAGAAATGTCAAAGAACTTCAAGCTTTCCTAGGGAAGATTAACTTTTTAAGAAGATTCATATCTAATTTGGCTGAATTAATTAGATTGTTGAACAACATGTTAAAAAGGATTCAAAGGTTAAATGGATAGTAGAAGCCAAACAAACATTTGAAGAAATTAAAATGGCTTTGACCAGAACACCAGTCCTCACAAGTCCAAAGTTTGATAGAGACTTCATAATTTTCTCATTTGCATCAGAACACACTATAGCAGCTGTTTTACTGCAAAAAGATGATCAAGGATGTGAAAAACCCATAGCCTTTTTTAGTAAAGCACTTAGAGATGCACCTCTGAATTACAAAATCATGGAAAAACAGGCTTTTGCACTTGTGAAAGCTATTCAAGACTTCAGAGTCTATATACTGTACTCCCATGTAATAGCTTATGTACCAAATGTTGTTGTCAAAGACATCTTGACTCAGATGGAATTGAAGGCAAACGAGGTAAATGGATAGCTAAAATATTGGAGTATGACATTGAAATAAAACCTACAAAGCTGATAAAAGGACAGGGATTGGCTAAACTCATGACTGAAACAAACTTTCAAGCCCTGGATATTAATGAACTGGATAACGAACAGGAGATGGCGACTCCACAAATCAGCCAGGCCTTCTTAGAATCACCTTGGTATGTTGATATAATTCATGTATTATTAAACCTACAAGCTCCTCCAGAGTTATCCAGAACAAAGAAAAGAATTTTAAAGATGAAAGCTTCAAAATTCTGTATTTTAGATAATGCTCTTTTTTGGAAAAATCATGAATGTATCCTATTGAATTGTTTAATAAAGGAAGAAGCTGACAAAGTTCTCAAAGAATTTCATTCGGGGGACTGCGGTGGACACATTTACTGGAAATCAACTACAAACAAAATCCTAAGGGCTGGATTTTACTGGCCAACCTTGTTCGCTGATGTAAAGAAGTTTCTCACTGCTTGCCACAAATGCCAAATTTTTTAAGGCAAAAAGAAACTGTTACCCTTACCCTTGAGACCGATTGCCAATGAAAGACCCTTTCAACAATGGGGTTTGCACTTCATTGGAGAAATACACCCCCCCTCTTCTGGCCAACATAAATGGATTCTTACTACCACATACTATTTCAATAAATGGATAGAAGCCATTCCTTCTAGACAAGCCAATGATACAGTGATTATAGGATTTTTAGAAACCAACATCTTGTATAGATTTGGTTGTCTTGAAAAGATCATAATCGATAATGTTGTTGCCTTTAAGTCCAAGAAAATGATAAATTTCTACAACAAATATCATATCACTTTAGGCCATTCCACAACCTATTACCCTCAAGGTAATGGTCTAGCTGAGTCTTCCAATAAAAGCCTGATGAAAATTATTAAGAAATTGTTGGAAGAGAACAAAAAAAACTAGCACAAGAAACTTACCAATGCACTATGGGCAGACAGACTTACTACAAAGAGATCTATTGGAACTAGCCCTTATGAGTTAGTTTATGGCATGGAGGTTGTGTTTCCTTCATCTTTACGAGTTCCTGTGATGAAAGTGTTGCAAGAAGCTCAGGTGGAACCAAATGGCATTCAAAGGAGAATAAATCAGACCATCCAATTGCAGCAGACCAGAGAAGAAGTGCACCAAAGATCCCAAGTTCTTACAAGAAAAAATTAAGAAAATATTTGATAAAAGGACCAAAGCAGAAGACTTCTACATTGGAGACAAAGTTATAAGGTGGGATTCCAAGATAGAAGACAAAGGAAAACATGGGAAGTTTGACTTCCTGTGGAAAGGGCCATTTATCATCCAGGCATTGCAAGGGAACAATACTTACTTTCTGAAGAGCCCTGATGGTACAGAAACAGAAGAAGGACAAGTGAATGTCGAATGTTGAAACATTACTTGATCCAGCTTTTTAATGTATTTTGACTCTAACATGTACATACTATATCCTTAATAATGTCATAGTTTGGATTGGATAGTAACTTGCTGCGGTTGAAGCCCGAAGAGAAGGCCCTAAGTTTCAGAAAATGTGCTATCATATATACAAATAAAGCAACCAGCAAAGGAAGATTTCAGAGCACAGTCTAAGTTATTCAGGAAGGCCATCTGACCTATTGTTCTTGACTTTCCACCAAGGAAAGCCATCCCCAAATGGAGCCACTATTATACTCCTATACCAATAGGTGTCATATTTCATGATTGACTTGATGAGCTCTGTAATATGTTCATTCCTTTCCTTGCTGTAAAGGTTTCCATATTATCAAAAAATCAAAAAATGTAAAGAGGGTATACCCTAAAAGAAAAATCAAAGGGTAAAAAGAACAAAATGGTCAAAAAAGTGAAAAAAAAATGAACACCAAACAAAGAAAGACCAGGAAAGTGTGCAAGTCCAAAAAGCCACTACTTTTTCATTTTCTGTAAATAAAGTATTGTGTACAGCGTGTTAACTTTTGCCACAATTGATGAATGGCCAAACAGCTTAATCTTGGCTAGTTCATGTTTTGAATTTCCTGTTTTAGAGATAGAGAATAAAATCTGGCCAAACTGTTTAATCTTTGTAGATAAGTAGATAGGTAGAGAAGAAAATGAGCTCAACAGTTTAATCTGAGCCCTTGGATGCAATAAGTGCAAACTTAGGTAGGCTTACCATGCAAAGAAAAGAAAAGTTGACAAGGGTTTTCCAGTCTAAGTGCACCCAGAGAAAGAAGAAAAAATGTTAGGCAAAGTAGGTAGGGTAGGTAGATTGGTGTTGTAGAATGATACATGTGATGGATTATGTTTCTAAAAATGTGTTGAAATTTCACCTCTATCACAAGTGCCATGGCAGACATTAGACTTGAAACAGCTCAAGCGAAGCAAGGTTCATAACTAACTCCCCCAAAAATGTTAAGAATCTATTCTTAATATCACTAAAACCATTCATTTCATTTCATAAACTCATTTGCCTAAGTAAGACCCTACTTTGCTTGGGGAAAATGCATAATATCACCCATAAACCCCATTCCCATCTTAGCCTAAGTCTAAAATACACGTAAAGTGTTTTAAAACTTGGCGCTTTCATTCGTTTTTTCATATTAACTCTTAACACTATTATATAATTCCCATACACTTATTCCCATCCCATACTATGTAAATATGTAACAAAAACCCCACAATATTAAATATCCCCGCCCCGGTTAAACTATAACCATAATCACTGTATAAGCAAGGGTTAATAAGTTTATCTGGAACTTATTAAGAACCTCCCCGCGCGCATGGGATTAATTAACCTTCGGTTAAATAATAACCACTACCCCAGACCCTATCAAAACCAGCCCCGCTAAATTAAAACATTGTTTTATTATGTCGGCCCCGCTGTTTAAACCTCCGCCATGTCCCAAAGTCGTCAACCGTCCGATCAGCGCCCTCACATCCAACGGTTGACAATCATTTCAAGACCACCATAGCCGCCGAGCGTTAGCGCGCGATCGGCTGGCAGTTTTCCACCATACCGCTGCCACGCGTCACTCATCCAGCTTGATCGTTTGCCCTTCGCCCGAAACCGCTCAACCCCAAAAGCGGTGCGAGCGAAACCACTTACCACCGCCCTCCGCTGACGTCTTCTATCCTGTGCTGACATCACTCGCCACATCACCCGCCGCGTCATCTGCCCGTACTCCCGCTGACGTCATCCATCCTTTAAAATCAAAAAATCCCGCCAAGCTTCATTTTGTCAATTAAAAGGGTAAAGTCGTCATTTTTGCTGTATTTCACTACAAACAGCGCTCTAGGCACAAAATCAACTGATGTTCATAATTTAGTCTCGATCACCTCCTGACCAGACTCCATCAACGAGCTCGCGCCCTCAACCTACCTGCCATTTACAGTTTCTACCTCTACAGTTCGAAACAACGCCAAGGGACTTCCATGTTTGCAGAAAAAAGAAATAAAAGGATATACAGGGATACTTGCTACCCTAACCAGTGGACCTTCAGAGACATGAATTACCAAAGAAAGGAGATGAGGAGACATGTTAGCAGTTCTATTTTTCTAGACAACGGTGAGCAAGGGGTCAGTTCAAGCATTAAATAGTATCAGACGAGCATTAAAAAGCATCAGATCAGCGATAAAGAGTGTCAGAGCGAAATTGAAGAGTAGTAGATCAGAATTAAAGTGTATCCCATCATAATTAATGCATCAGTTAAAGCAGGCAGTCGGCGCAGAGCTACTACAGAGAACAACTGCAAGTTGAACCCTAAAGGCCTGCCTCCAGCGCAACATCTGTTAGTTGTTTCCATTTTACATGTAAATTATTATTAGGTTAAATCCTAGATATTATCTCACGGCTGTTATGAGATATAGGTTGTACATATTTTGTTATATAAATACCCCCTCCATTAGGGTGGTGTGTGTGGATTTCCTAGACTTTGCTGTAATACTGAATTTTTGGAATAAAGAGTCGTTGGAAACATCTCTTGTCTGGCCTATTGGATGAAGAATTGAAGCAGAGGACTTGTCACAGAATTCTTGAATCAACCTCCGGATCAATAAGTCCCCTATATCTTGTGTTTCACAGTTTTCTGGTTTATTATATCATTTGTGTCTCATAATCTGAATGATAAAGTAAAGGTTAATTTCAGAATATGCTTGATTGCACTCTGTATTCAGTGTTTATTGTTCTCTGTGTTTTCTTCAGAATTAGAATAAACAGTGAAATCTTAATTGCTCCTGTTTCATGATTCTTTCATGTTGATTATTTGCGAAAGAATTCTTAACTGCTCTTTATCAGTAATCATCCTTTTTCCCTCTTTCAATATGTTGAAGGATTCTTAACTGCCCTTCACCCATTTGAGCCCATTCCATTTGTTTCAATGCTTCATTGGTTCCCGGTTTGACTACCTTGTTTTATGAAGCCATCCTCTATTAAGAAACCAAATCCAGAAAGCTTGTTTCTTTCACTCCATCATGCCCAATGGACTGAACTATTCTGTTTTACCTCACTGCTCTATTGAATCTCACCACCCAAACTCAAACAAAACCCTTGAAATTCATAACTAGCCTAATACCTTTAAAAAACAAAGCTAAATCATAAAGAGAGAGCCCTCTCTGGATACAAATTAGCTAGATACTGTATCTAAAAGATTGATCTGTGGTTACCTCGGCATCCTTCCATTTTCTTACAACTTTGGGGAAAACCTGAGTGATAACACTTTCCACGACTAGCCCACGTAGTTAACTGGGGGTTAGAGGGGGGGAGGTCACAGGGGGTTTGAGGTGTACCCATAACCCCAGTTAATGGGGTCTGGGGTAGCGTCCCAGAAAATTTTGGTTTTGGACCCTATGTTAGGTTGGGTGGACACACCTATGGTTTTGTGCATGATTTTCGCACATTTTTTTGGACGCGATGGTTTTCGGTCCATGGTTTTGGACGTGATGGTTTTTCGGTCCATGGTATTGGATGCTTCGGAATGTCTAAATATGTATTGTAACATTAAAGGAACATAATGAAAAATCAAGCTAGTGGTCCCAATTTTTGGATCCACAGGAAAATCTCTATGTATATCTGTTTTTATGTGTTATGCTCTCACATTGTTTATTTTTTGTGTTTTAGAATTCGTATGTAGGTAATTTATGTACAGGGTTAAAACCTACATTTGGTATCATTGTAGTTTCAGCTTCAAGGGGACGCCTTTGTTGCTTAGGGGTTTTTCTCGGGCATGTGGTAGACCCTGTTCAGTGGGAGATCTGCGAGATCGATTCTGGTGGTGAAAGAAGATGGCGAGCAGTGGAAAGATAGAGATCGAGAAATTTAACGATCAGAGTTTTGAGTTGTGGAAACTCAAGATGGAGGATCTGTTGGTGGATAAAGATTAGTGGATCACGGTAGATCTGGGTACTAAACCAACGGGAGTGTCCGATGAAGAATGGAAGAAGTTGGATCGGAAGGCAAAGAGCACAACATGATTATGTGTCTCAGATTCAGTATTGTTGAATGTATCAGGGGAAGCTTCGACGAAGGCTTTGTGGGACAAGTTCGGGACTTTGTACCAATCTAAGTCTCTGGTGAATACATTGTTCTTGCGGAAAAAGCTGTATAACCTGAGGATGAAAGATGGAGACTCGGTGACAGAGCATTTGAATGCATTTAATACTGTGGTAAGTCAGTTAGCATCTGTTGATATTAAAATTTCAGATGAAGATAAGCGCATCAGTTTGTTGTGTTCTCTACCAGATTCGTGGGATAATCTGGTTATTGCAATAGGTAGCAATGCAATTGCCTTGCAGTTTGATGAAATAGTCTCATCCTTGCTAACGGAGGAGATGAGATGGAAAAATATGGAGAGCCAGAATGGTGATCCCTTATCTGTACGAGGATGGTCCCAGAACAGAAACAAAAATAAGTCATCAAGTGGGAGATCTAAATCTCCAGGAAAACCTGTAAAGGTGGTATGCTGGAAATGCGGAAAGGAAGGCCACTTTAAAAGGGACTGTAAATCTAAAGCTCCTAACAAAGGAAAGGGATCTGATGAGGCTCCTTATGCAGAGGCGAAAACCACCTCAGATGAAGGTGGGGATGTGTACTTAGCTTCTTCAAGTACACATGTAGATCATGAGGCATGGTTGATTGACTCAGGTGCATCCTTTCACTTCACTCCCCATAGAAAGTGATTCTACAAGTATGAGAAATATGATGGTGGTGATGTCTTCTTGGGGGATGACAGGAAGGCTAGAATCGTTGGTCATGGAAAAGTAAAGTTGAAGTTGCAAGGTGGAAGGGTTAGAATGCTTCTAGGTGTTCTACATATTCCTGCATTAGCCAGAAATCTGATTTCTGTAAGCAAGTTGGATGATGCAGGTGTAAAAACAGTGTTCGAGAAGGATACCTGTAAAATGGTTTGGGAGCACTGGTATTGATGCGGGGAGTTCAGATTGGAACTCTGTACAAGCTTCAAGTTAGCACTGTTATTGATGGGTGAAATAGTTCTATGGTTCTTGAAAGTGGAGCAGAAAATCTAGTGGTCTCTGGAGAGAAGACCATGTTGTGGCATCAAAGGCTTGGACATATTGGAAAGAAGGGCCTTTGAATACTTCATGGTAAAGGTACGGTAGAAGGTATGAGTAATAGCTCTCTGGATTTTGATTTCTGTGCAAATTGTGTATATGGGAAGCAGAATCAGGTGAGTTTCCCCTCTGGTGGTAAGAGGGCAAAACAGATATTAGAGCTTGTGCACAGTGATGTGTTTGGACATGTGAAGGTTCCATCACTGGGTAAGTCTGTGTACTAAGTATCAAGGAATACATGGATATATTTCCTTAAAAAGAAATCTGAAGTCTTTGACAGGTTTAAAGAATTTAAGGCTCTCGTGGAAAACCAGACAAAGAAGAAGATAAAGGTGTTGAGGACAGATAACGGTGGAGAGTTTTGCAGTAAGGAATTTGAAGAATTCTGTAAGTGTGGTATAGCACGGCAGAAGACTACTCCATATACACCTCAGCAAAATGGAGTTGCAGAAAGAATGAACAAGACGTTGATGGAAAGGGCAAGAAGCATGCTCAGTGGTGTCGGGTTAGGACAGGAATTCTGGGCAGAGGCGGTGGATACTGCATGTTACCTGGTCAACAGGTCACCTTCATCAGTGTTGGAGGATAAGACTCCACAAGAGGTATGGACAGGTAAGAAACCCTCTCTTTCACATCTAAGGGTATTTGGATTGATGCATATGTACATGTTCCAAAGGAGAAACAAACCAAGTTGGATAGTAAATCTGAAAAGAACATCTTTATTGGGTATAAGGATCGCTTAAAGGGTTATAAGCTTTGGAACCCAGTAACAAGGAAGGTTGTGTACAGCCGAGATGTGGTGTTCAGAGAGGTGAAAGATGTCATTCAACATGAATTCCAAGCAAAGGAACTTGAGAAGATAGAGTTTGAGCTAAAGGAGGAAGAATTAGACTCTACAGCAGAGGAGGAATCAGAAGATGAAGAGCCACAAACTTTGGTTATGAGAAGATCAGTTCGAGAAAGAAGGCAGCCAGAAAGGTATAGTCTATCTGTTTCCTCTTCAAATTTTGCTTTGTCTATTACTGATGATGATCCCAGAACTGTGAAGGAGGCAGTAGATTCAGAGGATGGAAAACTCTGGAAAGAGGCCATGGTTGATGAAATGGCATCTTTCCACAAAAATGAGGCTTGGGAACTACTGGAGTTGCCGGCTGGAAGGAAACCCATTGGCAGCAAATGGGTGTTCAAGAAGAAGACAAATGCAGAAGGAAAGGTGGAGAAATACAAAGCTCGGTTGGTAGCAAAAGGTTATTCCCAGGTGCCGGAAATTTATTTTTGTGATATTTTTTCTCCTGTTGCCAAGGTAACTTCTATTAGATTAATTTTATCTGTTGTTGTTGCTTTTGATTTTGAGGTAGAACAGATGGATGTGAAGACAACATTTATTCACGGGGATCTAGAAGAGGAAATCTACATGAAGCAACCTGAAGGCTTTGTGGTGAAGGGTAAGAAAGAACTGGTATGCAAGTTAAAGAAGTTTCTGTATGGGTTAAAACAGTCACCAAGGATGTGGTATCAGAAATTTGATACATTTATATGGGGACTTGGCTTCACCAGAAGCAAAGCAGATCACTGTGTGTATTATAAATTAATTGGTGACCGTGTTATTTATTTGGTCTTGTATGTGGATGATATGTTGCTGGTTGGAAATGACAAAGAATTTATCCAGGATTTGAAGCCCCAATTGTCCTCTAAATTCAACATGAAAGGTATTGGTGTTGCAAACTATATTTTTGGCATGGAAATTAAAAGAGATCAGGCAAAAAGGAAGCTCTGGTTAAACCAGAGGAAGTATGTCGAGACAATATTGCAGAGATTTAATATGCAGGATAGTAAATCGGTGAAGGTTCCTATTCCTGTAGTTGTAAAGTTATCTGATGAACAGTGTCCCAAGACACATGAAGAGGAAGAGAACATGTCCTGTGTTCCATATGCAAGTGCAGATGGTAGCCTGATGTATGCAATGGTTTATACTAGACCAGACATTGCACATGCGGTGGGAGTATTGAACAGGTTTATGTCAAAACCAGGAAAGGAGCATTGGACAGTAGTGAAGCAGGTTTTCTGGTATTTGCGTGGCACTAGTGATTATGGTTTGTGTTACCAAGGAAGACCAGGATTGGACAGAGTGTTGGATATTCGTGGCTTTGTTGGTGCAGACTGGGCTGGAGATCTGGATCAAAGAAGATCTACAAGTGGGTATGTGTTTAACCTATTTTGAGGTGCAGTCAATTGGATGAGTAAGAAACAATCTGTAGTGGCACTATCGACTACAGAGGCGGAATACATGGCAGCCACTCATGCAAGCAAGGAAGCAGTTTGGTTGCAGAGATTGTGTTCAAGTACGGGGTTAGTACAACAAGCCAAAGTGCAATTTTCTTGGCAAAGAACCCTGCATATCATTCAAAGACAAAGCACATTGATGTTCAGAATCACTTTGTGAGGGATATGATAGAAGACAAAAAGGTGTTTCTGGTAAAGGTGGACACTTTGAAGAATACTGCAGATGCATTGACAAAATCTGTGAGCTCTGAGAAGTTCTCTTGGTGTAGAAAAACAATGGGTGTTGCAGGGTTGGATAAATGACTAAGCTCTCTTGTGGCCCCTTGTGGAAAGAAAACAACAAGTGGGAGAATGTTGGGTTGTGTTATATTCTTTCCACGACTAGCCCACGTAGTTAACCGGGGGTTAGAGGGGGGGAGGTCATAGGGGGTTTGAGGTGTACCCGTAACCCCACTTTATGGGGTCCCCGGAAAATTTTGGTTTTGGACCCTATGTTAGGTTGGGTGGACCCACCTATGGTTTTGTGCATGATTTTCGCACATGTTTTTGGACACGATGATTTTCGGTCCATGGTGTTGGATGCTTCGACATGTATAAATATGTATTGTAACATTGAAAGGAACATAATGAAAAATCAATCTGGTAGCCCCGGTTTTGGGATCCAGGGAAAAATCTCTGTGTATATGTGTTTTTATGTGTTATGCTCTCGCATTGTTTATTTTTTGTGTTTTAGAATTTGTATGCAGGTAATTTTTGTACGGGGTTAAAACCTACATAAACATGCCCATGCAAGAAAGAAGATTGTCAAAAAATATAGAAATCAACATCACATGATCGAGAAGGCCTATATTTCCAGTCTCGAAAACTGCTAATTTAACTAGTGTTTCATTTCCCCTTCGAGCGCGAAGTTTATCCCAAGTAGTTGCCCCCCACCCATGATACAGAGATAACATTATAACATACCAGACTTTATACGGCAACCTCGAGTAGAGATAAGCAACAGCCAGGTATTCCTCTCGCATTCCCGATGCCGTGAACCTGTAGCCAATAAACTTGGGCTCCTTAACAAACTGAGGAACCAAGTTTATACGCCAAATATGAGGTCTTAACTCCACCTTCACTCCCACTACTTGTAGGCACCAAGGATTACAAACTTTAACACCATGGATCTACCAACATCTGCGATGTTGCATATTATCACAATGAATGTGTGTGTGAGGGCGTGGGGGATACCACCCACCACCCCAAAATATTAAAAACTTTGTCATGTCAATCAAGCCCAAGCGGACCTCCAGCTGTCTCACACCCTGATCCGGGGATCTTCTTTATATTAATTAAATCAATTTACATATTTTTTCTTCATACATGTGTTATATATCTTCTTTATATTGAGTTTAAATTGATTCAATTTAAGTATAAATATTACAATTTTAATAAATTAAAAATATAAAATAAAATAATTTATTTTTATTTTTAAAATATTTGTTATATATATAAATTTTTTTTAATTCTATTTAATTATATATATATATATATATATATAACAACCAATTTAAAATAAAATAATGAGAAATTTGTCCTAGAAATTGGCAAAAAAAGTAGATTTCTAGTCGGAGATCGGCCCCCTCTTTTTTTCTCGCGAGTATGAATTTGGCGTGGTTCAACTCACAAACCATTTTGGTTGGCAATTTGTTGCAGAGCTCACATTCCTTTAATGAATATTCTCCCATGGTTAGAGAGTCGAGCATTGGATAATTTCTCTATATGTATATATATTTTTCTACATACCTAGTTCACCTTGAGTTGTCCATGGAGTTGTGTTAATTTGTTTTCACATCTAGTTATATATAGTGGTTGTTTAGAGATTAAACATTTTCCTCGCCTATTATATCTATATCGAAAGTGAATCTTCAAAAAAAAAAAAAAAATCAGCAAAGATAATCTTTAAATTGAACTGATAATTACATATTCCAACTATCAATCCACAGTGTAAAAAAAAAAAAAAAAGTCAACCAAGATAAACTTTAAATTGAACTAACAATTACATATTCCAACCATCAAACCGCAGTCGTTCACTTCCTTGTTTTATTGAAAATAAATATTTTAATTTTTTCAACAATATTGAACTTAACATAACTATTAATGTGTAAAAATATATTGCCATTGTAAAAACATGTCGTTGTAACAATATAAATATCATTGGAACTAAGTGAAAACCAACTAACGTAAAGTGGGTCTAAAGGCTCTCATTTCCAAACAGAATTTCAATTAAAATTTGGAATTGTGATCTCTATGGCTTTGCCATGTTTTAAAGGCATTCACAGGTTTCTAAATCAACCAATGAATTCATAAACACATAAGACCAATCAAAGTTTTCAAAACCATGGAACACATATGGCTAGATTATATATATATATATATATATATATATATATATATATATATATATTTATTATATTTTAATTCTAATAAAATAATGAGAAATATGTCTTAAAAATTGGCAAACAACGTAAATTCCAACCCCCTCTTTTTTTCTTGCGAGTATGAATTTGCTCCGCAAGCCCGACTATATGGACCTCACTGAGGTTGGGACTTTCAATAATTTGCGCCAAATTGATATTTTGGAGCTTGAAGAAAACAAACAAAAGCGCCAAGTTGTGTGAAGATGAGTGTCGAGCAGAGGAGATGGGCATGGAAAGGGAAGATTGATGCATGGAGATTGAACATTACAACGAAAGAAGAGACAAAAGAATAAATGGGTAGGATTGCTCAAAAGCATATCTGACATGGGAATAATAGACCTCCTCATCTATTATTATCAAAAGAACTCTCAGGAAAGCTTAAAGCCATAAAGAAGGAGAACAATGATATATTTTATTTTAAATAAAATTATGAAAATGTTAAATTATTAAATATTAAAAAAGATTCCCCGGTGGGGGTGAGGAACGGAGTGGGGGATGTTCTCGAGGAAATGCGTGGGCACTTATGCTAAGAACATGACTACAGGATGGTGGGTTGGCCTCATGACCCTCCCATATTACCTTGAGTATGAGAGACAGTAAATACCGGCATGGGAAACCTCAAGTCACATTGGGTCTTGTGGAGGGTAGTGAGCGTATTAACGTTATGGAGGGCGGTGGGGGTGTTCGAAGGTCATTCTGCAATGGAGAGAGTTTTGGAGCCTGTGTATGGAGTGTTGGGAGAAGAGGAAGGTGTTGCAGAGGTGCTATGGGTCGTCCAAAGGGTCAGTATTGTCATAAAAGGTTTCGCCTCTGCTGGTGGGTGTGGGTAGCTATTAATTGCCAAATTAGGCTTGGCAAGAGAAAGTCAGCAAGGAACGTGGTGTATGTGCGTCTCACAGGGGTGGTTTTCTATGGCTTTTGGTTTGTTTGGTGTGGTTTTAGTTTGGGCGAGTTGTGAATTTGCCTTTGGTGGAGCTGGATTATTGAAGTGGGCCTCCCCGGCCAGCTCACAAGGTCCTGGGCTGCGAGGTGGTGCCATTGCCGAGCCTGTTGTAGGTTTTGGTTTGTTGGAACTGGGAGGGGTCACTTTTGGGGGTGTGTATGTTGTTGGTTCAAGGTGGGAAATAACTTCATAGGTTGTGGGTGCCTGGCGCCGAAGGGAGAGGAGGTTCAACCGACGGTGGTGGTCTTGACCCTTGCATGGATTGTTTGGGAGCTATTAGAAAGGCATGCAGTCGGTTCCTCACTCAGGGTGGTCTTCAGACCAAGTTTTGCCTAATTTTGGAAGGCCAGGCATGGCTAAGTCCTAACCTCAACTCAAGCTAGTGTCTGGCAGTGGTGGAAGGAGTCTGGAAGGTCTAAGTGTAGAGGGTTCGAGCCGCGCGGCTTCAGGAAACGGAGGTGGTAGCCAATCGGGGCGTTCCTGACACGCGGGGTCAGTAGCTCGAGGTGGTAGATGTGGGGGATCAGCTGGGAGTCAGGGCCACCTCACTCTGCCCATTTTGCAGTGAGGGGGTTCAGTTCATCGTGGTGGTTCCAACCGTCGTGTGTCAGTGCATCAGGGTGGTCACAGTCAGCGACAAAGATGTTGCATGGAGCACTGTCGAGATGTGGTTCAGTCAATTTTGGATCGTCTGGAGAATGCATAGCGTGTTAAACATGAGGAGCACATCGAATTGATAGAAACTATGAACAAAATGTATTAATTCCAATGTCAATCTCGAGAGCGTCTTGTGGTGGTCTGACGCGGCCATGATTTTATATCAGAGAAGGTCTAAAAACTGGAGGCCTAGATGGCCCATTTCAAGGAGCATGTCCAATGCTCCTTTCGTCTTCCAACACCTCTTGGTACAGCTCCGGACAATCCAGCCTCCATCACCTCTGACGACTAGCATGGATAAAGGTGTTTCATGTGTTCTGTCTGTTTGTTGGGGCTTATGACCTTTGAAATTGTGGATTGTGTCTCTATTTGTTTTTTGTTTCATTGCCATGTGATTTTAGCGGTAGTTAACAAACCGAGTCGGGGTGAGACTTCCTGCATTTTTCCTCTGATGTATTTCCTTATGAAACTATGAATAGAAATTTAACATACAATTTTTTATTATTATTAAAAACGATAATTTAATTTATTTAAATGATTTGGAATTATATATGTATATATATATATATATATATATATATATATATATATATATATATATATATATATATATATAGAGAGAGAGAGAGAGAGAGAGAGAGAGAGAGAGAGATTGTGTGAAATCACATAGTTACATGATTAAGTAGATGGACATTGAGGAGAAATGGGGGGGTGGGGAATGGCTCTGAATTCCTACGGTGACGCGAAGGTCAGTGAGAGATTAGGGCATAGTTAATTTTCTATGGAAATCTGATAACCTGAAGGTGGAGGGTGCGGTCGGCGGTGAAAGTGAAAAGGGTTGTCGGCGGTGGAGGAGGACGCGGCAGTCAACTGTTAAGCATCCCTCGAACAGAAGGCGACAACACCACATCGATTAGGGTTCCTATGGAGCTTGCTCCTGTTTCTTCTCACTGAGATGGAAGAAGAATTAGTGGATTACTCGACAAACTCCTTTGATTCCATGCCAATTTGGATTGAGGATCCACCTCAGCATCACAATATTCCTTCACCGGTTGTCTCCCGAGAACCTTTTGCACAGATATATCCCTATATTGCAGCTATGGAAGAAGGGGAGGTCTCTTTAACTACCCTAGGGTTTGCACAACCTATTTCTGCACCTGTCTCTGTCATAGACCATATTTTACCAGACTATCAACCTCAGCCTATTCTCTCTATCTCGTCCCCATCCAAACTTCAATTATGGGACCACGACCATCTAGACAAGTTGACATCCGGGCCAGGTGAGACGTCTATTGTGGAAGAAGGGGTTTTTAGACTTGAAGTGGAAGCTTTTGGTATTGATAGATTAGGGCACCAAAGATCGGGAGGAACAATACCAGCATCTAGGGCACATCGACCACTTCATATAGTGAAAAATTCAGGTTGCTTTGAAGGAGTCCTCAAAAATACCCCAGATCAGGAGGAAGCTAGGGTTTCTGATTCAGAAGACGTGCACGCCGATGATGTAGGGCAAGAGGGGGAAGTTTTTCCCAACAAATTAGGAAAAAGTTCCAAGTGTACCAAGATCAGAGAATGAGGGTGTTTGTTTGTTTTTGGAGAAGGAATCAACATGGCATAGGTCGCAAACACAGAGAATACAATTTTGGTTGGAAGAGTTAGAAGGTGAAATTACACTACGATACATCTCAAGCGCTAGGTGATGGAAATTTAGGGACAAGTCCTTGAACAATTGCCCTCGGTCCTTACCATGACAAGAGGTTGGTTTTCCCTAATCTTTGCACATCCTAACCAGGCAAGTTGGGTCCTATCCAAATTCTGGCACATAGAGATGGCTCATGTACTTGTGAAGCTACGGATACCCTTATTCGACCCAGACAAAGAAAAAATGGGTGTTGGACCTATTTGGGTAAGGATCCCTGGTTTACCACTACATTTTTGGTCTGAGGATGTGTTCCACTGCATCAGCGATGATTTGGGTGTGTACTTGGACCATGACAATTCTTTCATTGAGACAGGGAATGTGGCTATTGCTCGTATCCTCGTTCACTTGGATACCAGAGATGGATTAGTAGAAAGTTTGAGGCTTCAATATCGAGGGCATACCAGATTGCAGATTCTAGACTACGAAGGGGTTCCTTTTCGCTGCAGAAGGTGTCATGAGGTTGGTCATCTTTTTAAGGAATGTCCTCTTTTCACCTTTGAGAACAAGGAAACATCACTGATACATGAATTGGTAGGAACACAGTTACAGGTAGAAGGCAGGGAGGTATCGGTAACCAATGGACCCAACTATACACCAAGGCGATAGAAGGACACTGGGAAAAGCCCTCAGCAACCGACATCTTGACCACCTTCAGAAAGGGTTACTCGATCACACTCTTCTGGATCTGGTCTGCTTCCGGGTACTGTACTCTCTTCCTCCCCCCTTGAATCATCTCATCCTTTACTTTCTGAACTTGCCTATGTTTCTTTATCTTTATTTGGAACTATTATATCTACTTGTAATTTGAAATCTATCCCCTATCCTGTGGCATCAGCTCCTCCTTGCAACCCTTCCCTTGTCCTGACCACTATTGATGGAGCCATGTTACCGACTATGTATGAAGGTGAGGCTTCATCAGATACTAACTTGAGCCATAGATACAACCTTCGATCCCTAGCTCACACCAAACCCTCACAATCATCTGCCTATGGCATACGCGATACCTCCCGACCCCTCCCTCCCCCCCCACCCCCCAAGATACCAAGGCCTACAAGGGGCAGACATTCAAACATTTCTAAATCCATTCACAAAGTTGGGATTGAGGTGGCATCTAGAAAACAAATATCCATTGATCAGGTTCTTAGAGCAAAAGGCAACCCTGACCTTGTTTCCTCATGAAGTGTTTATCATTTAATTGCAGGGGTATGGCCAACCCTGATAAAAAACTGGCCCTTAGGAGACTCTTTGAGATTGAGAAGTTGGATGTTATTTTCCTACAGGAAACCCTAGGCGATGGAGATTCTATTAATAATATCCTGAATTCCATTCTCCCTGGTTGGACTTTTCATACTCTGGATGTGAGAGGTAGGTATGGGGGTTGTGCTATGGGTTTCAACAACAAATCTATGAATATTGACAATATTTGGGGGAGGGAAGGGGTCTTGGGAGCTGATGTAACCTCTGTTGAATTGGGTTCCCCCCTCCAATTGATTAACATATATGGCCCCTGTCACAATCGAGAAGCTTTCTGGGAAAATCTAATGAGGACATCTTTCATGACAAATGATAACATCATCATTGGCGATGACCTAAATTTCTCCCTGGGTCACGCTGAATCATGGGGGAATCATGCCCAGACTGACCCCCTCATAGACTTTTTTGAGCATCTTTTGGACCAACATAACTTTCTGAATATTGACATGGCTCAAATTCAACCTACCTGGCGGAATCAGAGAATAGGGGAGGCATCGCTCGCAAGAAGACTAGATTATTTTCTCATTAAGGCACAAATGGTGGATAGACTTGAAAGGATCAGACAATGGGTAGATACTAGGGGCATATCAGATCACTCTCCCATCTTCTTGGAGGTTGTGGATTCCTCTCGTAAGCCAAAAACTCCTTTCAAATTCAACTCTGCCTGGTTAAGGGAAGAAGAATTTCACAAAATTGTCAAAGAATCGTGGACTGCCTGCAGTCAGGAAAGAAGTACCCCCCCTACAGAAGTCATTGCCAGTAACCTATCTAGACTCAAACGCAGGACGATTGCGTGGGCTAAGGAAAATAAGAAAAGGGATGAGGCTACTCTACAACAAATTGAATCAGAACTTGCTGCTCTGACAGACTCAGACAACACTGGCTTTCTTTCCATGGAACATAAACTCCATCTAACTAAACTGGAAGCACAGAAGATTAGACTATTAAGACAAAAGGAGGAAGAATGGAGACTTAAGAGCAGAGCTATCTGGCTCCAATCTGGGGATGACAACACCAAATTTTTTCAACAATGTGCGAAAGGCAGGAAGATCACTAACACCATTTGGTCATTAAAAGATGAGTCGGGTAGGGAGGCCACTACCTTCAATCAACTTGCAAACATGGGCATCAGACATTTTAGCCACTTATTCAAAGCCCCTTGGGAAGCAACTATAGCAGAGGTGCTTAGGATTGCCAGACTACTTCCACGGTTTGTTGACGAAGATGATTTGGATAACCTGAACAAACCGGTCACTCTGGGGGAAATAGAATTTGTACTGAAATGGTTTAAAAGAGACAAGAGTCTGGGACCTGATGGATGGCCCATTGAATTATACCTTACTTTCTTCGAATTAATTGGTAGGGATCTTCTACTGGCTATTGAAGATTGCAAATTGAGCGATAGAATGTACGAAGGATTTAACTCCACTTTCATCGCCCTTATCCCCAAAACTGATAATCCCCTATCTTTTGACAACTTTCACCCCATCTCCTTATGTAATTTCATATACAATATCATCTCCAAAATCATTTCTAACCGTATCAAACCTATTATATCCCATCACATATCCAAAGAAAAATTTGCTTTCCTCAATCATCAACAGATCCATGAGGCCATAGGTACAGCCCAGGAAGGTCTCCATTCCATCAAGCTTAGGAACCTCAAGAGAATCATCCTCAAAATTGACCTATCTAAAGCTTTCGACAAAACCAGCTGGACCTACCTTCACCTCCTTCTAACCCACATTGGTTTTCCTCACTCCTTCATCAATTGGATCATGTGTTGTGTTTCCTCAGCCTCTTACAACATCCTCATAAATGGAGTAGCCTCGAATTTCTTTCACGTGAAATGGGGACTCAAACAGGGTTGCCCATTATCACCTCTGCTTTTCCTTCTTATCATGGAAGGATTGAGTAGACTCATCTCTGCTGCCAAAACCTCTGGGGTTGTATTCTCTCTAACACATCTCTTACATATTGATGATGTCCTCATTTTCCTTGATGGCTCCATTAGAGACTCAACAAAATTTATGCATATCCTAGCTATCTTTTGCAAAGCTATAGGTATGGTGCCCAACTAGATCAAGTCCATTATCATGACTATTAACTGCTCACTCAATGATCGTGTATATGCACTACAACACTTCCCGTACAGGCACCTGACTCTTGAGGATGGCATCAAATACTTGGGCTACAAACTCAAAACTAACAATTATCGCATTGTGGATTTGACATGGTTGATTGCAAAAATAGAGGCCAGAATCAATATTTGGCAACAACGGTGGCTGTCAAGAGCTGACAGACTGGTTCTCATCAAATCAGTGCTAGAATCCATTCCAGTATACTAGATGGCCCTAGCTTGGATTCCAAAGGGCATCACCAGCAGAATCCAACAAATATGTCACAGATTCTTATGGAGAGGAAGCCATGAAGGCAGGACTTTTGCCTGGGTCAGATGGGACCGGATAGCCAAACCCAAGAAATGGGGTGGATGGGGTATGAAGGACCTCAATTGTTTTGCAAAGGCCCTCGCGACAAAAATGGGTTGGCAACTTCTCACCACCACCAGTCTCTGGAAAGAAGTGGTATACCATAAATACATATATCCCCAATTGATATTGGACTGGATTCGTAGCCTGATCAGGAATAGAATCAACATTTCCACAATTTGGCGAGCAGTCACCCAATCCATATCGGTCATAAAACAAGGATTGGCTTAGCATGTAGGCATAGGTGAAAATGTGTGTATTGGAAAATATGCATGGTCGAGATGTGGGAATGCACACCTTCTCCCACATGAACTCAGGCAATATCTCGATTCTGCAGGCATAAAATATCTATCTCAGATTGCAGATGATGAACACACATCGTTGCTCTCTCAAGCATGGAAATCAGCTCTGGACCTCATGATCCCCAATCAATGGAGACAGGATTGGGACAAATATATTAACGCTCTTGTTGAATCCCATGTCAGAATAACAGATCGGGAGGATGAATTGATATGGGCCATATCCTCCCATGGTAGATACACTCCAAAAGAGGGATACACGTTTTATATATTCAGATCAAGAACCTGAGATAACAGACTGGTGGTGGCGTCCTCTCTGGAAATTAAAAGCTCCCCCAAAAACAAAACTTCTCATGTGGTGCCTGATAAACAACAAGGCTCCTACCAATGACAATCTTCAAAGCAGATCCATTCACGGCCCCTCACGTTGTTGTCTTTGTAAGGAAAATGCAGAATCAATTGACCATCTTTTTTTTATTTTGTCCTATGGCCCAGTACATATGGCATCACCTATATCAGTCTCTTGGAATCAATCTTAGATGGCAAGGGGCAAATATATTGTCCACCTGGCACTCATGGTGGCACAACTCTAATGAACACAAACTGTGCAACATATACATACACACACACACACACACAGATGTGTGTGTGTGTGTGTTGCGCAGTTTGTGTTCATTAGAGTTGTGCCACCATGAGTGCCAAGTGGACAGTATATTTGCCCCTTCCCATCTAAGATTGATTCCAAGAGTTTGATATAGGTGGTGCCACACACACTGGGCCATAGGACAAAATAATAATAATAATAAAAAGATGTTCAATTGATTATGCATTTTCCTTACAAAGACAACATTGCGAGGATCAGTGAATCGATATGCTTTGAAGGTTGTCGTTGGTAGGAGCCTTGTTGTTTATTAGGCACCACATGAGAAGTTTTGTTTTGGGGGGAGCTTTTAATTTCTAGAGAGGGCACCACCACCAGTCTGTTATCTCAGGTTCTCGATTCGAATATATAAACGTGTATCCCTCTTTTGGAGTTTATCTATCATGAGAGGATATGGCCATATCAGTTCATCCTCCCAATCTATTATTTTGGACACACACACACACACACACATATATATAACTTGCACATGATTTTATATTAAACTAATAAAAAAATACATAACATGATTTTACTACTAATAAATAGAATTAAATCAATTGTCCTATTGGTACCATGTACTTAAGTGGGTTATGCTTATTTTATATTAGTCATTTATGAACATGATCCAACAACTCTTGGACCATCGTCACCGACGTCCTCCACGTAGCCCGAGTGGTTTGCCGATGATGATCACAGTAAGTCATGTTTCGCCTAGTTGTCGTCAATGGCTTTGCACATTAATAAAGTTGTCTACGTGACATTCTTTAACAATGTTTTGAGTTAACAAAGTCAAAAAGAAAAGGGAAAGTCCAGATGCCACGTTATAAGGAAGGAGGCTGCTATGTTTTTGGTTTGTGTCAGTTGGTGCAATAAACAACTGTGTGTGAAAGGCACACAAAACAATGTTGAATACTCACCTTGATATTCGAAACACTCACCTCTTGCATTACCATAATGGCAATAACTATTGTCAGGTTGCAACTGACCTGACTTTTTAATGATCACATTAAAGCTCAATTTACAGAGAGTGTTATCAGTTTCATGGTGGAATAGGAAAAAGAGGAGGATACTCATCAGACCTCTCATACACAGCAGCTGACGATAAACCTTCAACAATGGAGCAGGGACGTGGCGGAGAAATGACGTTCGCAAAAAAAATTACATAGAATATCAATGTTTTTTTGTGTGTGTGAAGGCTCACCTTTTCATTATGCCATTAATAATTTACAACTTATTTTTCCTTGCATTATTGAATTTCCCGATGGGAAACCAAACCAATAACACAAGTTTAGAGTCTTGAGATTACTGAGGTTTTTTCTTAACAAGAGAATTTGACATGAAAAATATTGTGTTATAGGTGTGCGGAGGATAAGTACACAAGCCTTCACTCATGATGAATTTGTTGTTATCTTGGAAACTTCTATTAAAATTCAATTTGTTATTACCTTGGAGGTTATTGTTTCCTTGGAAATTGTTGTTTCCTTGGAAATTGTTGTTTCCTTGGAGGTTGTTGTTCCTTGGAAACTGTTGTTACCTTGGAAGTTGTTGTTTCCTTGGAAACTGTTGTTGCCTTGGAATCTATTATTACCTAGGAAAATGTTGTTACCTTAGAGGTTGTTGTTGCCTAGGAAACTATTATTACCTCAAAATTTGTTGTTTCCTTGGAAGTTGTTGTTGTTGTTGTTTTGGAGACCGTTGTTACCTTAGAAATTGTTGTTACCATGGAAACTGTGAGTCCTTGTCCCCATATTCTCAGCCAACCAGAACAAATAGCCCAATTCCCTGCAGACAAGGTGATCTATATTATTCTAGCTCGTACCAACCATTATGGCCCTAAACCTACTATAATGCCTGTTGAAAATGCAACAAGAAATTCCTAATTTAATTTTTCCCAAAATTAATTAGGAAAATTTTGAATTCTAATTTCATGAAAATACTTGGAGGTAGTTAACTGAGGTGACATGGCCTTATCACTCAGTTAATTTGAGTTAGAGACACTTGAGTTATGTTTACTTATGATTGATTTCTAATTTCTAGCAATCAGGTTCAATTAATTTGAGTTATTATGAGTTTAACTAGTTCCAACTGATTAAGAACTAGTGTAGCGTCCAATAGTGGGGTGTAACTTCAACTGATATTTCAGTTAACTCATCAATCAACCCAAAAAAATTGATGCATGTAGATAACTCGAGTTAGAGTTCAAGGGAAATGTACTCACAGTTGTAGACAATTCCAAATTGTACAAGTGGTGCATGTAGTCAGAGAAGGGCCTATATTGATTGCGCAATTCTAATTGGGAATTTCCCTAATTAACAAGGGGTTAATTCCTTGAGGAACAACGCAAGGAAATAGGGACTTGGGCAGGCTTGGATTTGGTTAATTATTGACCAAAGCTTGTCTTGTGAGATAGATTATGCTAGTGCAGAGGTTGTTGGGGCTTGAGAAAGCATTGTATTTCTTCTCTATTTTTTTACTAATGCAATACATATAAGAAGGGGTTTTGAGCAATTGCTTTCCCATTAGATAAATCTTTGAGCACATGTGATTGAATCTTGTCTCATGTTTATGTTGTGATTTCTTGATTGTTTAATTGTTTCCGCTGATGAGTAGAGTAGATATGAGTCTTTTGTTTTAGCATATTACATAAGAAGTTTGAATCTACAAGGAATTTCTACATGGTATCAAAGCAGGAATCACAATAGAAGAGAAGAATTCGAGTTTATCTTTGCGGGTGAATCAAATTGTAGTATCATTCTTCAGAGCGAGCAGGATGTCATTCTATGGATTGAGACTTAAGTATGCCCTTGAGGGTAGCTCAAATTATATTGCTTGGAAAGACAGGATGTTAGCAGTATTGGAAGATAATGGGCTGAAGGAATTCATAGACAATGATATTCCTAAGCCTCCAACAACTAATGCTCAAGGTCTGACAAAGTGGAAGAAATGTGTGGAAAAGGTGAGGAGGGTCATACTAGAAGGATTTAGGGATCATATTGTCTTGAATCTCCACAGGAAGGATACCACATATGTAATGTGGCAAGCCTTGATAGACTTGTTTTAGAACAATAGCGACCACAAGAAGCTGGCACTGAAGGAAAAGCTTCAGAAGATCAAGATGGAGAAGGGCAACACAATACCATGGTACTTGAGAAAGTTCACCCAATGTCGAGATGAACTTAGGAGTGTTGGTATTACAGTTGTTGAGGATAATCTGGTAAGCCTATCACTTCCAGGCCTTCCCAAGAGCTGGCACAACTACTAGGATTCCATAATTGGGAGGGAGAAGCCACCAAATTGGGAGCAATTGTGGTCTGACTTGGTGCAAAATATACCAAAGAAGGTACCTCATCCAAGCATGATGATGAGGAGAACTATGCATTGGCTGGAAAGGCAAAGAAAGGGAAAGGCAATAAATCCCAACCCAAAGGGTATTGCATTCAAGGTAGCAAGAAGAAAGACTTGTCGAAGATCAAGTGCTTTCACTGTCATGAATTGGGACACTATGCCACGAAGTGTCCACACAAGAAGATGGGTAAGAAGCACTCAGGAGGAGCAACAGGTGAAGATCTTGCTTCACAATTTGAACTTGATTTCACCCTCATAGCTTGTATGGTGAACACTGTGATGGGTAGTGTGTGGTATCTAGATAGTGGAGCCCCATTCCATATGACGAGAAATTGAGAATTCTTCAGTTACTTGGAGGAGAAGGACCTCTAGTGCACATCAAAATAGGAGACGACGAAAGGTATAGTGCTATCGGTCTTGGTACAATTAATTTTCAAAGGGATTTTGGCTCCCCCCTCAAATTAAAAGATGTGATGTATGTTCCGGGTATGAAGAAGAATCTCGTGTCAGTATCTATGTTGGAAGATCATGGCTACGATGTGATATTTAGCAAAGGAAAGGATTTCCTTAGACACGTTGCCATAGGATAGGTGAAGCAGATCAGGTTTCAGATGAAGCATCTCTACAAATTGAATGTAGAAGATTGTGCAACATTGAGCACAAAAGCAGAGAAGGTGCAGAACCGAGACATTGATGAATTATGGCATAGAAGATTGGGCCATTTGTACCATGGAGATTTTAAGATCATGCAACAGGTTTCTACAAGACTTCCCAAGGGTACCCTAGAGAAGCCAGATACATGCAAAGGGTGTACATTGGGAAAGTACACGAAAGCCACCTTCAATGATCAGGACAGTAAGGCACAAGAATTCCTTGAAAGAGTTCACTCGAATGTGTGTGGACCTTTCTCGACAACCTCCACAACCAAGCACAAGTATTATGTGATATTTGTAGATGATTTCTCACAGAAGTGTTGGATCTTCTTCATGCAGAATAAAGACCATACATTCTCCAAATTTGTTGAATTTAAAGCACTTGTTGAGAAAGAGATTGGCAGGAAAGTGAAGGCTCTCAGGAGCGATAATGGTGGAGAATATGTGTCGAATGAATTTAAGAACTTTTGTGCAAAAGAAGGCATTCGACGAGAGTTGACAACACCTCATAACCCACAGCAGAATGGGGTGGTTGAGAGGAAGAACAAAAGTATTATGGGAGCTGCACAGGCCATGTTGCATGATCAAAGCCTATCGTTGCACTTGTGGGATGAAGCATGCAACACAATTGTTTATTTGCAGAATAAGAGTCCTCATAGGATTCTTGTCATGAGTACACCAGAGGAATGCTTTTTAGGGAGGAAACCTGATGTGTCACACTTTAGGATCTTTGGATCATCAGTTTATTGACATGCTTCCAAGGATGCAAGGAAAAAGATAGATCCTACGACTGAGTTGGCATATTTATGGGGTACACTGATACACCTCACAACTATCGTGTGTGATTGCCATCTCTTAGGATGACGGTGGTCATAAGAGATGTAAAATTTGATTAGGGGAAGGCAATGAGTCTTTCCCTTGAGAGGGAGCTTTAGTTGCATTTAGAGCAAGAGATTTTGGTTCCAAAGGAGGAACCTGAGGAAGTTGTGGAGAAAACACAGGTAGAGGTAGAGAGAGTGGAGACTTCCACTCAAGCAGAGACATCTAGAGATGGAAGGAAGTGCACCAGAGAAGCTGACAGATTATTGCATGATTCTAGAGAGAATGTGGGTTCAACCACATCACAGTGTAGGCATAGGAGGTCACAAGATCAATACACTTGCTACATGGCTTTGATGAGTGAGATTGTAGCTACTGAGCCAACCTCATTCGAGGAAACAGTGTAGAAACCAGTATGGGTTAATGCCATGGTAGAGGAGTATGACTCCATTATCAGCAACAATGTTTGGGAAGTGGTCCCAAGACTAGAGGACAAGTCAGTGGTAGGTTCCAAGTGGATCTATAAGGTGAAGCAAGCAACAGATGGAAGCATCGAGAAACACAAGGCCAGATTTACGTCCAGGGGGTTCTCTCAAGTGGAGGGAATTAACTATGAGGAGACCTTTGCTCCAGTTTCAAGATACCCTTTAATCATATCAATTCTAGCTCTTGTAGCGCAGATGGTGTGGAAGATCCACTAGATGGATGTGAAGACAACATTCCTCAATGGAGTGATTGAGGAAGAGGTGTACATTGAGCATTCAGAAGTATTTGAGAGCTTCGATAAAGAGTCGCATGTGTGTAGACTCAAGCAAGCGATGTATGGATTGAAACAAGCACCCTATGCTTGGTACACCAGGATCGACAGTTACCTCACTAGGTTGGGCTTCACCAAGAGTGAAGCAAATGTAAACCTTTACCATATTATCGTTGAAGGTAAATTACTGATTATAGATTATATGTCAATGATTTAATTTTAACTGGTGATGAGAAGTTGATCAAGTCTTACAAAGAGGATTTTTCAGGAGAATTCGAGATGAAGGACCTGGGGCTCATGCATTATTTCCTCGGTATGGAAGTATGGCAAGGAATTGGGGAATTGTTTGTCTCTTAGGGAAAGTATGCCAACGAGATACTAAATAAGTTCCACATGGAGAGCAACAAATCCATGGAGACTCCTTTAGCAGGGAATTGGAGGAAGGAATATGTTACTTCAAGCGAAGTAGTGGAGGCTACCATCTATAGACAGCTTGTGGGTTCACTTATGTATTTGCTGAACACACAACTGGACATGTGTTATGCAATTAACCAACTTATTCAAGCTATGGTTAAGCCAACCAAACTTTATTGGAAGGAAGAAAAGCATGTGTTGAGATACCTCAGAGGCACCACTCAGGTTGGTCTTTGGTACATGCAAACAGAGGGAGTGAAGCTCCAAGGCTTTACAAATTCAAATTGGGTGGGTAGTCCATTATACAAGAAGAGCACATTAGGAGGTATTTTGAGTGTTGGGTCAACAATGGTTTCTTGGTACAGCAGGAAGCAGAGATTTGTTGCACTCAGTTCAACAGAAGCAAAGTACATGGCTATTAGTCAAGCAGCATGTGAGCCTATCTGGATGAGAAATATCCTTGTTGGGTTATTTGGTCAGATGATGGATCTTACAACGATTTACTGTGACAACCAGAGTTGTATAAAACTCGCTGAGAATCCATTTTTTCATGATTAATCCAAGGATATCGACATCTAGTATCACCATCTACGAGATTGTGTGCAGAGAAGAATCATGTTGTTGGAGTACATCCCTACAGAGGAACAAGATGCATATATTTTGACAAACACATTGTTAAGATGCAAATTTGAGTTCCATAGGGGCAAGATTGGGGTAGAAAATAATCGCTTTCTCGCTGAGAGGGAGTGTTGAAAATGTAGCAAAAAATTCCTAATTTAATTTTGCCCAAAATTAATTAGGAGAATTTTGAATTCTAATTTCATGAAAATACTTGGAGGTAGTTAACTAAGGTGACATGGCCTTGTCACTCATTTAACTCAGTTAATTCGAGTTGGAGACACTTGAGTTGTGTTTAGTTATGGTTGATTGATCATTTTTAGCAATCAGGTTCAATTAATTTGAGTTATTATGAGTTTAACTAGTGTAACTGATTAAGAACTAGTGGAGGGTCCAATAGTGGGGTGTAACTTTAGTTGATCTTTCAGTTAACTCAATAATTAGCCCGGAATAATTGATGCATGCAGATAACTTGATTTACCCAGTTGATATTGGAGTTCAAGGGCAATGTACTATCTGTTGTAGACAATTCCAAATTGTACATTGTTTTAGCATATTACATAAGTAGTTTGAATCTACAAGGAATTTCTACAATGCCGACCTCTCTGATTATTATGACACATAGAATATCAATGTTAACTTTATAAAATGCCCAATTTTTTTTAATACAGGTAAACTAATACATCTCCATCAATCCTATATGTGATGCAGTGACATAACAATGAAATGAATAAAATTTGAATTTAAGGCTAAAAAAAACAATGACATATTGCGATTATACAAGCACAACCATATAAATTAAGTGGATGGTGAAAACAAATAGGCATCAAAATCCTTACTTCATGATACATCTCAAACGGCTAAAATTTTAAAAATCGTAAAAATTAACTAAATTATAACTTCATTATTATTATTTATTAAAAACATTGATTAATATATAAGTTAATCATATATACATTTAAAAAACACTTGACAATGTTCTTAACTATAGAGATTAATATATTCTTAGCCATTTCGTTGCATATAAAAACTGTTGGCATTATGATACAAGTGTTGTCCTTGATGGCAAGATGACAGATTATAGTGCAGTAGGTCAGTAGCAAAGAATTGATGATCAGACTACAAAAATGAAGAAAGAAGAGTATATACGCAGGTTCACTATATACCAAGTCGCGTACATATGCATGTTATACGCAGGTTCACTATGTACCAAGTCAAATATATACGCAGGTTCACTATATACCAAGTAGGGTATACACACAGGTTATACACGCAGGTTCACTATATATAAAGGCACGTATACACGCGGGATTGCTGATCAAAAGTGACGTATGTGTATGCACGCACTTTCATGCACGGAAAAGCGCGTACATGTGGGAAAGCTTATTTTTGGGTCCGTTGTATTTAGACCTATGGTTTTGGTCCTTTCTATTGCGTCTGAAGTGTTGAACCCAGGTATTGGGTCCCTAGTATTGGTTCTAAATGGTTTTGAACCATGGTATTGAGTAAGGCCTAAGACTATAAAAGGAGAAGAAGATCATTAGGCAATGGCAATTTTGAGAAGTGATGAATATCTGATGAAATGTGAGATCTAGTATGCTGGTTATGGGTTTGTGATGTTGTGATTGATCTGAACCAAGGATGCACCCATGTGAATGATGATGAACGATGGATCGAGATCTTAAGGCTTGGAATGCTTTATCATTATATCATTTGATTATGGATAGACTAGATCTGAATTATTGACGCATGTTTTATTGTATGAATGTTATGATCTGGGTATGACTGATGTCTAGAACAGCTGCAAAGTTATGAGTAAATATTTGCAGATCTATACGCGGGTTGGCTTTGGTGAAAGCGCGTATGTATTTTGGTTTGATTCATCATAGTAGCGTATACATTATGAGACATGATATTTGAAGTTACAGTTGGATCTGGTTATTGTTGCAGAGTTCTGTTGTCTGTTCTGCGTTCTGGTGATTGTGTTGTTGACAGGGTTTCAGTGTTTCAGTATTGGGTGATTCAGAGATTGATGATGCAGGTGTAGTTGATGGGTGTTTTACAGTGGTGATTGATTTTGTGCTTCAATGTTGTTGATGGGTCCAGTATGAAAATTGGATGAAACGTGGCCTTCAGATTATGGTGTTGTGCTTCAGGATTATCCAGTCTGAAAATTTATGAAACGTGGTACTTGGAGGAAGAAAGAGAAAGTTGTAGCCTTCTGTAGGTCGGCACCTACGTACTAGTACATCAGCTAGTACAAGAGCTAAGTGGGTGATAGCTCCCTTCTAGTAGCAGCTGGAAAACAAATAAAAGTTGGAGCATTTCAGTAGGTCGGCACCTACGTACTAGTAAATGGATCGGCTAGTACAAGAACTAAGGGGGTTGTAGCTCCCTTCCAGGAGAATCTGGAGAAAGAGAGAAGGTTGTAGTCTTCTGCAGGTAGAAGCCTGCGTACTGGTATAAGACTGCACCAGTACAAAACCATTGTAAAAGAAGCTTCTTATTAAAAAGAAGATTGAGACGACTTGCAGCAGGTGGTTTTCACCCACATTGGGTTTCCACCTTACATCATGGTGTTCATGTGTGCTTCTTGTGTGTGATGATATATTCTATTTTACTGCACCTATTTACGGTTCATATGGTTAATAATGTTCTGATGCACTCATTAAGGATCAACTAACTGAATCATAAGTTCACTAGATATACGGTTGTTGCATTACACACAGTTGCGTATACACGCGGTTTTCCTTAACTGAAGTAGCGTATATGAATCTTAATATGGAAATGAAAAAGTTATATTGATTTAATAATACTGATTCACCCCCCCCCCTCTCAGTATTATTTCCAACAATTGGAATCAGCGCAAGTCCTTTGGTAGAAGCTTGATCGCTTGAAGGAGATCCGTAGATTAATGGGAAAGAAGCTTAAGAAGAAAGCGCCTAAGAAGAAGAAGACATCTCAGAAGAGCTATGACAGTGGGAGAATCGATTAGGGAATATGTGGAAGAAGCACCTCAGATTCAGAATGAAGATGGACAAGCAAAAGAACTAGCAGGTATGAATTTGTTATACTCTGGTGATACATTTATCCATCCATTTGAAGATGATGAAAGTGATAGCGAAACAACTGAATTTGCTCTTATGGGTGAGCAAGAAAGATATCAAATAGAGGCTGAATTTAAAAGGCTTACAGACAAAATTGTAGAAATTTTGAATAATATGACACATATTCACAAAGATTATCTTGATTATACACTTATAAGCGGAACATGCATAATACATAACCTTCTCTACGTTGCTCATCAATTTACAGAAGTAGAAACATTAACATGCGCACACAGAAGCTTCAATCA
Organism: Pinus tabuliformis; assembly: GCA_031772625.1. Classification (NCBI taxonomy): domain Eukaryota; kingdom Viridiplantae; phylum Streptophyta; class Pinopsida; order Pinales; family Pinaceae; genus Pinus; species Pinus tabuliformis. Next base: position 1,168,936,484 of record CM062819.1, on the reverse strand, counting down.
CACATATCAACACAGTATTTTCCCGGGGAAAGCATCTCGCTAAAAACCCCAACTATCTGTATATTATATTAATTGAATCATGTAACATTACAAAGTACAATTCTTATCACAAGCAATCCAGTACCAGCTCCACCTGTTACACACAATACAGCTCAGATCTGATCTCCAAATCTATTCCACTGCTTGCCTGCCTCCACAGCTCAATACCTGCTCAAGAATGAATAAGAATGGTTTACCAAACTCATATTTAACCTCCAAAGAATCACTCACACTGGGAAAGATGTGAGAAGAGGCTATAATACTTGGTATTGGATAATTCATTGGCATACTCAATCCCTTTGATTGTGCAAATCCTCATGCACAACTATAGTCACAACTGATAGCAATCTGATCCTCTAACACCTTTCCCTATTGAACTGAACATGCACTGACATGCAACTGAGTTAACTGATGTATTCTATAGTTGCATTATGAGTTAATAATTAGTTTAACAACTCATCATTAGTCTATTTGCAGTTAGACTAGTTACAACTAGTTTAACCAAGTCAAACTGAACACAACTCCATCAACTCTACAATCAACTCCACCAAACTCAACTGATTGAGTTCTAATTGAAGTCATGCATGCAACAACTCAACTAACCCACAAAGAAAGCGTACTTCCTTCTGAAATCTGCATGTGCCACATTTGTAGCTCAAACTGAAGTGCTCCAAGAGAATAAGATCAAGTTTATAGTCCAAATATTATTATGAGACAATAATATTTGACTTTTCTATTTTGGACAGCCAGTCTAAAAATAGACTTTGATCACTCCTATTGTGATCACTCCTGCTGTGATCACTCCTGCTGTGGTCACTCCTGTTGTTATCATCCCTGTTGTGGTCACTCCTACTGTGATCATCCCTGCTGTGGTCACTCCTGTTGTGATCATCCCTGCTGGGATCCAAAAATAGAACTTGCGCCATAATTTGCCTGCGGACCCACTTAGTGAAGGAGACTCTTTTCACTAAGCTCCATCATCTTGTTGCATTCTCAATAAGCATTTCTTGTTGCACACTTTTCAACAAAAATTAGAGATCAACAAGATCTATTGAACAAAAGGGAATGTGCCTTCAAAGAAGAAGCTACCAAACTAAAAGATCAACTAGAGGAAGGAAACAAGGTAAGGAAGTTATTCAAGGACAAGGAAGATCAATGTCAAAAGTTGCAGGATGAAGTAACATCATTAAGAAATGAAGTCAATGAAAGGAGCACAACAATCAAGAAACTCAAAGATAGATCCAATTACTATGAAAGTCTTGAAGCTACGATCCTCTCGCTAAAAGAAGATCTTGAAGAATCAAATAACCAGAACAAAGAACTACTCCAAGCTCTTGAAAAACAAGAAAACAAAGTTATTGAACTAAGACATCAGTTGGAAGAAGGAAGAAAACATGAAGAAACAGTATCATGAAAAGGAGGAGCAACATCAGATTGAGGTAAATATTCTAAAAGATAACTTTGAAGAAAAGGATAAGCTCTTACGATTTCAAGATAGTACTAAGATCTTGGATGATATTCTTGGTAGTCAAAGGTCTCCTGCTATCAAAATTGGTCTTGGTTTTCATGAATCTAGTTAACAAAATAAGACAATGAACTCTAATGCACAATTTGAAATACTCAACAAGGAGATGAGAGGTCAATCCCATCAACAACCAAGGAAAGAAATTCTTCAAAGAAAATCTTTTACTCATCCGATCAATAATGTTGAATGTTATGTATGTCATAATCTTGGACATGTTGCAGCCAGATGCAGAAGTAGAATGTTTCAATATCATCACACAGAAAGATCATCACGTCCCAGGTACTTTAAGGGATATTGTTTTTCTTGCAATATGTTTGGTCACAGAGCTGTTGATTGCTATAGAAGGAATATGAAACATGTAAGATGTTATGCATGTAACAAGCTTGGACATACAGCAGGAATGCAGGAAAAAGGTACGAGTACCATACCAAAAGGAGAAAACATCATCACACTTGAAGATATGGAAGAAGAAGGAAGTACAGTCAGAAAGATGTGGCACAGCACAATATACAGACATAACAGACTCAGAGGGAGCTGAAAGTGTAAAACTTCAGTGTCCTAAATCTCATACGCAAGTTTCATAAAGGGAAGTCGCGTATATACGCGAGTTAGTTACTGCACAGTCGCGTATATGTTAGTTTGAGGAAAAGCAGTAGGGACAGGCTCAGGAAAAAGGGTCTGATATGATTCAGTCCATTATTTGCTCTGATTGATAATGGTTACAATCTGCTGATGATGTGTGGAAATGTCTTGACACTTGTAAGATGTTTAAAAGTGTTTTGATCCTAAATTAATGATGATGATGCCTTGATACTTCTTGCTGATATATGCATGATCAGATCTGACAGTAAGCAAGATGGCACAGGTTCAGGGGGAGCATATGCTTTTGATAATACATTGTTGGCATTATGGTTAGTAGTCCTTAGTGATGATGCTTATATGGCTAAATGATACATCTTGCTATGATATGGTTATGAGTTGTCCATGACAAAATCTCATATGATTCTTGGGTTTACATAGTTGGTGTTCTGATCAAATTTGTGGATGCATATATGGTGCTTACATGGTGATCTTCATAAGGATAAGGAGAAGTACAAAGCTTGAATACACTTGATGATGAATCACTCATATGCTACTGTCGTCATATGCATAAAGATCTTATAATACAATTATGATGCATGATTCCTATAGTTCCTGGTGTTCATGTGGATGAGGATTGTTATTGTTGATGATATCAAGAAGTCTTGTCAAATGATCTTGAGCTCAAGATACATAGTGTTGGATACATGAATGTTTACTCAAAGTTGCATTGTTGGAGACATGATGATGATAAGTTCTTACCTATATGATGATAGGTTGATACTTACATATGTTGATTGATGCAAATGTTCCCATGTGATGATACTTGGATCATGCAGATCTTGATGTTGATGAGATGGCTATGGTGTTTTTCACATATGATATAATGTGAATGATTCTGTATGTCATATGCAGAATTTTGTTCAAAAGGATGAGTTGATGCAGACATACCTTGTTGCTGGTCTAGATGTTGTTGTCAGATGATTATGGAGCAGATCATACATTGTGTATGATAGTTGCTGATGACTATCATGATCTTATTTAGATGTTTGGTCTCTGTTATAAATGTCATGTAAAGGTCATATCAAGACTCATGATGTAATAGTTTGTCTCTATCTATTGTAGTCATTTGATGAATCCCTTTTGGTCATATGATGTAATTTGTACCCCCTCTATGCATGGGAAGGATGATGTAATAGTTTAGTCATGTATAAACATTTGGTATCTGGCATATCCCCACTTGGTTGGGTGGATGAGTCAATATTGGTATATCCCCACTGGGTTGGGAGATGGATGTATGTATGAGTCCTTGGTGATAGGAAGGTCATTTATGATAGAGTCATGTTCTTCTTGTAGAACATCTTTTTGCAAACCTTGCTTACAGTCAGGGGGAGCATGAACGGCACACTTCAGCAGAGCAGAGACTTCAGCATGTACTCAGAGGGAGCATGGTCAGATTGGTACACCTTGGTATATACAAAGGGGGAGCTCATTCAAAGATTTTAGCAAGTACTCAGGGGGAGTATGGACAGCGGAATGTTTATCAAGGAAAGAGAATATCTTGGTCCGCCCTTTGCCCTTGATGTCCAAGGGAGAGAGTGATTTGGCGTTGTTGCCATCAAGTCCAAAGGGGGAGATTGCTGGCATTATGATGCATGTGTTGTACATGATGGAAAACCACTTGTAGAAGAACAACTCACTTATATATATCTAGATGAATCTACAGAAGAGATATCAGATGTGACAGAATACATGGGATGCAGGACAGCTCAAAGGAATCAAATGACAGTTCTCAGTATGACAAGTTAGCTTTTCCATCAAGTCCAAAGGGGGAGATTGTTGGCATTATGATACAAGTGTTGTCCTTGATGGCAAGATGACAGATTATAGTGCAGCAGGTCAGTAGCAAAGAATTGATGATCAGACTACAAAAATGAAGAAAGAAGAGTATATACGTAGGTTCACTATATACCAATTCACGTACATATGCATGTTATACGCAGGTTCACTATGTACCAAGTCGCGTATATACGCAGGTTCGCTATATACCAATTAGGGTATACACACAGGTTATACACGCAGTTTCACTATATACAAAGACACGTATACACGTGGGATTGCTGATCAAAAGTCGCGTATGCGTATGCACGTAATTTCATGCACGGAAAAGCGCGTACATGTGGGAAAGCTTATTTTTGGGTCCGTGGTATTTAGACCTATGGTTTTGGTCCTTGGTATTGCGTCCGAAGTGTTGAACCCAGGTATTGGGTCCCTAGTATTGGTTCTAAATGGTTTTGGACCATGGTATTGAGTAAGGCCTAAGACTATAAAAGTAGAAGAAGATCATTAGGCAAAGGCAATTTTGAGAAGTGATGAATATCTAATGAAGTGTGAGATCTAGTATGCTGGTTATGGGTTTATGATGTTGTGATTGATCTGAACCAAGGATGCACCCATGTGAATGATGATGAATGATGGATCGAGATCTTAAGGCTTGGAATGTTTTATCATTATATGGTTTGATTATGGATAGACTAGATCTGAATTATTGACGCATGTTTTATTGTATGAATGTTATGATCTGGGTATGACTGATGTCTAGAACAACTGCAAAGTTATGAGTAAATATTTGCAGATCTGTACGCGGGTTGGCTTTGGTGAAAGCGCGTATGTACGCTGGTTTGATTCATCATAGTAGCGTATACATTATGAGACATGATATTTGAAGTTGCAGTTGGATCTGGTTATTGTTGCAGAGTTCTGTTGTCTGTTCTGTGTTCTGGTGATTGTGTTGTTGACAGGGTTTCAGTGTTTCAGTATTGGGTGATTCAGAGATTGATGATGCAGGTGTAGTTGATGGGTGTTTTGCAGTGGTGATTGATTTTGTGCTTCAATGTTGTTGATGGGTCCAGTATGAAAATTGGATGAAACGTGGCCTTCATATTATGGTGTTGTGCTTCAGGAGTATCCAGTCTGAAAATTTATGAAACGTGGTACCTGGAGGAAGAAAGAGAAGGTTGTAGTCTTCTGTAGGTCGGCACCTACGTAATAGTACATCAGCTAGTACAAGAGCTAAGGGGGTGATATCTCCCTTCCAGTAGCAGCTAGAAAACGAGTAAAGGTTGGAGCATTTTAGTAGGCCGGCACGTACGTACTAGTAAATGGATCGGCTAGTACAAGAGCTAAGGGGGTTGTAGCTCCCTTCTAGGAGAATCTGGAGAACGAGAGAAGGTTGTAGCCTTCTGCAGGTAGAAGCCTGCATACTGGTATAAGACTGCACCAGTACAAAACCATTGTAAAAGAAGCTTCTAATTAAAAAGAAGATTGAGACAACTTGCAGCAGGTGGTTTTCACCCACATTGGGTTTCCACCTTACATCATGGTGTTCATGTGTGCTTCTTGTGTGTGATGATCTATTCTATTTTACTGCTCCTGTTTATGGTTCATATGGTTTTTTTTTCTTCTGAATAAGGCTAATTCTATTATAATACAAAAAGGTCAAAAATTACATAGCAGTTACAAAAGGGCATGGCTCAGAAATCTTGCCCAGAAAATGTTCATTTACCCAGCTTGTATCTACCAAGATTGAACACCGTCAAAATTGAATTACTGTCTTCTGCTGTATCTATGGCCTCTATGACTCGAAACCATGACTCTAAACGATACATAATAGGGACCCGAAGACATACAGACAAATAAACCCAAACGGCCGACACATAGACAGACAGACCCATGCTGTCGAACTGATACATAGACACGGAAAACAGAGACAAAATGTGGCTCTTGCGGCCTGAGTTGCCGAGAGCACCCTTCTTATCTTGCTCATTCATCATCAGTGGTGTAGGGCGCTTCCTCAATTTGGCACCCAAAATGAAGAGAGTCATCAGAATCAGAGAGAGGGATCATCACACTGGAAGGCCGTCCCTGAACAGGCGCGCTTGGGCCTGCGAGAGCTGGTGGACAAGCTATGGGGGAGCTTTCCCTGTCAGTTTTGCTAGGACCGGAGCTAAGGGGGAGCTTTCCCTGACAGGGCGTTGCAGGTCGATAATAGGCCCTGTCCCATGAACAGGAGGAGGAAAATCCAGCGTGGCTTCTGCCGAATCTCTTAGAATATCACAATGCTCAACCGTTACAGAGATAATGAAGGTGGAATTAGCGAGAGCACAGGGAACCCGGTACCTTACCATAGGATGCTCGTGATGCCCACAGTCCATACTACGATCGCTTTCCATGCCTCTGCCGCGCCCAGCTCTAATGCCATGAAAATGTTGCGGCTCAGAAGTGACTTCGACGGAGGAGGAAGGAGAATTGGGGCCAGGCCGCTGGATGGTGGCCCTTCCGCGAGAGCTACCGCGCCGACTGCACATTCTTTGTCTTTCACCCCTCATGTCTGAATTCCGATAATGAACTCGCGTACCGGGACCTGGTGAGGAGACCTTAATCGGGCCGAGGGTAGCCAAATCGAGCTCACGACGCAGATTTCTGAGGCGTATAGCAGTCTCTGAGAAGGCTGCAGAGCATGGATGCTCTTGTTCCCTTCCCCAGTCCGCCGAATGATGCACCAGAAGAGCGGCAATATGCCAGACGAAAGCAATGGTATGCTCAAATGCCAGAGGGGTTCCGTGTATATTAACCTCCATAGCGCAGTTCACCAGGCAGTGCAGAATGGACGACATGACCAGCATTAATGCCGGCATAAGTTCTACTGCATGCGAGCCTACTATATCAGCTGCGGGGTACTGCATGTCACTAATGGGCTGACACCTGCCCATGTGACACCTCATCTGTCCTCCACTCGCATTAGACACCCGCATCCAGGAGTTTATGGTTCATATGGTTAATAATGTTCTGATGCACTCATTAAAGATCAACTAACTGAATCATAAGTTTACTGGATATACAGTTGTTGCATTACACACAGTTGCGTATACACGCGGTTTTCCTTGACTGAAGTAGCGTATATGAATCTTAATATGGAAATGAAAAAGTTATATTGATTTAATAATACTGATTCACCCCACCCCCACCCCCCTCCCCCTCTCAATATTATTTCCAACAAAAACATGTTATGCCAATTGATTTGTCCATTGACCACTATTAGTTTAACATTGACCAATGCAATATATAACGTGTAACCTTGAAAAATAATTTTTTTTTTCAATATTATTAAAAAAAAAACTAGTTTTCAAATATTTGATTGAACCATAACTTGGAGGTCTTATTGAAGCCTTTGCATAATATAATGCCATGTGGATAATTGTCTCACATATTTTATCTCATAATTTATGGATATTGTTGCGATATTCATGCATGATTTTAAAATATTTGTGTAGTGATTTTTATTTTTAAGCTTTGCAATAAAACCATCTAAAATTAAAATCTTTCAAAATACTTAGGTAAATAACATATTTACCATTAGTTATTTTCCACCATAATTATGTGTAGACATCTCAATACATAGTTTTTGCCAAAGCAAGACTATAGGATTCGATTTACCTATCAATCATTATTAATTTAACATTGATTGATACAAGTTATAATGTTTTATGTAATTTTTTCTAGAGCATCATTTCTAACTTGAGTGGCAGATAATAAGTTGTCGTGCAACCCTAGTTTTAATGAATAGCTAATTTTGCATCCAATACATTTACATATAATCAAAATTTCACCTCTTCTTCTTCGATGTTCCCTTCCCTTGCTCCACGGGTGTGCTAGTTTAACAATAAATACAACTCATGGGAGACCAAATAAGTTAAAATGAAAAGTTAAATTAATTGATTTTAAGTTTGCAACACATACCCTAAATGTAGCATATCTTCTCCCTACAAATGTAGTTAGATTATATCAATCAACCATCCAAATTGAATTGTTAAAGTGTAAGTACAAAAATAAGAGTGTTTAAAAATGATATTGTGAAGAAAAGAGTAGTATAATTGGATCTCAAAGTCTAGGAATATAACAAAGCATTACATTTCATATCAAGGGCTATCAAGTTCATGTCTTTTTGTCCACCATTAAAAGAATAAGAACACGAGGAGGAGATTAAATTAACTAGCTCCTATGTGAGGATCACTAAAGAACTATGAGATGACTAATGAGCATGAAATAATTGTTTTGTACATTTTGATCAAGTAGGAATTTTAGATTAACTGTTATTTTTCTAGTCATTGATGGATTGAGTCATCTCGTAAGGGTGGCACAAGCTGATGGAGTATTTTCAAGATTGAAGATTACTAGAAATATTTATGTCTCACATCTTTTAGTTGTGGGTGATGTTATATTAATTGGATATGTCTTGGTGCTTCAATGGAGACAGATATTTCTTACCCTTCACAAATTCGGTGAGGTGTCTGGGTTATACATAAACAAGTCAAAATCTCTGATCATATATGCTTCAAGTGTTTTCAATCAAATTGTGGAGATTGTTAGTATTTTCGGAGTCGACATCTCTCCCTTGGATTGGGGTTACAAATACCTCAGGTTCTGTCTGAAACCAAATAAATATTTAGTCAAGGTCTGGTAGTGGATTATTAAAAATTTTGAGGATAGATTATCCTCTTGGTCGCATAAGTGGCTTTCAAGCAGTGGTAGCCTTATTCTCTCTCAAGTGGTATTACAAAACATTTATGTTTATTGGCTTCATTTATACATGATGCCACAACTTATCATCAAGAGGATTAATGCCATTATTTCAACCTTTCTATGGTCTAGGGAAAAAGGTGCTCGAAAATTTCACTTGGTTTGATTGGAGGAACTATCTCAACAAAAGGAAGTGGGTGGACGGGGATTAAAAAAGCTGGAATCTTTTGGTTGGTCATTAATGAAAAAGAGCCTATGGCGTGCTATCTTTGGAAATGGAATCTGGTAGAAAATTGTTCAAGAAAAATATTTAAAAAACAAGGATTGCCTCTCATCGATCAAGTTGGGTGATCATTCCCCAAGAAATGTATCAATAATATAGTTGGGTTTCATGAGAATTAAGAAATGGTTCTTTGGTAACCTAAAATGGGAGATCGAGAATGGAGCGAATGTTGAGTTGAGTTGGATCCAATTTGTGGCTTCTCTCGTGAACATACCCTACCAATTGAAATTATGTACCATCTTTTAGGATTGGGAATCACACACATACATAAAATTCATTTTGTGGTGAGCACAAATATCTATGGCCCATCTTGGAAATACGCTTTCGAGCTGGGATTAGAGGACCAATGATGTAACCACCTTCCTCCACATTTACCCTCTTTTACAAGTTTTCCAGGGTAAACATGAGGTGAGTGTCACTATGGTATGACCTGACCTCCAAGTTCCATTTATGGAAGTGAGGCCGACAAACTGGCAACAAACTAACATCCCATAGGGACTACAAACCACTTAGGAGCCTACAAGCCACCCTAAGTTATCAATCCCTAAGCTAGAACTCATGTTCACTAGGTTTACACCTCAATTGCGCCCTTGACATGCGGTTATGAGGCTCCAACCGCACGCACAAGCCTGCATGCATGCAGTTATAGCCCAAAATTCCCAGTTAAGTGCATGTGGTCGCGAGATCTATGCCACTTTTTCAGGCAAACCTCTATACCACTACCCAAAACTACTTGTAACTTTCTAGAATCATGATTAAGACGACAATAATGCCAAACATTCAAACTTGAACAAGATCTTAACCAGGACATGCCTAATACACAAAAAACATTTTGACAAGCATATGGTAAACATGAAATCTACAAGTCATGAATGCATATATGATCATAAGCTTCTCAATTTCATATGAGAATCACCAAGAAGGCTCAAATCCCTCTCTAAATAGTTGCAACAACACTTGTTAGCCCATGCATTGATCAACCATCCACTGCTTAACAAATTATGAATGAGATACATATCTTGAGCACATCATGTAACCAACTTATAACCATAATAGAGACTATGACAAATCAACCATAATATCCACATGATAACTAGTACAAGTGCTCATAGATCACAATAGAAAAATAACTCATATTAACATATCAAATGCCAACCAAGTCAGGGACTTCCATGTACCACCCGACCATATATTAGGCTGAACCAAATCTCTCTTTCATCCAATCACCCCCATGCCATATTCCAAGCATGAATGTGGGATCATATGGGTTAAACCAAAACAAAACCAACTAGGGATTCCAGAGGCCAAACCACCTCAATCCTCAACCACAACAATATACCTATACGGTCTAGAAATCACTAACATCAAACAAATCAATCTCTACCCACGTTGTCCAGGGCTCCAAGAATTAATAATTCAACCCATAGCTAATTCAAGGATCCAAAGCATTTGTTCCAACCTGCAGCTCCACGAACTAGTAACTCAACCCACAAGGCTTCAGAGTGTTTGTCCCAACCTGCAGGCTCTAACAACTAGTAACTCAACCCAAGTTATTTTATTGCTCCAGAGCGTTGTTCCAACCCACAACCATAGGGAACCTGAGAACCAATCAGAAAAAACAAGTGGGAAACCCACAACACCATGGATATCTAGGAAATGAAAAAGCAAGGATGAAACCACTATCACTCCAAGCAAGTTCCATGTCAATGAAAACACATAACCAAGGAACCACATGCATATACCATGCAAAAAAAAATTAGCAAGGCAATGACACATGCAATCTGTTACCTGCAAAGTATCCTTGTAGTAGTTTTTTATCCAACTTTTCCCTTGCGCTCCCTTGATTTCCTTTGCTTTCTTTCTCCAATCTAAGTGAATGCTAGAGTGATCCCAACATGCTCCAAGAATGCTCTAAGTGTGCAAGAGTGTGGGAGAATGAAAGAATGAAAGGAGAGCTCAACTCAAAACTTTCAAAAAGTTATCCATTGATTCTTTGATGCATTTTTATCATTGATGTCTCATTTTTCTTCATTTTCCTTCATTTTCCCTCTAATTTCATTGCATGCAAATTTGTGTCTCTTCACCTTCCTTTTCTCCTATTTTTCCTTTATTTTCATAATTAAAAGCGAATTATTACCTCTTGCCTTTGACAATTTCCATATCCATTAATTAATCACAAGTGGTGTCCACTATAATGTTTACCCAACATTCAACTTGGAAAACGTGTTCCATGACCTTGGTCTTATTTTATTTACATGGAAAAATCAACCATGGGTTGTTACAAATGGGTTGATATCTGGGAGGAGTATACAAATAAATTATATATTGCCGACATATCCATCCATGAGGCTCTCGACACCCTCTAGTGGGGTGGTCGATCAATTTATGGTAATATCTCAGTAAAAGAAATTTATAATTTCATGTCTTATAATCCCCAATCTTCTTTTCTTTCTGTTGGCACAGTTTGATATGGAAATGGAATATGCCATTGAAAATCAAGAATTTTGGTTAGCTTGTGTTGAAGAACAAAATCCTTACTTGGGATATTTTTTCAAAAGAGGTTTCCAAGGGCCTGGTTGGTGGTTGGTGTCGCCTTTGAAGGAACTCAAGCGAGGATGTTTATAATTTATTTATTTCTTGCCCAGTGTCTGGGGCCGTCTGGGTCAATTCACTTATCTCTTATCCATATCAACTTCTTGGATTTCTCTTCAGTCGAGTCTTGCATTTGTGAGTCGCAGACTAATTTCAAATCTCACATATCTATCCCCTTCTTCATATTTTGGGGTATATTTAGCTCTCGAAATGCCATCATATTTGAGAACCAACAATGGACCTTGATAAATTTTGTTATAAAATATTTTTTTTTTTTTTTTTTTTGAAAAATATGGACCTTCGCTCATTATAACACATTATAGGATCCACGAGTCCATCAACTGTATGAGCAAGCAATTTTCTTGCAAGTTTCTTTAATGGTGCAACAAATAATCTCGGCAGTGGATGTGGGGCACACATTGTTCTTCAAGGGAATATAAACATCCACCTCTGTTGGGAATACAAACTCATGGCCCAAAATCATTGCTCTGTGCGGACTTTTACATTGTTCCAAAAATATCGAGCTAAACTATTTGTTCGTTTTTCGCGATTCAAAAGTTTCAATTGAATGGGTTAATGACTGCTTTGATTTCGCCCCACCGCTATTGTGCAATTGGACGAGAAGGACTAAAGAATTGAAGTCCATATTCAAAGAAATCTAGTTTGCACACTTTTACACGTCTCAAAATTTTGTGGCTGGAGATTCTTCAAAACAGGGGCTCCAATGCCAAACGAGAATAATGCATTCCAGAGTTTTTGTCCTAGGTGTGCTACACAGTTCGGGCACCTTCCCGTTATTCTGATTTTTGTTGACATGCTCTGAGGTTTTTGGTCCTTGAATGTTTGCAGGTTTTTATATATTTTATTTTTGGTCAACATTGAGTCAGTTCTATAATGAACTTTCTTTTTGGTTCATCGTAGTAATTATGACACATAGTCAATGTAATTAGGATATGGAGGTTTGTTATTTCCTTCTACTGCACACAATACATGTTTCGTCAATCTCATGTAATCAGTTTCTTCAATAACAGAAATTTGGTTTTATATGTGTTAATTAAATTATTTTCCAAGTAATTTAAAAATGGAAAAGTAAAAGATTAACCATTTTATAGAAAAACAAGTTAAAATATTAATTCTATAAGTCCAAACTATGAACGATGAGACAAAACAAGTGAAGAAACTATCAAATATTGACTCGAGAAATCAACGATGAGACAAAACAAGTGAAGAAACTATCAAATATTGACTTGAGAAATCAAATTCTTGTGGCATTAGGGGTTATACAAAATAACCCAATTTAACTTTATTTTTCCAATTCTGAAGGTGGAAAAGGATAAATTCAATCTCACTTTAACTTCATAGCCAAAAAGTTTCACTTCCATTTGACATTTGAAAATGACAAATTGATCCAATAAGTTCCAAAAAGGAACCCTGTTTGGAAGGAAGTTTTTTTGAGATATTTTGAAAGTAAGGCTTAATTTTTTGTAGATGATATAATGAGATTTTTGCTCGAGGCCCATATATATATAGAAGTTCTCTTTTTTAGGGGAGGATTGATGCTTGCGGGTTATTGCAACATGTTTTAGACAATTTTACGTTATGTATATGTTTTGGAATTTGGCTGGTTTCTAATCCAATACTAAAGCATTAGTCTCACACATTCAACACTTCAATGTATTGGATTAGAAACAAGCCAAAGTCCAAAACATATACATAACATCGAATTGTCTAACACGTGTTGCAATAACCCGCAAGCGTCAATCCTCCCCTAAAAAAGAGAACTTCTATGTTCCCACCCAATAGGGAAACAAGTTGGAAAGTTCCCAATCAGGAATAGATAGGTCATCTTTTGCATGTGAGTGAGGGATCCCTTGGGGTGAATAATTTTAGTTAATATATCCATTATAATCATTTAGTGGATACATGCATCCCTGTTTACAATAATGAATCTCGATATGCCAATGAAATATTGAATGTGATCTCCTAATTGATAACCATTCAACTTTCCATCATTATTTTAGGCCTTTATACGAAGAACACTACACTAATTGATATTGGAGTCATCTAAGAAGGCAGAGGAATTGTCCGGACGGCCAAAAGTGGTCAAAATCCGAGCAAAAAATTTCAAAAAATCTTGTAGTGGTAGTGTTTGAATCGTGTTTTTGATGGTGGAAATAGATTCAGCACCATCAAAAACGTCTAGGACACCTAAAATTTTGAAGTTTAACAACTATAACTTGGATTTACAAAATCCTTGCCGGATTTTCTCTAAATATGACTGGAATTTCCATAACTTTCCGGGCAACTCCTATGGCTCGTTATACTACGCAATTGATATTAACTAGTTAGAAGAGGTTGTATCCCAAAAAAATGACCTGGGGATAAACCAATGTAATAAAACAATGGTTTAAATATAGAAACCAAGTTAGCTCTAACATGGAATATGCCTTCTTCTAACACTGCTTGCTTTCTACAGGTCATTTGTCTACCCACATCTTAGAATTAACTATAATATAGTTTGTATTTTTGGAATTGATAAATTAGAATCATCGAGTTTGTCAAGCCATGGAAGACTATATTAGGAATAATAATTACTAAAGAGGGAAGATCATATTATGAATAATAATTAGTAAAACACTTTTCGCACTTCTTTAAGTAGTACATTTCCATGACTTTGAGTTATTTTCCCATTCATAATTTTCTAAGCATGCCCTATCTTAGGTTTTATTTATCAATTTTTTTTATTCCTTAAGTTTATCTTATTAGGAACACAGAGCTTTAAGAAATTATAATTGAATACAGGGGTTTGAAACACAATGTTCAAGTCATTAGTTTTGTGGCTTAAAAATTCCTCTACATGATGATATGAGATGTGTTTTGCTCTTAAATATTAATATAAAAGAAGTCTCATTTTCTGGATTGGAACATTATGGCTTTAATGTTTTATTTGTGTCTTTTATTTTTTCCTTTTTGTATGTGTGGTGATTGTTAAAATATTAAATATGAATAAAGTTTTTTTTTTATAGAATGAAAAACTAATTTATATAGCTTTTGAAAGAATTGGGTATAAAATAAATCTTTACTTATTTTCTTTTTCTTTTTCTTGGTAACTATAGCAATTGACAATTAGTTTAGGCTCATACTTGTGTGAGACGAGGTTGATTTTGGTCACTAACATTATAACCACTAGGTATCCATGATATCTCCTACCATGGACATAGATAAACTGGCATCTGAACCTACGGTCTTTACTCACATAGTGCATTAATGGTATTACATGTTTCTAATTGGCCTACATCTCAAAGATCCTTTTTATTTTATTTTAACCCAAATGAAAAATTTATATTAATAAACATTTGTGATGTGATCGTAGCTAATACAACAAAATCGAGCTCTTCTAATTAACTTGCTTTCCCACATGGTTGTTTTGGGAAATCCCATTGGATCCAAAAATTTTACATATATGATATCCAATCTTCTAAATTTATAGTTATATATACACCAAAAGACGAGAAAAATAAGACAAAGTTCACAATACATAATGACAACCTTATGGATGGACTACATCTTCAAACCTAATGCCCCCAATTTGTAGGGAGAACATAAAATTCAAATCAAGCAAAACTTGACTAGCTTTACTCAATGTTACTAGAAGAAGAGGGGTCTATAATATTTTTGTTAAGAGAATTATGCAAGTTTTCAATTTGTTGGTGTAAGCTTGGGATCTCAACATGTGTCATCTGCACAATAGATAGTTGGTTTATTAGTATCTCCATGGTGGAAGTCACACTAGTAACAAGCTGATTATATCTCATATGCAGGAAGAGAACTTCAACTTTTAGTTGACTATTCCTCTCCAAAATATGTTCATTCTCATCATAATAGTGGTGTCACATTATGAAATCCTTCCAATTACACCAATAGTCAGGAATGTCAAGGCGATTCAACTTAATTAAAATTGTAGGGAGGTCTCACACTTTAACCAAAGAATATTGGAGGATCCAGGGCTTGAATGTGACCACCTTTGCTTGATTGATTTGGACAAGATATAACCTCACCAACTTTGGGGTGATGGTCTCATGAAAGGCTCGAACCAAAATGAGCCAAATCATAAAACACCAATCCACAAAAAACTTAACCTTAACTGCTAGGACTACATCCCAAATCTGTTTGATTAAAAATAAGGTAATAAGGTATGGTTGCTTTAACTTCAACAAAATCGAACTTAATAGATCATTTCACAACTAGGAAATTGTGAATTGGAAATCAACTAGAACCATACTACGAAGTTTGCTATCAGAATACACAAAAATCGAAAATAGAGCTTCATTTGGGCCTCAGAAAGGAAGACCTTCCTGGATTCCCAATTCCTCCTAGCTCTCTGACTGGGTCATGTTATCACCAAAATAGGACCCTGATAGGCTGTTGATCAGACTATCTCGGTGTAACTATTTCAAACCAATCTTTTAGCTAACGCTTAGCCTCCTCAGCCTGAGAGCTCTCTCTCAAAGGGTTAATGATTTGGATTAAAGATATGAATAGATGGCTAACTCTATGGTTTGTGATTGTATATGTTTATAGGTTGAAAGATGAAGGCTGGCTACCATTGGGCTATGGAGTCAAAGTATGTTTCAGTACCACAGCAAGATCAGATTAACATGAAGTCAGGGCATAGAGAGTTTTTACGCATCAACAAAACAAAGATACAATGCAAGGAAACACAGTTTATGAATACATGAAGGACGTTAGAGCATGATTGATGAGTTCTAAGTAACATGTATTCATACCACTGCAAGTAAGTGAAAGAGGAAAGCTATGAGACAATATGACATTAAAAACTCTCTTTGAATCCTGAGTAGTGAAGCCAAAACACTCTACCTAGCATGGAAGTCAAGGCATTATAGAGTTCAAGTGCAGAAATGAAAATATAAAACAGTGAAACATAGTTAGTTTATCTATGAAGGAAGTCAGAGCATCATTGATGAGTTCTAAGTATCATAAGTAAACACCACTGCAATGTAAGTATTGGAAGATGCCATCAAAACAAGAACATACAAGAACTCTTCATGAATCTTGAGTTGTCTAAGTAGAAATTTGCATTAGGTTAAAAATATACACAGTCTGCACATAGAGCAGCAGCTGAGCCAAAAAGTCTCTAGCCTATTGCTAATTCAACCTCTTGCTTCATATATAACATTTACAATTAGTATTCCATCATCCCTCAGCAAGAGAATTCGAATTTTCCATCAGTGACACCTATTCTAACCATAAAACAAACCTTTAAATGCATTTGACAGCTAACTAGTAGTCCTAGAGACCTAATACAACTAGGAGTGTAACTCCTTATTATGATTACAACAACCTTATATAAACATTTTTCTTTGACAGCTGAAACCTCATGAAGTCGAATTTGATGAAGCCTCCCACGTTGTCACCTAATTGCTAATGACAAACCCTAGAAATTAGGGAACATGTTTCCCTGTTTTTAGGCTTAGGATCCTTGAAAATGGCACGTGGGACAGAGCCCTTATCTTCTCACTCATGACATATTTTACAAAACTGAAGGAGGTTTTTGTAGTCCATGCCGTCTAAAACAAAAACCTCTCTTGGTTTTTTAAAAAACTTCTCCAGCTTTCCAGAATCTGTCCTTCAAAAACACGTGTCAAACAAGAAAAATTTGTTCTCTAAAATTAGAGTCTCAAAGAAAGCTTATTATATCCCAACTGAAAACACTTATGAAGAAATTGAGATAGGTTATTGTAGTTGGAGAGTTGATGAAGAGAAGCCTCCTTCAGAATTCCAAAATACCTTTTCATGCGACCAGAAACTGATCTTGAAAGAGACTGCTAAAACCAGAAGACCAAGCTTGACTTTCAGCATTTTCGTAGCGCAAGTTTAACCATAAATTCCTCCCACCTCAGAATGAATTTGAAGAAACCAAAAGAGGTTTTTGTAGTTTGGCATGTTAGGAGGAAAATCCTCTTTCAGTTTTCAAAATTGAGTTCTCAGCTCCTCAGGACCCCTTCTGGAAGTTGACTAGTAAAAACAGTTTTTCTGCTAAAACAGGCTGCTTCAGGGGTTTCGTAGCGCGCTACGAAAACTCCTAGTTCAATGATTTCGTAGCACAAAACTGGTTTTTTACACTGCCTACGCTACGAAAACGTGAATTCGTAGCAATTTTCACAAATTTTTCAAAATGGCTGAACACATGACTTTCAAAACATGATATGAGATCCATAAGTATAAAACAATGTTGTTGAGCTTTATTTGATGATGGAAATGAGACTCTAACCCTATGACTTAGACTCTAAAAACCATAACAGTGACTTAACCACCATCTAACATTATGACTAGAAGAAGGGTTTGTAAATGAGAATGACACTAATTGCGATGAGATGACAAAAAACTTATAAGACTATAACTAACAACAAGGCAACTTTCCAAAGCTTAGAGACGAAGATTTTAGGGTGATAATAGTGGCTCCACTAGGGATAGTGTGCCCTTGTGGTATACTAATAACTTGTAGCTCTAGTGCCGCTATCTGTCCTCTAGAATAAAACTTTGAACCTCTGCCCAATTTGCTCCTCAAGCCTTTAATGATTTCTGAACGAAGAATTCAAACTGCACCTACTGAAACAGATGCTCAGTCAACCTACCCTAAGCTTATTTGCACATTCCTACCTACCCTATCAGCTGCAATCTCCACTTGTATCTCAAGGAACATGAAACTTCCAATAAAGCCAATCATCGATCTGATCTAACACTTGAATCTCTTGACTGTGCTTGAAGCAAAAATAAACCAAATACTGAAATAACCAAGGTAGCATGAGGTGTAACTGTTCTTCAAGATGAACATATAACTGGAAGCCTGAACAGTAAATCTTTTCCATGTATTTAGCTATAGGGTCAAAAAACACATGGTTAGTTTGATGATTCTCAAAACTTTTTGGTTGTGCAAACTGATCTTCAATAACAGTGTATTCTTCCTCAATCACGAAAGAGAAAGGAAGCAACACCCTCTCCTTGTGTTCTGCCACATAAAGCTTTTGAAAAGTATGATCATGATCATGAAGACTATATGATTGAATTTGACCTTGTAAACCTTCAATGTCTTTCTCAATGTCCTTAGCAACTTCATCCAAAAATTTCATCTTATCTTCTGTCTTGCACTCAAATGATTTTAGATAAGAAGACAAGGACAAAGAAAAATTTTCATCTGTTTCTTCATTAATATGATCATCATTCCATTGTTTGAAACCTTGAATTGAAGGAGAGTTTGCCACCAAATCTGATCTATCTATCCATTCCTCCAAAAACATAAACCAAAAATCTTCAAATGACTTAATAGATTTGGCAGGAAAGCTTTCAATCCACTGTTTACATTTCCCTTGAAATGAATCATAGAACAACATAATGCAAACATCCTCATGTTTGACTCTAAGAAGCTCGGTAAAATCACAGAAATCTAATATATGCTTCAAAGTTAAACTCAAATCTTCTCCATTGAATTTTGGACCATTCCTTAGAAAATACGTATCCTTGGGAAAATGATTTGGGAAACCATGAATTCCCGAAAAATTTATGCATGCATACCTTGAAATAAGAATGGTAGCATCCGAGTTCTTCATAACTCCAGTGGAATCACCATGAATCTACGAATTTCGAATTCTTCAACAATGGATTCGCGGAGGTAGTTTTGCAACCTCGAAAGATTTCTGAGCTCCTGCTACCTTCAAAGTTCAGCTTCTTGATTTCGGGAATGATTAATCTTCAGGTTCCCAGCAGACGCACCAAAATGTTATCACCAAAATAGGACCCTGATAGGCTGCTAATCAGACTATCTTGGTGTAACTATTTCAAACCAATCTTTTAGCTAAGGCTTAGCCTCCTCAGCCTGAGAGGGCTCTCTCAAAGGGTTAATGATTTGGATTAAAGATATGAATAGATGGCTAACTCTATGGTTTGTGATTGTATATGTTTATAGGTTGAAAGATGAAGGCTGGCTACCATTGGGCTATGGAGTCAAAGTATGTTTGAGTACCACAGCAAGATCAGATTAACATGAAGTCAGGGCATAGAGAGTTTTTATGCATCAACAAAACAAAGATACAATGCAAGGAAACACAGTTTATAAATACATGAAGGAAGTTAGAGCATGATTGATGAGTTCTAAGTAACATGTATTCATACCACTGCAAGTAAGTGAAAGAGGAAAGCTATGAGACAATATGACATTAAAAACTCTCTTTGAATCCTGAGTGGTGAAGCCAAAACACTCTACCTAGCATGGAAGTCAAGGCATTATAGAGTTCAAGTGCAGAAATGAAAATATAAAACAGTGAAACATAGTTAGTTTATCTATGAAGGAAGTCAGAGCATCATTGATGAGTTCTGAGTATCATAAGTAAACACCACTGCAATGTAAGTATTGGAAGATGCCGTCAAAACAAGAACATACAAGAACTCTTCATGAATATTGAGTTGTCTAAGTAGAAATCTGCATTAGGTTAAAAATATACACAGTCTGCACATAGAGCAACAGCTGAGCCAAAAAGTCTCCAACCTCTTGCTAATTCAACCTCTTGCTTCATATATAGCATTTACAATTAGGATTCCATCATCCCTCATCAAGAGAATTCGAATTTTCCATCAGTGACACCTATTCTAACCATAAAATAAACCTTTAAATGCATTTGACAACCAACTAGTAGTCCTAGAGACCTAATACAACTAGGAGTGTAACTCCTTATTATGATTACAACAACCTTATCTAAACATTTAAATGCATTCTTTGATAGTTGCAACCTCATGAAGTCGAATTTGATGAAGCCTCCCACGTTGTCACCTGATTGCTGATGACAAACCCTAGAAATTAGGGAACATGTTTCCCTGTTTTTAGGCTTAGGATCCTTGAAAATGGCACGTGGGACAGAGCCCTTATCTTCTCACTCATGACATATTTTACAAAATTGAAGGAGGTTTTTGTAGTCCATGCCGTCTAGAACAAAAACCTCTCTTGGTTTTTTAAAAAACTTCTCCAGCTGTCCAGAATCTGTCCTTGAAAAACACATGTCAAACAGGAAAAATCTGTTCTCTAAAATTAAAGTCTCAAAGAAAGCTTATTATATCCCAACTGAAAACACTTATGAATAAAGTGAGATAGGTTATTGTAGCTGGAGATTTTATGAAGAGAAGCCTCCTTCAGAATTCCAAAATACCTTTTCATGTGACCAGAAACTGATCTTGAAAGAGACTGCTAAAACCAGAAGACCAAGCTTGACTTTCAGCAGTTTCGTAGCGCAAGTTTAACCATAAATTGCTCCCACCTCAGAATGAATTTGAAGAAACTGAAAGAGGTTTTTGTATTTTGGAATGTTAGGAAGAAAATCCTCTTTCTGTTTTCAAAATTGAGTTCTCAGATCCTCAGGACCCCTTCTGGAAGTTGACTAGTAAAAACAGTTTTTCTGCTGAAACAGGCTGCTTCAGGGGTTTCGTAGCGTGCTACGAAAACTCCTAGTTAAGTGATTTCGTAGCGTAAAACTGGTTTTTTACACTGTATGCGCTACAAAAACGTGGATTCGTAGCAATTTTCACAAATTTTTCATAATGGCTGAACACATGACTTTCAAAACATGATATGAGATCCATAAGTATAAAACAATGTTGTTGAGCTTTATTTGATGATGGAAATGAGACTCTAACCCTATGACTTAGACTCTAAAAACCATAACAGTGACTTAACCACCATCTAACATTATGACTAGAAGAAGGGTTTGTAAATGAGAATGACACTAATTGCGATGAGTTGACTGAAAACTTATAAGACTATGACTAACAACAAGGCAACTTTCCAAAGCTTAGAGACCAAGATTTTAGGGTGATAACAGGTCAAATGAATCATATGATTGTAGCAATACAAAAAATCTCTCTGATATTCCCTAAGACAAAACCAAATAAATTTTTCACTAATCAATGTACTTTTCATAAAGATAACAACCAAATTTGACAGAGGAAGAAGACATTTAGAATTAAGACAAGCCAGGCAGAAGGGAATTCGCTTACCAAAACATTGATCTTTCTAATAATTTGAAGAAGGGATTATAAGCTATATGCATGCGCTCCCTACTAGATATGGGATAGTAATCAAATTGAGAAGATTGGAGTCCAATGGACGCTGCGATAGTCAATGTCCAGGCAACCTCTGTGTGTGCGATGGGAGCGACTGGTTTCGTGGGTTCCTGGCTAGTGAAGGGCTTCCTCAACCAGGGTTACACCGTTCATGCTACAGTGAGCGATCCAAAGAATGAGACGAAGATGCGCCATCTCATGGAAATCTCGGGCGCTGCAGAAAGGCTCAAGATCTTCCGAGTGGAACTGTTGGAAGAAGGCAATTTTGACGCTGTCGTCACTGGGTGCGGCAGTGTTTTTCATGTGGCGACTCCTTTCGAGTCCGCACCCAAAGATCCAAAGGGCCAGGCCTTTCTTCTGGCAGCTCCAGGCGTTCCGCAAACCCTTTTTCAACAATTGTTCAACAAGCTTTCCACGGAGACTTTTGATGGAGGCAACTTCTTCCAGATCGAACTCGGCGAAGAGGGCAAGCAGAGGCGCCTGGTGCTATCCTGCAATGCCATAGCCAAGGACTCCAACGTATTCCTCATCGATTACGCGTGGCCCTTAAGGCTCCCAGACGCTCGCAATCAGAAAATCGGGGTTTGCGACGTCCTCAGCGCTAGACTGGCAACCCCATTTTACGGATCTGCTACCTCTGCCCCTAGGAGAATGTTGCAAGGAGCCGGGATGTTCACTTCAAGCATGAGAAGGTACAAAATCCCCAGATCCACCATTGATCAATTAGATCGGGCTCTCAAAAATCAGATCGGCCAAGATCTTGCAGGTTCGACACCCTGGATGGAAAATAGCCATGGCAGATCTTCTTTAGGAAGCACAAGAAGCCCAGGCATGGGGTCAAGGCACTTCTCTGACTCCTTTCAGATCCAAATTTCTCAGCCTACAAGCAGAACCATCCTACAATGGGTTAGTTCTTCAGATCTGGTGCAGGAACTCAAACTGGATCTAGAACGCCGGATGGGGATCCCTATAAGCCTTCAACGACTTCTCTTTCAAGGTAAACAACTTGAAGACCTTCTTCCCCTCTCTTCTTACAGCATTTTCGGGAACAGCTCTTTGGTGGTAACCCTTCGTCTGAGAGGAGGTGCAGCGGGACAGTCATCCTCTCCTCGGCCCTTCTCATACAAAGATGCAATACACTCTGAGAACCCCAAACCCCCAGAGGCCCTTAAATCTAAGGCCTTCTTGCTTAATAAGATAGAAGAAGTTCCCTCTATTGAAATCACCATGAAGATCTTGCAACCCAACTTCAAGAATTTGCAGAAAGAGCCATCATTTGCAGATTTAATGGACTGTGGCCGCGATCTCAGGATCTCTATGCATGGATCCATGCAAACTGGACTCATCATTGTAAGATCTTTTTCTGTTCAAAAGATTACTTCATTGTTCTATTTGATAATAGTAAGCATTATGAAAAGGCCTTAGAAGAGGGCCCTTGGTTCATGGGAACTGCGGGGCTCTTCTTGACTCCTTGGTTCCCAAATTTTGATCCAACAACTGCAGTCATTACCAAGACACCTGTATGGATCAGGCTTCCAAACTTACCTACCCACTCATGGAATACTGGTGTCTATAGAGCTATAGGCAACACCTTGGGCAGCTTCATTAGGGAAGATTGGCGGGAATCCAAAGGTCTCTACTCATATGCAAGAGTATGTGTGGAGTTAGATTTGAGCAAAGGACTTCCAGAACAAATCAATCTCAAGATAAATGACTTTGTCTGGACCCAGACACTGGATTACGAAAATACTGCATTCTGTTGCCGCCATTGCCACCAATCAGGGCATTTGCAGAACACCTGCCCATCTCGCCCGACAAAAAAGAATAAGGATAACCTCTCCAAGCCCAAGTCCAAATGTAGGGCTCCTTTCTCTCCACCTCTAGTCGTGGATTCTGACTCCTCCAGCTCTGAAGATGAAGGTAGCGATGAAGAATTGGATCAAGCCCCTCATTCTGTTGTCCCTTCCACCGATGGTCCAGCACCTTCCTCCGATACAACCACCGCTCAGAAACGCGTCCATTTGACCTCCTCCTCTGATTTAGAAAGGGAGGGCTCCCCTGTGGAGAACCCCAATCTTCAAGTTGTTATTGCTCATCCGCCCCAAAATGGTTGGGTCGAAGTCAAAAAAAGGAAAGGGAAAAAGCTTCGTGTTGAGGCTTCTACCCATTCAGGGTAGAAGTCAGTGTTTCTTTTGGCTTCCAGCCACATGTTGTAGCTCCTTGTTTGTTTCACTCCTTCTCCGGAACCGAGGTTGATAGTCCTATCATTCCCGGTTGCCGGTTTTCTGTCTCTCTTGAATGTATCCTCTTATACCATGTTTTTGATTAATAGAATTAGTCCAATTCAAAAAAAAATATGCATGCGCTCCCAAATTAAAATTAAAGGAGGTTTGCAAAGAGAAAACACCACCCCAATTCATTACAACAATCCACTTCACATGATGATAATCCCCATGATATCATCATCAATGCAAATAAGCTCCACATACAGTGTGCCAAGATACCATGTAGATTCAAAATTCACTCCAATGTAGCAAAACCAACTCACCAATGCTTACCTCGATGCTTACATAATGGGTGAGCTTTGTTGTGAGGCTACCCATCACATTGGTTTTAGAATACAAAGCACATACCTTGACCATGTGGGAATCATACTCCCACCACACTTTAGAGCATGACAAGGGAGGATGCCACATGAATCACTTATTGTCCCACCTTTTTAAAGCATTCCCCATAAGTCGAGCTCTCCACTTTACATATTTTTTTAGTTTTGAACATAGATTTAGTTGTCATAAGATTATGGGATGGGGCAATACCTCTCAGTGTTATTTATTTTGATCGCTCCTAATTCTAAAGTGTAGCCTTTGTTGTCCACGGAGTCAACATATTTATTATACTGCCTTAAAATATTATGTGCCTCAAAAGGAAGTGAACTTTATAATGTCCCCCATATTTTTGTTAATATGGTTTTTAGATTCATATCTTTAGGAGGATTCTTCTTGATTAGATTTTGAATTATAATTTTAGAGTCTAAAGATTGAAATGTTAGTGATATTTCATTCACGAGGCAATAATAAACCTTGAAGGAGAGTATATGCTTATGCTTGGTTGTTTGATTGAGTTCCTGAGCCCCAGGCAAAGGTTAATTCTATAGTTTCATCAAGGTAAAGAATAACCCCCCTCCCCCATTCCCACCTCCCCTTTAAAAAAAAGAGGACATGGCGGTGGGCTTTGATCCACTTATGTGTGCACGTGTCACGCCAT
Organism: Pinus tabuliformis; assembly: GCA_031772625.1. Taxonomy (NCBI): domain Eukaryota; kingdom Viridiplantae; phylum Streptophyta; class Pinopsida; order Pinales; family Pinaceae; genus Pinus; species Pinus tabuliformis. The sequence goes on along the minus strand of CM062819.1, from coordinate 1,168,911,495 downwards.
CATTTAATATAATCTCTTTGGGTGAAACCACATGTTTGGCCATTACCTCAAGGTGTCCCCACGACTCCAAGTTAAGTCCTCATGGGAATTGAGCCTTTCCCGATGATTAGAAACTCCTTGCTTTCCACCCTTAGATCCAACCCCATTGGGATATTATAAATTGATGAATATGAGGGTGGGATTTGATCCTCTCACATGTGCATGGGTCATAAGATCATTTAATATAATCCCTCTAGGTGCAACCGCACGTTCAACCATTACCTCAGGGTGCCCCCATGACTTCATGTTAAACCTTCACGAGAATTGAGCCTTGCCCAATGATGAAAAACATCTCACTTTCCACCATTGAATCCAACCCCTTTGGGCGTCTACATCTCAAAGAATTATTCAAAACATTCAATGAAAATAATTTCTTTAAAAAACCATCCTTTAAGATTATTTATATCAAATGAATTTCACACTTTCAAAGTACCACTCAAATTAAATCATGAAAATCCATGTATTAACATTCAAGAAAATATAAATTTAGGCTAACACAAGCATATAAATTAAATCGCTGGTAAATGAGGATATCCATTAATCCAAATAAGCATCAAAACACTTTTTTCATAATAAATTATAATTTTATTTTAAATTATTATTATTAGTATTATTAATTATATAAATAATTAATAAAAGTTGATTTTTAACCATGAAGATTCACCCCAATTTATTTTGAAGATTTTTAATATACATAGGCTTTGTTAGAATACCATAGGTCATCATCATAGCTTATCAATACCATATGCCAAAAAATTCATAATTGTTAGGTCCCTATAATACTAGTGATTACCCCATTACTATTGTAGGTGTATCCCTTATTAATATTGTTGTGCCCCTATTGTCCCCATATTGTTATTACTGTGCCCCATAGACTTCCTCTATTGTTATTTTTGTGCCTTTATATTATTATTGTTAGGTCGGCTGGGTTATATTGTGAATCCTTAGACTCCTATATATAGAAAGGAGGTTTTGTCATTTGAATAATCAAAGAATCATTCATTTGTGTAATGTAAAGGATGTTGCCCTCTCGAAGAGGTTGAATTCTAAGGCGTTGATCTATCTTTTCTATTTTGTGAGCTGGTTTCATAACATTTGGTATCAGAGCTTTGGATTCTAGGGTTTCCCTGCTCCAAATAGGTCATCGTGGAATTTTCGCTATAACTTTTTTCTGCAATGTTTCAGAAGTGAACAAAAAAACCCATTTGAGACGAAATCGCACTGAACCTCGCATCCAAATTTCAGAGCTTTTCGTGCTATATTTGCAGAGATATGATCTGAGGAAGTTGGTCTTTTTGCGGACTCCTGAATTACATTCCAAACAGGTGACCTGGGGAAAATCGTCATAACTGTCTCTCTGAGCATCGGATTTAAATTTCGTAAGAAGGTAGAGAAAGAGGACGGACTGTAGTTTCTTGTATATATTTTTCAGAGCCAAAGGTTGAAATAGGGACTTGTGGCACGTCGTACAAGTTTGCTCTACTGAACTAGTCTATAATCAAGTCACTATAGGAGATTTGGCATAACTCTTCCTTGGAGAATCCAATTTGGATCAGACTGGTGACATTGGAAAGAGGACACAGAGGGCTACTATAGGTCGCAATTTCATAACTGGATGATCCAAAATTACAGAGATACATCATAGGCAATATCGAGCTCCTACAAAGTGAAAAAAAAAGGTGTGTAGATTTTTTTTTAATTTTTGCTTAAGCTTGGTTTGAAAAATTATTTTGAAGGAATTCAAAGGGCATAGTAGAGCATTATTATCGGTAACTGATGCCCCGAGGAAAGAAAATGCAAACACTTAGTAAGCAACCTGAAAGCTCTAGCATTACTCATGAAGAAGAGGAAGAAATGCTACATGCTATATCAAAATTACAAGACCAAGTGCAACAAATGTCACTCTCACAAAAGCTAACAAAAGCTAAGATAAATGTCGTGGAATCTAAGATAAAGGTTGTGGAAGCTAAGATGGCTGATTTGAAGACAGATTTCAAGACAGGCATGGCAGATTTGAAGACAGATTTGACAAATTTTCTACAAGAAATACTTACTAATGGTGAAAGGGTAGTAAAGGAAACTCATGATGCGAACAAAAGAAATGTTAATCATGATTTCATAGACTCTAATGTTGGATCGAGGACCCACCATATTCCAAAAATCGATATGAGGAAGTTTAATGGCAAGGATCCCGCAACATGGATATTACAGATGGAGCAATTTTTCGATCTCAATAATGTGCAAAACACACAAAGGTACGTATTGCAACTTTATATTTGGAACCAAATCAGTTTGTATGGTATCAATAGATTTGCTCTCGTAAACAAATTATCACTTGGGCAATTTTTACGGAAGAATTGACAACACATTATGAGGATACAAAAAGCAACACTTTTTTTAGCCAATTGATAAGTCTCAAATAAAAGGGTTCAATAATGGAGCACATTGAGGAGTTCCAAAAATTAAACATAAGGGTAAAAACTATTCTAGAGGAGCATAAGACTGATGTGTTCATAAGGACTTTAAAGGATAATATCCAACATGATGTTTGCCTTTGGGAACCTGATTCATTAGAGAAGGCATTCAGGTTAGCAAGAAAAATGGAAAACAAAATTATGGCAACCAGGAAGCATACCATTCACAACTATAAAGATGGAAGTGTTGTTGCCCCTAGTCTTCCACAACCTATAAGGTTGACACCACAACAATTGGAAGAAAAAAGAGCAAAAGGGCTTTGTTATAGTTGTGATAGCAAATACACTAAAGGCCATAAGTGTGCTAAGAAGAAATTATTCTACATAGATTGTGAAGAGGAAGAAGAAAAGGAGCAAGAAAGTTCAAAAGAAGAGGATCTACTCCAGGAACAAAGCCTAGATAAAGAATAAATGAATCTGACCATATCTTGTAATGCATTCGCTGGAATTACCACTCCTCAAACCATCAAGATAGAAGGACAAATCAATAAGAAAAAGGTAATAGTGTTGATTGATTCAGGAAGTAGCCACAATTTTATTCATTGTAAGGTAGCAAAAGAATTGAATTGCTTCCTATATCCAGCACCAAAGTGTCAAGTGATGGTTGTAAATGGAGGAACGATAAATTGCTATGGAAAGTGCCATGGTAGAATATGTATTGACTAGCCCAATGCTTTCCATTCCAATGGGAGGTGCTGATGTTGTACTAGGAGTCCAATGGCTACAATCCTTGGGTACAGTAGCTTTTAATTTTCAATAACTGTTCATGAAATTTTTTGTAGAAAGAAAGGAAGTTGAATTAAGGGGTATTGCAGGGAAACCAGGAAAGATAATCAGCTCTAACGGTATCAAGCTTCTTAAAAAGGAACAAAGAGGTGTAATTGCACAATTATGTTCACTAGATGTTTCCACATTGAAATCATCTATTTCTCCATATCTCCAAAAAGTCTTGGACAATCATTCCAAGGTATTTGAGACTCCCAAAGGTCTCCCACCTATTTGTGATCATGATCATGCTATTCATCTGATTCCAGGAAGTGTTCCTCCAAACATCAGGTCGTACAGATATCCCTATGCCCAAAAGAGTGAAATTGAACATATGGTTGCAGAAATGCTAGAGGTTGGTATAATTCAACCTAGTCAAAGTTCTTTCTCTGCTCCAGTAGTATTGGTGCACAAGAAGGATGGATCATGGCGCATGTGTCCGGATTATAGGGAGCTCAACAAGCTCACTATTAAAGATAAGTTTCCCATTCCTGTCATTGATGAATTACTGGATGAATTGCATGGATCAATTTACTTCACCAAGTTGGATCTTCGTTCAGGATATCATCAAATCAGAATGAAGACTGAAGACATTTCGAGAACAACATTTAGAACTCATGGGGGTCATTATGAATTTTTGGTCATGCCTTTTGGCCTTACCAATGCACCTTTTACATTTCAAGGTTTGATGAATTCCATTTTCAAACCCTTCCTTAGAAAATTTGTGTTAGTATTTTTTGATGATATACTAATCTACAGCAAGTCTTTGAAGGATCATGTTGAACATGTTGACAAGGTGCTACAACTATTGGAGGATAAACAATTATATGCAAAAAGATCCAAATGTTTCTTTGGAGTACAAGAGGTGGAATATCTAGGTCATATTGTATCTCATGAAGGAGTTAAGGTAGACCCTAACAAAATTAAAGCCATTAAGGAATGGAAAATCCCCACATCCATAAAGCATCTGCGAGGATTTCTCGGGTTGACAGGGTATTATCGCAAGTTTGTTATGAATTATGGGAGAATAGCAGCACCTCTAACAACATTATTGAAGAAAGATGCATTTTCATGGACTCCAGAAGCAACAAAGGCCTTCGAACATCTTAAAGAGGAAATGTGCCAAGCACTAGTCTTAGCTACACCAGACTTCACAAAAACCTTTATTGTGGAATGTGATGCTTCACGAAATGGAATTAATGTTGTTTTAATGCAAGATGAAAGACCCATTGTTTTTTAAAGTCATCCAATCAAGGGAAAGTTTTTACACAAAGCTATTTATGAGAAGGAAATGTTGACAATACTACATGCACTTAAGAAATGGTTATCCTACCTAATGGGAAGACACTTCAAGGTAAAAACGGATCATGATAGCCTTAAATACTTTTTAGAACAAAGATTATCCTCTGAAGAGCAACAAAAGTGGGTCACAAAGATGTTGGGTTATGACTTTGAAATCATCGACAAAAAATGGAAGCAAAATGTGGTGGCAGATGCACTCTCAAGAAAGGATGAGGATGTGGAAGCATTGTTGTGGTCCATTTCTATTATCCAACCAGATTGGATAAACGAAGCAAGGGAGGAATGGAAGAATGATGAAGAAGTGTGGGCACTTATTCGAAAGTTACAACAAGATTCCAGTACATCTGATACATTTAGCTGAAAAAATGATTCGTTATGGTACAAAGATCGCTTATACCTCTGCAAGAATTCCCAACTCAAACAAAAGATTCTTAGGGAATTGCACACTTCTCTCTTAGGAGGGCACTCAGGATTTTTAAAAACTTACCACTGGGTTAAGAAGGAATTTTTTTGGGATGGCCTTAAATCGGATATTCAAAAGTTTATGGCGGAATGTTTGGTTTGCCAGCAAAATAAAGTTGAAACAATTAAGACCTCGGGTGTATTACAACCTTTATCCATTCCAAACCAATGTTGGGAGGAGGTTTCAATGGATTTTATCACAGGTTTACCCAAGTATGAGGGAAAGAGTGTCATAATGGTGGTAATTGTCAGACTTACCAAGTATGCACACTTTTGTGCATTATCACATCCATTTAAAGCCAGTACAGTTTCTACTACATTTATGGAAACAATTCAAAAGCTACATGGAAACCCAAAGATTATTGTAAGTGACAGAGATCCCATTTTCACTGGAAATTTTTGGACAATATTATTTTCTTGTCTCGGTACTCAGTTAGCTCATAGCTCATCTTATCATCCTCAATCTGATGGGCAAACTGAGATAGTAAACAATTTTTTGGAAGGATATCTTCGTTGCTTTGTATATGATAAACAGACACAATGGGTTAAATGGTTGCCTCTGGCTGAATGGTGGTATAACACTTCCTTCCATACAACAACAAAAATGACCCCATTTATGGCACTTTATGGATATCAGCCACCATCCATCACATCATATTTAAGAGAAAAATCTAAGGTTTAAGCAATTGAACATCACATCGAGCATCAACGACAAGTCCTCCAACTCTTAAAGGATAACCTCGTGTTAGCGCAAAATAGAATGAAACAACAAGCAGATCAACATCGTAGCGAAAGAAGTTTTCATGTAGGTGATTGGGTATTCCTACGGCTACAACCATATAAACAAATGTCCCTCAAGCAAGCTAAGAAGGATAATAAATTATCACCAAAGTATTATGGTCCGTACAAGTTGTCGCAAAAGATTGGTACTATGGCATACAAATTGGAGCTTCCTGTAGCTTCTTGAGTGCACCCAATTTTCCATGTTTCATGTTTAAAGAAGATTATGTGCGACAAGCTCCCAGTTCAAACAATATTTCCAGAACTTGACGAGGAAGGAAAAATTATATTGGAACCAAAAGCAGTCACAGAAATAAGAACTCGACAGCTACGAAATCGATCAATTTCGGAGTATCTCATCAAGTGGAAGAACTTATCCGCTGAATATTCCACATGGGAGGATGAGAATTTTGTACAGAAGCATCAAGAACTACTCAAGCGTTGAGGACAACAATTTTTTGAAGGAGGGGCATGTTAGGTCCCTATAATACTAGTGATTACCCCATTACTATTGTAGGTGTATCTCTTATTAATATTGTTGTGCCCCTATTGTCCCCATATTGTTATTATTGTGCCCCATAAAATCCCCCTATTGTTATTTTTGTGCCTTTATATTATTATTGTTAGGTCGGCTGGGTTATATTGTGAATCCTTAGACTCCTATATATAGAAAGGAGGTTTTGTCATTTGAATCTTCAAAGAATCATTCATTTGTGTAATGTAAAGGAGGTTGACCCCTCGAAGAAGCTGAATTCTAAGGCGTTGATCTATCTTTTCTATCTTTTTGTGAGCTGGTTTCATAACAATAACTCATTTCATATGACACTTGTTCATATGATTTTTTTAAATCAATTTACTTAAAAAGACAAAAAAGACATAACTACTTTGTAGATAAATCTCAACCTTTGATTTATGAATATTATTAAGAATATTCTAAAATATTCTATAAAAGTTAAATCTTTATCATCCACCTAATAATCATTAATAATTAAATTAAAATTATAAAAACTTTTCAAAATAAACATCCCTGTCAACATAATTATCCTTTTTAATAACTAGAAAATCCAATAACTTACCAAAAACAAAATAACAAAAACCCAAGCCTAACCGTCTTAAAAACCATTAAAAAAATAAATCTTAAAAAGAAAAAACAATTAAAGAAAGTGGATCTTGAACCTAGAGTGGGAAACAAAATCTTTTGAGAGTGGGAAACAAAATCTCTTTCAAAATGTTGTGACCTATCACATCACGGAGTATGATGTATCACCTCACAAGTCTGCCAAAAATTTGTTTTATGTCGGAATACTAAAAGCCAAAAATTTGTTTTATGTCGGAATACTAAAAGCTTGTGTTGCGTGTACATTTGTCCAGACAAACGTGTGCATTTTGTTTTATGTCGGAATCCTAAAAGCCTGTGTTGCGTGTACATTTGTCTAAACAAATGTGTGAATTCATTGGATCGTACTATGATCGTGATAACGCACAGTGAATAAGGAGTGGTATGAATATCAAGGTTGTAATAATATCTTCGTCAATTAATGACTCAAAATAGAGTGTGTTGTATTTAGGCTTTTCATGTAACTATTGTAAAAAAATGCCTATCCATTGACTCACTAATTACATTTTTTTCAATTAAATGTATTTATGGTTTCTAATTTTTTTATTTATTTCTTTATTATTTTTTAAGGTTATCTCGTAGTGAATCAAGTTTTCGAACATTTCCAGGAATGGATTTTTTTTCAATTAAATGTATTTATGGTTTCTAATTTTTTTTATTTATTTCTTTATTATTTTTTAAGGTTATCTCGTAGTGAATCAAGTTTTCGAACATTTCCAGGAATGGATTTGAGACATTCATTTACTAAACAAATGATTGAAAACTTTTCCGGACCTGCATTTGATACTTTACAACATTTTCAAAAAAACCCCATATTTTGACTTGAGAATTAGTAAAATCACATTGAATTGTGTTTATGAATCTGGAATTTCTTTTATTTAATGCGTGTAAAAGTGGAGTTTCGGAAAATATTGATTTTGATTTTTTTTTATTGTTTTTACTTTGTTTTTTTATATATATAATATTATTTGATAATATTTTTATATATTTAATATGAATTATATTTTAAATTAGATTTAATTAAAAAATACTAATCATATTTTTCAATTATTTTTAAATATTTTTTAGTAAATAAAACTATATTATTTTATGTATTCCTTAGATGCTAAATATTAAATACTATCAAGTTAAATACTAAATTGGTGTATGAGACCCTTAAATGAGTCTTGTACTTAAAGCCTCATTTTTATTATCTTTAAAATTGGAGATAAATATAATCCCTCTAATTTTACAACCATTACGATCATTCTCAACTTAGTCAACCTATATGGAAGTGTTTTAGAAAAGAAAATTAACAACTTAGTCTACCATTTTATTATTGTTATACTTAAAATCATTATAGAAGAGATTCAATAATAAAATCAAACTCCTTTATTTTTCCATTGATTTTAGAAAATCTATTGAAATTCATTTAACATAGTTATAAATTAAGTCTTTAATTAAATTGTTAAATTTATATTTTAATAAAAATAAATTAAATATTTAATTAAATTGTTAAATTTATATTTTAATAAAAAATAGTTTACTATGCTAAAAAATTGTAATATATATTTTTTATTATTTTTAAATTATATATTTATTAATTAAACTTTTAATAATTTAATTTTTTATTTGATATAATCTTAATTTATATTTTAAATTTGTTAACTTAAATTTAAATAAAACATAAAAAAGAAATTATTGCTCATAAAACTATATATATAACATTTCTAAAATGTGCATGATAATTATTATTAATAAGTGAATCATATATATAGAGTCATGGTAACATTTCTAAAATGTACATGATATTTATTAGTAACAAGCTAATCATATCTAAACAAGGTAGGAAACTCCTATTTCCACCTCTATAGGAAAGTTAATGCACCCTGACATGCAAGGGGAATAGTGGGTGCCTTGCTGCTAACATGCCAAAGTCAACTTTGGCAGCAATATAAATGCAAGGCACCCACTATTCCCCTTGCATGTCAGGGTGCATTAACTTTCCTATAGAGGTGGAAATAGGAATTTCTAACAAGGTAGTAGTAGAATACCATATCTATGCATATCATACTTTTGCTTAGTGTCATACCCATATTTGAAGTCAAGAATAAGGGAAGCATATGTAGTAGATCTAATCTAAACCCTCAAATTCACATGGTCATGGGTCATCCTAGTAATTATCAATTGGTTACCATCATCAAGGCAAAGTTTTTACTTCAATTTAGATACATTTAAACTAAGCTGCAGGTACTCACTATAACATAATTATCTCTCACATGTATATGATTAAATTAGTAAACTATTATTTTGAATTTTGTAATAAATGCATAAATTCTCTTTGAAATCAACTTAGTACCCGTCAAGAGCAATTATTATTCATTAAATACAATCCAACTAAAATCCTAACCTTGTTGTCCTCATAAAAATTTATAAAAACTTAACATAGCCAAATAAAGTTTATTATGAAAGTCATAAAAGTTTAGAATTTACATAATTTAATGCATACAATTCAACAAAATTAGTTAAACAATACAAAAACTTGCATTTCCTTCTTTATACTAAGCATCATATTTCGCATTTACTTACTACATATGCACTTGACGCATTTATCCATCTAAAATCCTAACCTTGTGGTCCTCATAAAAATTTATAAAAACTTAACATAGCCAAATAAAGTTTATTATGAAAGTCATAAAAGTTTAGAATTTACATAATTTAATGCCTACAATTCAACAAAATTAGTTAAATAATACAAAAACTTGCGTTTCCTTCTTTATATGAAGCTTCATATTTTACATTTACTTACTACATATGTGCTTGACGCTTTTTGTTCAAATGTGAGATTTGTTACTACCTTTCAAAGTTCTAAGCGGCATGAAATTGTTCAAATGTGAGAGTTGGTTACTACCTTTCAAAGTTCAACAATTAAACTAAGTGGCATGAAACGCTAGCTATGCGGCCTTGTTATTTTAAAAATTAAATATGCTCGAAATAAACAATGAAGAAGCATTGTATGTAATGATAATTCTTCTTAAAAATGTATGTAACTATTTGAATTAAGTATAATTTTGAAATATCTCATTTTATTATGGTAGTTTTTCTAGTTATATATCTTTGGATTTGTTTTTTGCTATTTAGAATTGGACCTTTGTCTTATTCTATAAATCATATGTTTTGTTGGTAGATTTTATAGTTTTTCTTTAATAATAAGTATATTTTTTTTTGGTACTTGGGTATCATAAGTTTTTTATAAAGACTATTTATCTGTATATTTTCATCTAGAATTGTTGATCATTGCATACGTTATTATGTAGTTATATGTTACTATTTATGCAGTATGTGTTCTTTTTATTTTTTAATAAAAAACATTTTTTCTCTTGAAAAAAGTGAAAGTAATAATATTATCATTCATTTATTTATTAGTATTATTTTATCAAAAGCATGAAGATTAGGTTTAAGGAATAAGATTAGGTCAAAGTATTACATTCTTATTTATTTATTTTTTTGGAACTATTAAAGTATTAATATTAAGCCAAATAAATAATATTAAATCATTATAATATTTTTGATATTTTATTACAATATTAAGAACAAACATTTTTTTAGGATTATATTTAGGGATTTCTTTTTATTTATATTTTTTTGGAATTATTATTTATATTTTTTGGAATTATTATTTTGACTGGATTGAATTTTTTTATTTTTATATTAATTTCTTAACGTCTACTTTGATTATTTTATTGTTTCCTTTATTGTTCATTTCTCTGATTGTTTTGCACCTCTACATCATATATAATGATTATGTTGGATAACACTTTCATCCAAGTCTTGATGATGAACCATACATAGTGGTTCGAAATGCATCCACAACAAAAATTGAGATGTGATTTACCGAAAGTATTCTCTCGTAACATTATGAATCATAAAAGTTTGCATTCTTAAAACTTGGAAATAATTTCTTTTAGTATTTTAACTATATATTTTATTGTGAAATTTGTGAAATTTGGAGCAACAAATATAACCTGAAGACATGTTTACTCAATTCATTTAAATTTTGAAATAAATTAATTATTGAAATGTATAAGTATTAATACACTCTCTTTCATCCAAGTCTTGATGATGAACCATACATAGTGGTTCGAAATGCATCCACAACAAAAATTGAGATGTGATTTACTGAAAGTATTCTCTCGTAACATTATGAATCACAAAAGTTTGCATTCTGAAAACTTGGAAATAATTTCTTTTAGTATTTTAACTATATATTTTATTGTGAAATTTGTGAAATTTGGAGCAACAAATATAACCTGAAGACATGTTTACTCAATTCATTTAAATTTTGAAATAAATTAATTATTGAAATGTATAAGTATTAATACACTCTCTCAATTTTCAGAAAGTTGTTGTGGAATTTGTAAAACATAAAGAAAGTTGCAGTGGAATTTGCAAAAAAATCTATTATGGATATTGGAGATTGGTGACCACGTCCATGGAAATTATCTGCACAAAAAATTATTATGGACACTAGCAATTGGTGGCTGCTTCCATGGAAACTATCTCGACAGATCCACACTAAATATTTTATTGTGAAATTTATTTTCAACTAGACTATAGAGCGAGCAAGAATAGTAAGTTTGAAATTTCTAACAAGAAGTATAATATGAAGACATGTTTACTCAGTTCATTTAATTTTTAAAATAAATTAATTATTGAAATGGATAAGTATTAATACTCTCTCTCACTTTTGAAAAACTTGCAGTGGAAATTGCAAAATATTATTATGCACACCGAAGATCGATGGCACCTTAATAAATTAATTATTGAAATGAATAAGTACTAATATACTCTCTCAATTTTGAGAAAGTTGTGTAATTTGCAAAAGATTACTGTAGACACTAGAAAGTTGTCGTGAAACTTGCAAAAGATTATTATAGACACCCGAGATTGGTGGCCACAAAATAAATTAATTATTGAAATGGATGAGTATTAATAAGCTTTCTCAATTTTGGGAAAGTTGTAGTGGAACTTGCAAAAGATTATTATGGACACCAGAGATCGGTGATTGCTATGTCCATGTCCATGGAAATTATTCGGGAAGATCCACCCGAAGTGATCACTTCTTGGCTCATTAGCAAAGCCAAACCTCGTCCATGGAAATTATTCGGGCAGATTTACCCAAAGTGATCACTTCTTGGCTCATTAACAGAGCCAAGCCCCGTCCATGGAAATTATTTGGGCAGATCCACCCGAAGTGATCACTTCTTGGCTCATTAGGGGAGCCAAACCCCATCCATGGAAATTATTCAGGTAGATCCACCCGAAGTGATCACTTCTTAGCTCATTAGCAGAGCCAAACCCCAAGAGCCTCTTAGATAATTAACTTGGTAACCTCCCATCATAGCAAGGTGCTTTAACTATGGTAACTCAACCAATTGAGCTAACTCTTGAAGCTACCTTACATAAGATTATTAATCTATCATATAATTAAATTTAAGATATATAATTTTACATATTAGAAAAATTAAATAATTAATGTAATAATTTATAAAACAACACATATGTATAGTCAACATAAAAACTATTTAGTAATCCATGCTTTAACAAATGCTATATATCTAAATGCTAGGTAGGTACAATAACAAGTGCTACATAGTAGCTAGTCCCTATTTCTTAGTTTGAATATAGGAATGCATTTAATATAATGGAAAACCTTGTGAAGTTTGATTTGATAATGTAGTAGTTAGCCCCTGCCGTTTAGTTTAAATATATATAATACATTTAATATAATGGAGAACCTTGTAGTGCAAGTTTGATTTGATAATGTCTTAAAGACATATATATATATATATATTAATTCTTAGATTTGTCTATTTTCTTGTGAAAGGAATCCATATGTTAAAAAAAATATATCAAATTGTTAGAGAAAATGTTAATATGTCATAGAACATATAAGTAAGCATGTGAAAAAATTTAAAATTTGTATTTATCAGATATTTTTTTTATATGTATGAACCAAAGGAAGAAAGCCTAATTTGTATGCATATGGTTGTGTTATCTAGGTAAATCCTCTCTGTGGACAAAGACAATCCCTCTGGCCCAAAGTGGATCTAGCAACCGAAGTGACAATCTACTAGACACTTTCCTAAGTTGCAATTGAAAAGAGAGACGAAGAAGATGGCCTACCTTGTTCTGATGCTATCTCGATCTCCTTTATTGAAGACCTTGAATCACTTGCGTCACAAGCTTGTTCATGTTGCTCTCAACGTTTATGCTGCTGCACAAGAGATCAAGACACAACAAGGCATGCAAATACAAATAGCATATTCAAAACCAACCTACTTAACTAACCGAGGAATGTTAAGCTAAATGATACAAGAGCATACACATTTAGGGAAAATGAACGAGCAGTTGTATATTAATAGAAAATAAAGGGAAGCATACAACCAAGCCTTGATATTGATAGGCTCTCCTTGAATGAATATCCAAGTCCAAGCTAAGCTCTCCAAGCACTCCTCCGAGCTAAATGAGTAGCATATAGGCAGAATCTTAGCATAAGGGTGCAAATAGACATAGACCAACCATTTGGGAATGGGAGATGATGAATATATAGGCTCGAAAAGGGAGTTAGGATCTCTCCAAAGATAGGAGTAGGCCCCCATCTCAAGTAGGTAGCTCATAGGGATAAGACCAAGAGGCCAAGTTGGGAGATCTCGACCTCATCTACGCCGAACAACTTCCAGCTCGCTGCTCTGGAAGCTACTAGATCACGAAGCTTCTCATCCTCTTTGGGAAAATTGTCTTTTTGAGATCATCACGGGTATACAAGTAAACAGAGCAATGCCATCGCAGATCGAGTACAGTGCAATGGGCGATCATTGCGGTTTTTAGTCTCATAAGAGTGATAATTCTCAAATTAGGGTTTAAGAGTTATTTCCTTTAGGGGAAGCTCAAGGCATTTTCCAATCGATGTCTTGGGGAGGATCTGAGATGCATATATGAATTAGTACACTGCATAATGGTCATGTTTCGGGCACTTCAGAGTCTGTCACAGGGAAGTGCAAGAGGTGTGACAAAATATTGCGTAACAGGTTGGAAAATGCATTAGTTAAACTTATTTTTTATTAATAAATATATTATCATATAAAATAAAAATTTGCATATGTATTATTTAAAAACATTGTTTTTATAAATAAGTATGTTATTATTCATGTTTATTTTGCTGTTATTATGTAATACTAGAGTAGAAATTTATATGTAGAAAATGATAATAAGAATATACAATATTTGGGTTATAAAGAAAAGATGTGTTACATTTTAAAAATTTATATTTATCTTATATAATAATGTTAAAATTAAATTTAACTATAAAGAGAAAACAAGTCATTTATATAGTTGATATAGGAATTTGATTTAATATTTTTATTTTTTTATATTAAAAAGATTTGACATAGGTTTGAAAAACTTAATTTTTTTAAATGTTAACATAAATAACTAGAAAAAACAATATCACATATGCATTAAACAATGTTAGAATTTGTTTTTTTTAGTATTAATATTATTTTACTATGTTTCTCATACAAAAAAGCAAGATCACATATGCATTAAGCAATGTTAGATTTTTTTTACTACATTTCTCATAAAATTAAATTAATCTTGCTATCATTACAAAATAAATCTCCAACCAATAAAGTTGAAGATAAATAAATTAAATTATTGTTAAAAATATTAAATTTCAATCTACCATGTTTTTTTTTTTTTTTTACAGAAACGGGTAGTGGATATATTGGATAATTGGTCTTAATCCCAATAATCGGATTACAAAAGGTGAGTCTAATTTCACAAGTACCGCGTAACCATGCAAGGCCATGGCATTTATGCTTAGCTCACATCTCTTTTTGGCTGCTACTATGAGGTTAATTTCAGAATTTTTTCCAAGTTTATGAATACATATGAACTGGTTTAACAAAAAGCAGTAAAACATGACAACTATTTAAATTAAGGAATTGGTTCCCATGTTTCCTGTCTGCCTCTGAGTAAGGCTCCAGCCATAAGGAGGGCTGCTTTGTTGGCTTCAATGTCAACCTCCTTATTATTAGCTCTCAACACATGGTAGAAATTCAAATTCTGGAAAGAGTCTCCAAGGCCTGTTATTCTGAAGATCAGCCTTGCAAGCCTTAGATCCGTTGGCTTAGAATGTGCCACCATAGCGTTGATGATGACCTGAGAGTCCCCAAATACATTAGCCTCCCTGATGTTCAGCACTTTCAACAACTTGAGCCCTTGGAAAAGAGCCAAAGCCTCAACTTGAATGCTAGAAGTAATGCCCAAACCCTAGGCGAAACTGTGTATCCTTATGCCATCTGGGTTCAATATGACGCCTCCTGCGCCAGCTCTTCCAGGATTGACCTTTGCAGCCCCATCAAAAGAGAGAGTATATCTGCTGTTTTGTATTCAAATCCTGGAATTCTTTTGCTAAAACTCTTATTTGCCAATCTTTGGGGAGGGTGATACTATTTGCAAAATTTTGGAACTGAAGATTGAGAGAGGAGCCCCAATTTATATCTTGCTAGCTGAGATTTAAATCATCTTTATGGTCTCTCAGACACTCTTTTAGCTGGCATTTAATCTTAACTACCACAAGCTTGGCATCCTGTTCGTAGTTTCTGAAAATTCTTTTATTTCGCTCAAGCCAAACCTGCCAATAGATTATTTTAGGAAGAGCAGACCAAGCAACTCTGATAATTTTGTTTTTTGGGGGAGGTCCAAGATACCTTTGCAGCCATTTAGCAAAAAGTTCGAGAATGGAGGAAGGCAACGCGAAGCTGGAACTCAAAGTTCCCAACAATTCTGTCCAAATCTGCAAAGTGAAGGTGCATTCAAGCATCAGATGAATGACGCTTTCCTGATTTACCTTACAAAGGCTGCACCTTGAAGGACCGTGGAAACCACGCTTCTGAAGATTTTCATCAGTCAAGATTTTGGAGTGACATAGCAGCCAGTTGAAGAAATCAATTTTAGGCAAGGAGGGATAATGCCAAATCCCTTTCCACGGCTCAGGGTTCATGGCCACATGAGGGCGCTCACACAGCTTGGCGTAACCTTGAGCAACGGTGTATCCACTAGCCAACGTACCCCATCCTCTTGAGTTTCGTTTTCAATCCAGCAATGGAGCCAATCCGTGGAGCTTGGAAAGCAGGATCTCGCACTCCATAGATAAATCTGGGGGCGTTTGAAGATTCCAACCAGCCCAACATGAGTTCTGCCAAACTGAAATGTCCCACAGAGTATGCATTCCAGCCTCATTCATCCATTTGCACAGTACTTGAAGCAAACGACAGTCTCCCAACGACTCATTGTTCAATATTTTGTCTGTCCAAAGATTGATCCTTTTTCCATTACCAGGAACCCAGAAGGCATGAGCGTTGATGAGAGAGCAGGCTTTGTTGCAAAGCTTCAAAAAGGGCATATTTGGATGCGTCCTAGGGTGATCTAGGCAGCAAAAATGATGGCCTTTGAATTTTTTTTTCCAAAGAGCTAGTTGCACCCACCCAGGATTAGGAGCAATGATTCTCCAGATTAATTTAGCTCCCATTGCAATATTATGATAGCCAAGGTTTTTGAAATTTAAGCTTCCTTCCAACAACGGTTTTGAGATGGATTCCCAGCTAACTAGCAGAATCTTTTTCTCATCGCTTGCCCCCCTTCCAAAAAAAATTCCGAATGATCTCCTCCATTTTTTTGAGAATACCAGAGGGAGCAAGAAGGACAGAAAACTGAAATAAGGGAAGACTGAAAAGAACAGATTTAATGAGGACAGACTTACTAGTAATGTTAAGCCAGGAAAAGCCCTAGGCAAGCAACTTGTTCTTGTATTTCTCCAATTGGGGGAGCCAATCTTTGTTGTAGGCTCTTTTGAGGATTACCGGGAGGCCCAAGTACTTGAAGGAAGTCCAGTTTGAGGATGTGGCGAAACTAAAGGTTCCGGAAATGGAGTTAAGCAAGCTGGGAGTGGTGTTCTAGCAATAGATATGACATTTGCCATTGTTTAGACTGCTTGTCGAAACCATGCAAAACTTGTTCAAGGCTCTTTTAAATATGGAGGCCATAAGCACAGAAGTTGCTCCCAATAACAAGGTGTCATCTGCAAAGAGGGCATGATTTATGTTTTTAACACCTCTTGCAATATAGAGTTCAACAATATCCTGATCTGCCCCTTTTTTATCTAGGTAGAAACTGAGGACAAAGGCTTGAAGAACAAATAGAAGGGGCGAGAGAGGGCACCCTTACCTGAGCCCTCTCGTGGCTTTGAAAAAATCAACAGCTCTGCCATGTACTAAAGGGGCAATCCAAGGCTCCGAGATGCAAGCCCGAATCCAATTTATAAAATTCTCTCCAAATCCAAGCTTGTGTAAGACTTTCAGCAGAAAGTTATGCCTAACTCTATCGAAAGCATTTGCTAAATCAAGTTTGACAACCATACCTTTTTCATTGCACCTCAAGCTTGAGTGGATTACCTCTTGGACTAGAATGAAATTGTCCACAATCCGTCTACCTTGGATGAAGCCTCCTTGGCTTTCCGGTATGATTTTGGGGAGGATGGGCTTTAGTCTATTAGCAATGACTTTGGCGATCAATTTGTAACCAATATTGTAGAGCGAAATTAGGCGAAACCTATTAAAGGAGTTGCCCCCTTCTCTTTGGGAATGAGAGCAAGAAAAGCAGAGTTCGTGCTGCCTTCGATTTTCTGGCAAACTTGGGATTTTAGAACCATTTTGTAGAGATCTTTTTCCACAATAGGCCAGCAAATTTGGAGGAATCTGGCTAAGAATCCATCCGGCCCAGGGGCTTTGTCTGCGTCCATGGCAAAAAGGGCATCCTTGACTTCATTCTTGGTGACTTTAGCTTCAAGGAGGTGATTCATTTCAATAGAAATCAAGGAGGGGACCACGTCCAACATATCTGAATTTTGATCCAGAATTGTATCTTCACTATATAGGCTTTTAAAATGAGGGGAGGTTGCTTTTTTGATGTTTGCATTATCCTTGTGAATGATAGAACCATCTTTGATTTCGAAAATGGAATTGGTACATTTCCTGGCCTAAGCTTGTTTGTGAAAGAAAGAAGAATTCCTGTCCCCTGCTTTAAGCCAGAGAATACAAGATTTAAGTCTCCAGTATTCTTCCTCAGCTAGACAAGCCTTGTGATAGTTTTGCTGAAACAGGGCTTCTTTATCTAGAATCTCTTTTGTTATGTTAGCTGTTTCAGCCTGAAGATGGTGAATTTCCAGAGTGCATTGAATATTTTTTCTTTCGTTGGCTGGATCGGGTAGAGATTTGACCCAACTTTTCAACGCCTTTTTCACTCTTCTGAGCTTCTCTTCTCAGGCGAAAAAGGGGAGCCTTTGACCAGCTGCAACCAAATGCCCTTAACTAATTGCATGAAGTTCGATTCCTTAGCCCAGAGTGGGCTAAATTTGAAGGGAATAGGTCCAAGATCAAGCTGAAACACGAGTTCCAGCTTGATGGGTTTACGATCTGAAGTATTGCAAGGAAGAATATGGACTTTAGCCTCTAATCCAAGAAGAAGAAAAGAGCTTTGAATAAAGAATCTCTCCAACTTGGCAGCTATGTGGCCAGGACCAATTATTTTATTAGTCCAAGTGAACTTGCCTGAGGTTGGCTTGATATCCAGCAGGTCCCAATCCTGCATAAAGTCCTTTGCCCATTCCCTAGCCGAATCACGAACAACGTTGCCTCCTCCCTTGTCTACTAACAGGAAAGTGAGGTTGAGGTCTTCGACAATGATGATATTCTCGAGATTAATTAGATTTGCTTGGTTTCTTAAGGAGTCCCAACAGGCCTTTTTTCCTCGGTGTTCACAGGAACGTACACGTTGAAGAGACTAAAAATCTAACTTGTTTCTACATGCTACAATTTTAAGAACAACCAATGAGAGTTGAGGGTCTCAGAAATGATTGAGAATTTGTTAGCGTTCCAAAGGGTGCCCACCCCACCGGAAGCCCCTCAGGTTGTGATTGCTTTTGCCTCACATTTATTCTAGAGTTTCTTACTTACCTGAAGGAAGGTGGATTCCTCCAGTTTGGTCTCCTGGATGAGAAGTATGTCTAGAGCTTCTGTCTTGATTAAACTTCTGATGGCTTCTTCTTTGATTCTGCTCCCCATACCTCTACAGTTCTAGGAGACACATCATTTGTATTTCTGGTTGGCTCCCTTGGAGCCTTGGGGCTGATTTCTCGCCATCTTAGTTTTGTTGCTAATAGCTTCTCAAGAGTTGGCTCGCTGCCTTGGAGCTTGTCTTTGAAAGTTTTTAGCTCTCTTTTTTCTCGATTTGTTTTGCGGCCTCTTGTGGATCTCCTTGTCGAGGCTTGTGATTCTCCTATTTCGTCTTCTTCCTCCGAGCCTTCAGATTCTTGCTCAAATTCCTCGACTTCTATAGTGTTTCCTTTGGAACTCTCAGGAAGGCTTGCCCCCTTGGGAGATGAGGGGGTACCTTTTGTGAGGGGGGTTGATTTTTGGATATCTGCTTCCTGTGTTTCCTCTATTTGTGAGCTTAGAGGGGTGAATTTATTTTCCTGCTCCATTCTTACAGGGGGTTGTTGAGGGCCTCTTTCGGTTGTACCAACATGTTTTTGGGTTTTCTTGGCACGCTTGACCTGATTCCAACCTTCTTCTTTACCCTTATTTGGATCAACATTGGTTGGGCATATTTTGGCGAAGTGGCCATAGACATGGCATTTTCGGCACTTGAAGGGCAACTGCTCATAGTCAAGGTTCTGTAAATGAGTCCAGCTTCCTACTTTGATTTTGATGGCTTTCGGGAGTCCCACCTCTAGATCTACTTCTACGCAGATTCGGGCACAATCATATTGATCTTTGTTGTTTGCCCGGTCTATGAATTTCCCAAGGGCATTGCCGATGTGCTTCAACGAGTCCCAGTTCCAGTAATGCACTGGGAGATTTGGAAACCTGACCCACACCGAAACAGCCATAGGAACGTCAACTGCAGGTTCGAAATCCGGCGTCCATTTGTTGAGATAGAGGCCCTGGGGGCCCATGAAATAGGGGCCATTCTGGAAGATTATATCCTTGTCTTCCTTAGAGGTGAATTTGAAGAGAAAAAACCCTCGTCCTAAGAAATAAGATGTGACGCTATTCTTGATCAAAGGAGCCCAATTCTTGTTGACCTAGTTCTCAGTGGACTTAGGAGAAGGCCATAGTTCGGTGAACTAACCGACAAGTGCCTGCTCAGCCAAGGACAGGGCAACTTGGATCAGAGTCTCTGGCAGCAGGGAGATTTCAGGAATATCTTCGAGCCTCTTGACGAATTTGGCAGCTTCATTCTTTTTCTTTTGCGGCAAACCAGCCAAGAGCCGAGAGAAGGTTTCGGCAGAAGAAGAAGGCAGAGGAGGGGGGATCCGAGACCTCCACGGATGTTGAACTCCTCCCAGCGGCAAACGAGCCACACAGCAGACTCTCAGCTGAAAAGCGCAGGAAAGCAAGCCTAGGGCCTCGGGGCCAGAGGGCAGGGGGGCCTAGGGTGCAGGCGCCGAAGCACAAGCAACGAACTAGGGTTTCGTTACCAGGTCAAACCGCTCCAGTCGAAAAAACTCCAAAACTTTGTGACAAGTTAAGTAGTTTATTTTCTCAATCTACCATGTTAATTTATAGAAAATTTGAAAATTCTTTTGGTCAAACTCAAATTAGTAAATAAAGATTAAAATCAAATTTATTTATATTTTTAGAAAAAAATAAATATTAGCCAATTTTAAGTTTACTCCAATTTATAAAGATTTAGTTACTTATTAAATCTTCGGTTCGTCGTCGCTGTAACTGGTGTTTTGGTTGCCACCGTCGATGTCGCTTTCTTTGTTGTGAAGGGAGTTGAGGGGGCTGGGGTGCGGCAGCTCCATTGTCTTTTTTCCTGTTTCGTGGCCCTCTTTTCTCCTGCAGGGTTGGAGTAAGGTGGATTCGCAGTTGTCTTGCTCCCGATTTCCTGCCTCTTTTTTCTGCTGCAGTGGAGTTGTGGTTGCAGATCTAATCTTCTGCCTTATTTCTCTACGGCTGGGTCTCGGCTCCCACGCTATGTTTCGACACTCTCCGCTATCTCACACTGTGGGGTTATCAAAGGAAACAACCAACTTCATAGACGAACCACCTGTTCAATCTTTTGCGGCTAGATCTAGATCTAATCTTCTGCCTTATTTCTCTACGGCTGGGTTCTAGATCTAATCTTCTGCCTTATTTCTCTGCGGCAGGGTTCTAGATCTAATCTTTTGCGGCTAGATCTAGATCTAATCTCCTGTCTTATTTCTTTGCGGTTGGGTTCTACGAGAAAGTAAAATATGGCTCCTAGCTTCGCGAAAATAGCTGTTGGCTCAGTTCCATCCGCTTCTAGAGGGCAAGCTCCTGCCCATATCGTCCGTGAAGCCCCAACTCCCACTGTCTAGGTGGTCCAGGTCTCACTCGATGAGGCTTTGAAGTTTTCTGAAAGTGCCCTAATCTGTCGGTTCAATGGTTTTTGGCCACGGCTGACAACTCTCCACAATTGGATTTCAGAGTTATGGAGGCCTGTCATTTCTGATGAAATTAATATCTACCATTGTGCTGGGGTTTCTTTATAGTAGATTTTGAAAATCCTGAAAGCAGACAATTTATTCTAGATTCCGGCCCTTGGTTTTGGGAAAACTCTAGCCTATTCATGAAACCATGGAACCCATCATTTGATCCCTCAACAGTAGTCATAACCTCAACAGCAGTTTGGGTGAGATTGCCAAGCATACCTTTGCATCTTTGGAATCTCTCCTCACTAAAAACCATTGGAAATGTAATTGGGAAATTTTACTACAGGTGCCCAGAAATAGAGGAATATGCTCGAACCACCTATGATGTGCATTTGTGTGGAAATGGACTTCAGTGCCGGATTCCTAGCTGAAATAAAGCTAACAAGTAAAGTCAATGTGTGGAACCAGAAACTCGATTATGAAAGTGTCCTCTTCAGATTTCGATCCTGCTTTGAGACAAGCCATCTAGCCAAAAATTGCCCAAAAGCCTCCTAGAAAAATTCTGCTAGAAAAAACCACCACAGATCTACATGGTGGGAAGGAGCACAAAAAGAACACTACATTGCCATCAAAGAAGAATACTCTAGAGAAAACTCTGAATCACAAGAAATCGGGCAAGAAAGAAATAACTCTTAAGACAAGCAGGGAGAAAGCTCCACCCAACAACAAAAAAGTGAACTCGACAACCCCTCAAGCATCAACAATTATGAAGATTCGAATACCGCACAAAATAAATCTTCATTTAACAGCAAAGCAGATCTCCTAGACCAAACTTCTTCTACGATTATCTTCAAAAGGACGAACACAATAGGTCGCGAAACTAAGACACCAATGTCCCAAGAACCAAAAGAGATGAAGGAGATACAAGATAAAGGAAGTTGGAAGACCGTAGAGAAAAAAAAAGAAAGCTACAACACCAATCTCGCCAAGAAAGACGAGGAGCCAGACAATTAAAAACTAAGAAAATTATAGATTCGATAGACCAATTTGGTCTGAGTGGACGATAACCACTATCATCATCATCATCGAGAAATTGAAAAAGATTTGCAAATTCTTTTGTCAAACTCAAATTAATAAAAAAAAATATTAAAATTAAATTTATTTATATATATTAGAATAAAAATAAATGCTAATCAATTTTAAGTTTAATCAAATTTATATAAATGGAATAAGGAATTGGAAAAATATTGTCAATAATATACCATCTATAATTAATTTTCTTATGAGTTTAAATTTGATTAAAAAAGTTTAAAATAAGATTTTTTTTATAAAAATTAAAAAATTATTTTACGAGAAGTTTAAATTCAACGTATAGTAGGATGATCATTCTTAAACTCAAGTAAAAAAAAAAGTTAAAATAAAATAATATAGGATGAAAACATACAGAAACTCAACTTAATTTTTCAAAATAGAAAAACTAAAAATTCAAATCCCATGATCAAAACAGACATGAAACCCAATGCCCCCCGGCAACTCCACTTTATATCCCGGAGTTGGGTAACCATGGTTTACATCTATAACGCACATCGGACCATATATAGAGACCAAAAGTCCCTTAACCTGTTCAGTCCTTTTAATATCTTTTAGGATTTGATTACCTGTTTTCTCCTTTCAATATCTTTTAGATCTGCAGTTAATCAAATTCATTTCGGAAGGTGTTGGAGGGGTTCACAAACAATGGAATTTGGCGGCATCTGGATTCTTTCACCCTCGATCGCTATAGTATCTTCTCTGGTTTGTTCTCCATTGATGCTGGAGGGAAATTTCATTTTTGTTATTGCACCTCAACGTCTTTACACTTCTACTACGGTTCAAAGCCAATTTATATTGTATTTTAGTTCTTCTTATTGAATTTGCAGGTTTTCTTGGTACTCCTATGGATCCTGACATATGCTTTGGATTTTTTAAAGGCATTCGAATCCAGTGCCAGGTGCGCCTTTAAACCAAACATGTAGAATTTGCCCTAAAATTTATCAATTCCCGGAAGCGAACCTCAGGTTTGTTTGTTAACCTTTCAGGATGGATGGATCAGCAGTATTTCTAGAGGATCCCACTTCTCTGAAAAAGGTAACTGACATCCATAATTAGAAAAAACATCTTAGTGTGAATGACTGCTTTGTTGAATTGAGATTAATATAAGGTATCAAACGTTCAATCTTTGGAAAACTCATGATGCATTCTTAAGATTGTAATGCTAATGGATATCAATAGGCAGTAATGCGAGATATGACTGATCTCGAGCCCACTTCTACCCGTGTTCGGAATTTAGATAAGTAAATGATAATTGCTGTGGGTTATGGTGTCAAAGGGCCTGTTTTGAAATCGTTAGCGCCTACTAGGGGAATGACATCGTGGTAGAGGCAGGGGTAGAGCCCTCGGGCTTGGGAGAGAATGCGGACACCTAATCAACGTCATTTCTTACCGAATAAGCATTGCTAAATTATGGCGTCGAATAACGTCAAAACCATCACTTGAACGGCTCTAGGAGTTTCTTCCCCTCAGCCTTGGATTTTAGGAGTGCCGAGCTTTCTTCCTCTTTCGCTTCTCCCACGGTCAAACAGCCAGGCATTCTGAGCCCTGGCCACTCCCCAGAGGATATCATCCGCCATTGCATTGCCCCCTTCGCAGTTATTGATGACTCTGATGAGGAGCCTATATCGTGGTGCCGTGACTCGACCTCTGCAGTCCGTTCTAGCAGGCCTTGACGTTCTCTCTTCTGTTTTTGCTTCTGTTTCAGCACCGAGGCTTTGTTGTATTTGGATCTTGTTTTATTTTATATGTTCTCTTCGCTTGATATTTAGCTTATGCCAGTCACTTGGTTCTTTATCTTCTCTGTTCTATGTTTTGATTGAGGAGTTGTTTTCACACTTTGACATGTCACGGATTATGTTCGTTAATTCCATATAAAATGGCCTAATTTTGTGGTCATTTGTCGACATTAATAAAACTATCAAACCTTATCTATCATAATCATGAAATACCTATGGAAAAGTGAGTCTATGAAGGACTGGTTTGGTGTCACACAAACACTCAATTTACTATTGTTCCTTTTATCTGTTTACGATACAATGTTATCGATCCAGTTTTGTCACCATAAGGAAAGCCCAGATTAGTCTAGAGTCATTGTAAATATAAACAAAATGAGCAATGAGAAGAGCACTGTCAAATTAAAATTGGCACGAGAAATAATCACGGGTGAAGTTTCTACTCGCAAAAGAACTGCAAATATTTGCAAAGTTAAATTCCACTTATGACTTTCAATATGAAGTCTGAAGATGTTTCAATCCACTAATGCCATTAGAGTAATGCATTTGCATCACAATCGAGCGGTTGTTAACAACAAAGATACTGATCTTGGGAGTGATGGTAGGGTGTCTAGAAATGGTGCCTTAGTGAAAGAAACCGAAACTGGCAAAGACAAAATTGAAGAAAACCTTTAATTGGTCACAAGTGAGTGCCAGGACAGAGAATATTAGTGCCAGGGCAGAGATTATTTTACCTAAGATTTTTTGATATGATTGTGTTAGACGTGCAGTAAAAAAGATTGCTCGTGTAATGCAAGAAACAATCAAGAGGAATGTTGGAAGGCATGTGATTTTTTTGTATAATGTTGATAAAATGAGAAGAACAAAAGCTTGATGAACAAAATCGCATATCCAAATTTGCAAGATTGGAGGATTGGGCATAATATGAAACAATCCTCGGTGAACATTGTTAAACATCTAGTATTGTAACAAGAATTGTTCTCAACACATACCAGTAATATTGTAGATGGATAGTCAAAGCATAATTCTATAAAACCTAGAAATGCCTCCGTGACATGAATGATCATACAACCAAGATATTTAATCCTCACGATCAATCAAATAACTCCATATAAACAAAATAAAGAAAGGGACACCAAGAATATATGATGAGCATTGAAAACGCTTGAAATAGTGTACTATATCTTCAAAGCATAATACACCAAGTGTATTTTATCATACACATACTTGTTCACTGATGGATAAATCTCAAGAACTCGACAGAGGAAACACTCAACCTGCCTCAAGAGAAAAGATCTCCAATCCGATAAATTACACATGCCAAATAAGCTCCTTTATTTATGCTATTCATCATTTGGATGCAGAGGGCCTTCTGCAGAAGTTCAAGTTGACCATTGTTGCAAATATCTTTGATTTCTTTTGATTTTTTCAAGTTGCTGATTTGTCTGATATTTTCAGAATTCTTTGTGCTAAGTTTATTCTTACCATATTTCCAATAGTTTTGGATATTTACCCTGATATTTCTGATAAGTTTCATTCTAGATCCCTGATGAGATATTCCTTGAAATATTATTGCAACATTGGGTTCAGTTATTCATATTAATCAGAAAAGTAACTTTTATTCATTTAATGAGCATGATAAATTGTGTTTAAGACTTAAGTACCCTCCCTAAAACACAACTTGGAGAGATTAGGAAGGTGGCATTACCATCAAATGCCCCCTTAATGACAACTTTTTAGAGTAGAAGTAGAGACCTAAATTTGAGAAACTTGGCCTCTGTCAACAATTTTGTGAAGCTATCAACAAGTTGATCATTTGTTGTGCCATTCTCAAGGGATATCACACCATTTTGTACCAGTGACCAACTTGAGGTAGTGTGCATGGACCTCAATATGTGTTGAAAATGTAGCGAGTAAAGGTCTTCTGGCTTGTGCCTTAGCCAATGAAGACCTCAATTTGTCTTTCTCTCAGTAGGAGTGTGAGCTCATGAGTTAGACTTTAGTTAGGATGAGTTTCTTTCCAATTTACTGGTGTTAAATTTGGCAACTAGGGCCAAACATCGTTTTGGACAACTTATGAGGCAGTTGATATTTTTCTTGGAATCCTCTTTTCGAGAGGTGTGGGATTGATCTAAAGATCATCCCATTCTGACATGTACAAATGAAGTTATGAATTTATTTTGATTATGGACAAATTGTCAAGGTCGGCCAGCCATCAAATTAGCCTCCTCCAGCCGTCAACGTTGCATATAAATACAAGGTGCCTCCTCCTCATTTTGGCATCTCATCTCATTCATCTTTCTTTCCCTCATCTTGATTGGGTGCAGATTTTTGGGCCTCTCTCTCCACACGTGCAAAAGGAAGATTGTCTTTTCTAGCTGCTACGTTGACCAGATTTGACCGAAATTTTAGGAGGCCGAAATTTCAGGAGGCTGACTTTGACCAGCATTGACCTTGTTTGACTTTGGTTTTGTGAGGGAGACTTCTGTTTGGGCAGCGTTGCATATAAATACGAGGTGCCTCCTCCTCATTTTGGCATCTCATCTCATTCATCTTTCTTTCTCTCATCTTGATTGGGTATAGATTTCTGGGCCTCTCTCTCTCCACACGTGCGAAAGGAACATTGTCTTTTTTGTAGTTGTTGCGTTGACCAGATTTGACCGAAATTTTAGGAGGTTGAAATTTTAGGAGGTTGAAATTTCAGGAGGCCGAAATTTCAGGAGACTGAAATTTCAAGAGGCTGACTTTGACCAGCATTGACCTTGTTTGACTTTGGTTTTGAGAGGGAGACTTCTGTTTGGGCAGGCTGTTGTTCTGGGCAAAAAAACAGAGGCAGTTTGACCCCTGTGTTGATTGCCCTAATTCAAGTTGATGTGTTGTTTGTTGACCAATTTTGATTGGTTATTTTCAGACTGTTTTGGGCTGCATTATCTCGCTGTTGGAGGCCAAGTTGACCAAGGTTGACCGAGTTGTTTTGGAGGTCTATTCAGCCTTGTTGACTAATGTTGACTTTCTGGTTAGGGATTTCTGTTTTTGTTGTTTTGATTGATTAGTTTGGGCAAGTGAATATTGTAAATTGTACTCTCCCTCTCTGCTGAACTTTTGAAGAATTATTAAAAGAATTGATCAAGGGTTTCCCCACATTGGGATTTGTCCTTGGCTGGTGCCATATCTTGTGTCCTCTTGTGTTGGCTTGTCTTCTACTGTTATTGTTTATGTTCTATCTGCATTTTACTATCATGTTGATGTGATTGCTATACTGGATATGATATTGGGCTAATAAAGAAAATTGAAGTAAAATTGCTCTAAGCATAGAACATACCATTGTTATCCTAAAATTAACATGGGATCGGAGCTGAGGTGAAGACAAAGCCCAGGCAAGAGTGAGGAGCAATCACTAAGAGGAGCAATCACTGATCAAGAACAAGTCTCAATGGCCTCCACATCCTACTTCAAGTTTGATGATAAGCTTCATCATAAGTCTGATTATGATGCATGGAAGATGTCTCTTGATTTGACTTTAGAAGAGCAAGATGTCATGGATTATGTGCAGGGAAAGATTCTGGAACCTCCTTCAAATGCACCAGCTGCTACTAAGACAAAGTACAAGAAGGGTGAAGTCAAAGCTAAGAATATCATCAGGGATTCTATTCATAAGCACTGAGTTGCTTACATCTCCGATTTGGATACATCAAAGGAGATATATGACAGGTTGATTGGCATGTTCAAATCTAGCAATGCAAATCAAATTCTTTTCCTCAAGAATAAGCTGAAGGATATAAAGAAGGGAAAAGGTGAGGATATTCAATCCTATTTCATGAGGATTACCGAGATAAAAAATGATCTTCTTTTGATTGGTGAAGCTATAGCTGACAGGGAGCTCACTCTCATTGCCCTTGGAGGTCTTCCTCCCGAATGGCATGTGTTCAACACTACCATTCTCAATAACGACAGAATTCCAGGTTTTGAAGAATTGATGACTAGATGTTCTCAAGAAGAAACAAGGATGATGGAATTGGAGATGCCTTCAAATAGGAATAATCCTACTGTATTCTTCGCTCATGCCAAGAGGAAGAACAATGTAGTTTCAAAGAAGAAAAGTCAAGGAAGATTGAGATTCAAAAATGGAAGGAAGGGAAGATGCTTTGTTTGCAACAAGTTTGGTCACTATGCCAGGGAGTGTCCAAATAGAAGGGACACATCTCATGATGATGATCACAATCATTCCAGGGGCAACAACAACAATCAAAGGAATGGTAGGTTCAACAACAAAGGGAAAAGGAATGCTTCCGCTACTCAACTTGGAAATGATCGAGCTTCTAAAAGAACAAGAAACTCTAGGTATGATGAGTCTAATGTTGTAAATTCTAAGCTAAAGGAAATTTATCTTATATCTGCCCTCTCTACTGCCTCTCCTCTAGATACTTTGGGAAATTGGTTGATTGATAGTGGTGCCTCAAGGCACTTCACCAGGTACAAGGAAGCTCTTTCAAATCTGATAGAGAAGGATACAAATTTGGAAATTATCCTTGGAGACAATGCCACCTATCCTGTGAAGGGAGTTGGGAATGTTACCCTTCAATTGAATCAAGGTAACACCGTTCATCTTCAAGAAGTACTATATGTACCTGATCTAAAGAAGAATCTATTGTCTATCTTGGTGGTGGAAGACAAAGGATTCAAGGTGGCATTCATCGCTGGAAAGGTACTTGTGAGGAAAAGAAATTTCAAAGAAGCATTCACTCTTGGATTCAGGGTTGACAATTTATATAAAGTCAGGGATGTGCCGAGGGAAAACATACAAGCAGACCATTCCCCTCAAGTGATAGCAAGACCACCGACATTTTGCAATTGGTTTATTCTGATCTATCTGGTATGTTGCCTATGACATCATTAGGAGGATATTTATATTAATTTATCTTTGTGCATGACTGCTCTCGCAGAACTTGGATATATTTCTTGAAGAAGAAGGATGAAATATTCTCACGGTTCCATGCCTTCAAAGCCTTGGTGGAAAATCAAACATGGAAGAAGATCAAGATATTGAGGACCGATAATGGAACGGAGTATGAGTCAAATGAATTCAATGACTATTGCAGGGAAGCTGGAAATGGCATTAGGAGGGTGACTACTACTGCATATACCCCTGAGCAAAATGGTGTTGCTGAAAGGAAGAATCATTCCATTATAGAAGCCACTCGTGCCATGCTTCATGATCAAGGACTTCCAAAGTTCCTATGGAGAGAAGCTGCCAACACTGCTGTGTACGGTCAAAATCGATGCCTTCATCAAGCATTGGACTCCAAAACTCTCGAAGAAGTTTTCACCAGTAAAAAACGTGATGTTTCTCATTTTGGAATTTTTGGTAGTCCTATATACTTTCATGTGCCGAAAGAAAAGAGAAGTAAATTGGAGGCATTTGGGAAGAAAGGAACTTTTGTGGGCTACAATGAAACTTCTAAGGCATATAGAATCTATGTGCCTGGTCAAAGAGAAGTAGAGTTGAGTCATGATGTCACCTTTGATGAGGATGCTGCCCTAAGGAAGATTAGCAACCTTCCTATTCCAAGGAAGGACAAAGAAGCAGATGCAGGAAATCAGGGAGATTCGTAGGATGAGCCGATACCTGATGTTGAAGAACCGATGGATCCCATTGATCCTCCTCCTCATGAGCCCTCCTCCTCCAAAAGGAGACCCTCATGGCTGAGGGAAACTCTCGAAGATGCCGAGAGACATGTTGCACCGAGGGGGACATTTCGTGAAAGCAAGAAGCCTAATAGGTACCAAGGGTACTTAACTACTATGAGCACCATTATTCAGTTTGAACCTTGCTCATTTGAAGAAGCTGTGAAGCAACAAGTATGGAAGGATGCTATGAACGAAGAGTACGAGTCAATTATGAAGAATGATGTCTGGGATGTGGTCCCTAGACCCCAAGACAAATCTGTTGTCACCTCTAAATGGCTCTACAAGATCAAGCATGGTGCTGATGGAAGTGCTGAGAAGTTCAAGGCCATATTTGTTTCTCGAGGCTTCTCTCAAAAGGAAGGTGTAGATTATGATGAGATATTTGTACCCGTTGCTCGCTACACCACCATCCGTTCGATTATAGCCCTTGCTGCCTTGCAAGGATGGAATCTACACTAGATGGATGTCAAGACTGCCTTCTTGCATGGTTCACTGAAGGAGGAAGTCTATGTGGAACAACCTCAAGGGTTTGAAGTTCAAGATCGTCAGACACATGTATGCAGGTTGAAGAAAACCCTCTATGGGTTAAAGCAAGCACCCCGGGCTTCGTATGAGAGGATCGATAGCTATCTAATGAAGCTGAGATTTACAAGAAGTGAAGCCTGAACCTTTACTTTAAGGTTGAGAATGATAGACCTCTCATCTTGGTACTTCATGTGGACGATCTCTTTTTGACAGGTGCAGAACCTCTTATTCATAAATGTAAGAGAGAGTTGGCTTCCAAATTTGATATGAAGGACCTAGGACTCATGCATTACTTCTTAGGGTTGGAGGTATGGCAAAAGCCAGGGGAAATTTTCCTTTCTTAAGGAAAATATGTTGTGAAGCTACTTGAAAGATTTGGGATGGTGGACTGCAACTCCATGACTACTTCGAGGGAACTTAACTTCAAGAAGTTATGCGGAAGTGCTGCCGGGCTTGATTTGGGAAATCCTTTTGAGTATCGTCAACTCATAGGGTTCCTAATGTTCTTGGTGAACTCCCGTCCGGACATATATGTTTTGCAGTGAACACATTGAGTCAGTTTATGGTCGAGCCTCATCACATACATTGGATTGGTGCCAAGAATCTCTTGAGAAATCTCTGGGGCACAATCACTTATGGACTGAGATACACTACTGAGAATGTTAGGCTACATGGTTACTTTGATGCAGACTGGGCTGGCAGTGTGGTGGATCGCAAAAGCACATTAGGATGTTTCTTCTCTCTAGGTTCCGCTTCAATATCATGGATGAGCAGGAAGTAGAAGTTGGTTGATTTAAGCACCGTTGAGGCCGAATACATTGCTGCTAGTTTGGCCTCCTGTGAAGCTATCTGTTTGAGGAAGCTCTTTAGTGAGCTGTTTGGACATGCGCTGGATACCACTGTGATCTTTGTGACAACCAGAGTGGGATTCATCTTTCTGAGAATCCCGTGTTCCATGATCGCTCTAAGAATATTGATATCAGGTACCAATTTATCCGGGATATGGTACAACGGGGAGCAATAAGGCTCCATCATATTGGGACTGATGAGCAGGCCGCTGATATTCTTACGAAGCCCCTCGGGAAGGTCAAATTCTTAACCTTCCGTGAACGACTTGGAGTCGTGGAGAGACTCTCTTATGAGGGTCCTGTATGAGATGGATAGTGAGCTCTGGGAGCTCCGGGGGCCTTGGGGTACTTCTTGGAGCGATGAGCGACCATAGGGTGAGTGGTTCACCTTCCCTTATTGGTGCGCGATGTACAAGGTGAGTGGTTCAGCTTCCCCTGTGATACCCCATAATGGCATATGCATTGGATGAGTGGTTCACCTTCTCCTCTGGCATATGAGCAGGATGAGTGGTTCACCTTCTCCTTTGGCATATGAGTAGGATGAGTGGTTCACCTTCGCCTGCCGGCACATCCTACCCATGCAGTCCGGGACTCATGGGAAGTACCTCTCATCTAGCCAATGAGTAGGTAAATAAGGATAGGGACCATAGTACTATCGATGGATGCATTGTGTACTACTGTACTCCCTATGCTAGGATGTTGATATTGATCTGGGATCAATGGAAACTGACTACGGGTCAGTTAGGAGTGGTATGACACACTCTCTATTGTTGGAGACTAACTTCGGGTCAGTGGAGAATGGTATGATACATTCTCGATCATTTTTTCTTTCTTCATGGTTCAACAGAGAAGAGCAGAGCAACGCAGTGCAGTGATAGGGATAGTACAGATTGTCAAACAGTTTGACAGGTGATGTTCTCCATAGTTGAGAGGGAGTGTTAAATTTGGCAACTAGGGCCAAACATCACTTTGGACAACCCTTATGAGGCAACTGATATTTTTCTTGGATTCCTCTTTTCGAGAGGTGTAGGATTGATCTAAAGATCATCTCATTCTGACATGTATAAATGAAGTTATGAATTTATTTTGATTATGGACAAATTGTCAAGGTCGACAACCATCAAATTAGCCTCCTCCAGCCTTCAATGTTGCTTATAAATACAAGGCGCCTCCTCATTTTGGCATCTCATCTCATTCATCTTTCTCTCTCTCATTTTGATTGGGTACGGATTTTTGGGCCTCTCTCTCTCCACACGTGTGAAAGGAAGACTCTTTTCTAGCTATTACATTGACCAGATTTGACCGAAACTTTAGGAGGTTGAAATTTCAAGAGGCTGAAATTTCTGGAGATCGAAATTTCAGGAGGCTGAAATTTCAGGAGACTGAAATTTCAGGAGGCTAACTTTGACCAGCGTTGACCCTGTTTGACTTCGGTTTTGTGAGGGAGACTTCTGTTTGGGCAGGCTGTTGTTCTAGGCACAAAAACTGAAGTAGTTTGACCCCTGCGTTGACTGCCCTAATTCAGGTTGTTGCATTGACTTTTGTTGACCAAATTGGACTGGTTATTTTTAGATTGTTTTGGGCTGCATTATCTTGCTGGTGGAGGCCGAGTTGACCAAGATTGACCGAGCTGTTTTGGAGGTCTATTTCAGCACTGTTGACCAACGTTGACTTTTTGGTTAGGGATTTCTGTTTGTGCTATTTTGACTGATTAGTTTGGGCAAGTGAATATTATAAATTGTACTCTGTCTCTCTGTTGAACTTTTGAAGAATTATAAGAAGAATTGATCAAGGGTTTCAAAAGATTGGGGTTTGTCCCTGGCTGGTGCCATATCTTGTGTCCTCTTGTGTTGGCTTGTCTTCTACTATTATTGTTTATGTTCTATCTGCATTCTACTATCATGTTGATGTGATTTCTGTATTGGATATGATATTGGGCTAATAAAGAAAATTGAAGTAAAATTGCTCTAAGCATAGAACATACGATTGTTATCCTAAAATTAACAACTGGACCAATGTTTTAAAACTTCGAGTTGGTCGAGGGTAGACTCCGACTCGGTATTGACTCGGTCGGTTCGATTTCAATGACTCGGTTGTTGTAAAAAATACATTAAATATTTTTTTTATTTTATAAAAAACCATAATTTTAAAGATTTTCATTCATGTTTCCAAACACACAGCATTAGAATATAGATAGAAGACAACATATGATTAAAGTAGGCTCATGAATATATCCATTATATCAAAATGGCACCCAGTGCACTGTCCAATACATACATGATCATGATATAGAGATCAAAACAAAAACACATAACCAAGGAGGCTAGAAATGGCCTCTACAACAAAAGTAAACTGTGACTAGTACTACTGGCTACTGCTAGAGGAGTTGAGATCATGTGGATCAATCTTTGGATCAGAGTTAGACAGGGGGCCCCATGGCTCCTCCTCATCATCATCTCCAACTGCAACTGTAGAAGTGGTAGCACTAGCAGGCTGTGTAGCAGCTGCATGCTGAGATAAACGAGATATGCGCTTCTGTCGTGGTTGAGCAGAGGAAGTGCCTGCAACTGGAGGACTTGCTGGCTCTGAGGCTGATGCTGGTACAAGTGGATCAAGATCTGCATTCAACTGAACATTATGTTCGAGTGATGCTATCGTCTGTAATTCATAATCCATATCCTCATCAGAAGCAAACTCTGCTGGATGACTCTCCATTACCCAATTTGATGTTGGATCAATGTCTTCCAACACAATGGGATCTGAATCAGGTCTTTTGTTCAGCGATTGGTTGCGCCTGAGCCGAAGGTTGTATTGGACATATACTAGATCATTTAACCGTTTTTGATCCAAATAATTTCTCTTCTTTGTGTGAATCCTCTCAAAGGCAGGTCAATTGCGCTCTCACCTAGTAGCACTGCAAGTTTGACTCAAAATACGAATTGCAAACTTCTGCAATTCAGGACAATGGCTACCAAAAGCCTCCCACCGTTGTGCTGCAAAAAACATATGAGTGTAATGGGTTAGTTCAACAAAATTACAAATTATATCCAACTTTCAAATTATAAACGATTTAACAAAATAAGTATTAAGAATTTGAAAATTGAAATTTTTGTTTACTTGGCTCATATGCTTCCCTTGCAATCTTTGCTAGGTTCTTCCCAAAGGTACTTGAGGCAGTGCTGAAGGTTGTGACCTGTCGGTGTATCTCTAGCTGATCACACTCCAATGGGATCATGCGATCAATGCAGTCAATCAATCCATCTCTAACCTCCCCCCTCAAAGCTCCTGTCGCCTTAACTTTATAATGATACCGTGGGTTCAAAAAATACCTAGCTGCATGTATAGGGCGATGGAGTTGATTGTTCCATCTTTCATAAATGATTGCCCAAATGGGCCCATACTTAGCCACTTTATCCTTGTATGCCCTCTTTATTTGCTCCTTTGCTTGATCCATAGCCTCATAAATGAAGCCCATAGCCAATCTTACCCCATCCACCAACCGCAACACCTTAACCAGTGGCTCAGCAAGCTTCACAATCTCTGCTGCCTTTCTCCAAAATATTTCTTCATTAACTTTCTTTTTCAATTCTTTGCCTTCCAGTTTGTGAGACCACTAGCTTTGATTCCATTTTTCACTGGAAAAAATCTTTTGCAAGTTTCTATGTTGTGAAAGCATAGATTGCAATGTCAAAAAATGAGTAGCAAATCTAGTGATGGTAGGCCTAATAATATCCCTGCCCCTTGTGTGTTTCCTCATCAGGCTCAAAATCCATGAATGACTATAAATAAATTTTGTTATGCTTTTGGCATGATCTACAATGTTTTGACCCAATCTAATTTGCCAATATCCTCAAGCATGAGGTCTATGCAATGTGCAGCGCATGGGGTCCAAAAGATGGTTCAGTGTTTTTTCTCTAACAGTTTACTAGTAAGAACATAGTTAGAGGCATTATCTGTGATGACTTGAACAACATTAGCCACCCCCACCTCCTCAACAATCTCATCCAATAGCTGAAACAAAAATTGTCCATCTTTTACCTTATCAGATGCATCAACTGATTTTAGAAACATGGTTCCCTGTGGGCAAAGATAAGAAAGTTTATGATGGTACGGTTTCTTTGATCAGTCCATCCATCTGACATGATGGTACATCCTGTTCTTGCCCATGAGTCCTTGAAATCTTTCAAATACTCATTAATGGAGGAAATTTCTTTCTGCAAACAATACCCCCTTAGCTCATTCATAGTAGGACCTTTGAAGCCTTTTCCAGCAGCATGTATGGCATCAAACATAGGCTCATAATATGGTGAACGGGAAGCATTGAAGGGGATATCAGCATCATACCACCACCTAGCTATGTAATCACAAGCAATCTCCCTCAATTCTTTCTTCCAATGGTCATCTAAAGTGGGTTGCATATGACTTCTACTAGCTTGAGGAGTATGTGCATCTGATGGAGAGGAGGGGGTGAAATAACTTTTGATATTCATATCACCCTTTTTCATTTTACCCTTTCCCTTTTCTTGAATAGATTCAAAAGAGGGAGGAACATATCGGAAGGGGTTGGATGCATCATTACAAGGGATAGAGGAAGAACCCTCAAAATCAAAATGGGGGTTGGTAGCCATCATTTTTTGTATATTCCTCTTCCTCCCAATTTCAGCCTCTAACTCTTTTTGCCTAGCCTTATCTTCTTTAAACTTCTCAAAGCTGGCTAACAAATCCTTCCTAATCTCCCCAATTTCTGGTGAGGTACATGGAGTAATTTGGCCTTTAATTGCCGCCAAGTGTTGTTTCAGCCTATTAATGCCCCCAGGACCTTCCTTAATTTTCCTATGGCAAAATTTGCAATGCATTTGATTATCAACCATTTCAACATATGCCCAAGCAACATCTTTCACTCTAGGTGCCATTTTTTGACTTGGAAATGAAAACAAAAAATCTAAAAATGAAAACAGAAAAAAAAAGCATTGATTCAATGTTCATTTTTTTCACAAAAAACACTCTTTTCAATTTCCAGATTTTCACATAAAATTTAATAAACAAAAACATTTTTTACAAGTGAAAAAAAATACCTCCAGGCACAAATTGCCTCCTCAAGGTTGCTCCAAGAAACCAACTCCTCAATGGAAAATGCTGCTCCAAATGGCTGCCCAAGAAGCTCCTCACTCCAGCTACAATGCTTGCCCAAGACTCCTCACTGCTACTCCAAAAACAAACTCAACAACTCCTCACAAACTCTCACTCAAATGCATGAGATGGCTGTGAGGAAATGAGAGGGGTTGGGTGGGTTAAATAAGGTTTAGGAGAGGGGAATGGACCCCAAAGACAAAATAGACAAACTAAAAACTAGTTTGGAGTCCCCCAAAAGAATGTTTAAAAAAAAATCGCATTTTTTCGTGGTTAATGGGCCGCTGTTTCAACCTGGCCGATTTGTTAGACAACCTGGCCGCCTGAACCGTTTCCTAGGCCAAGTCACAGATGGGGGGTCTGGCTCGGACCAACTTGGTCGAGTCGGTTTTGAGCCGACCGTTTTTGAAAACATTGAATTGGACTAATCGTCAAGATGGCATGTGTAGAGTTCGACCTTCAATTAAGTGGAATCTTCA
The DNA here is from genome assembly GCA_031772625.1 of Pinus tabuliformis. NCBI lineage: Eukaryota > Viridiplantae > Streptophyta > Pinopsida > Pinales > Pinaceae > Pinus > Pinus tabuliformis. Next base: position 1,168,874,558 of record CM062819.1, on the reverse strand, counting down.
TCAATTTGATTATAGAACGAAGTGGCAATTACCAGTGCAGTTAGAGCAATTTAGTCTTCAGTCTTGATTGAAGGGAGAATGAGTTAATACTCCAAGTGTTGATTGGAGAGAGAATCAGTTGGACTCTTAGTTAACTTGTCAATCAGAACTCGAGTTTCTAAATTGAGCTAGGCCCCTTGTATGCTCGAATTGGGTCTCTAAAGAGGAGGGCGAAGGCATAGGAAATCGTAGTTTTGTGCATAAGGACAAGACGACCCACGAGTTTGTGAGAGAGTCTTTGATTGTGGAGAGCGCAAAACTTGTGTCCTAAGAAGTAGGAGATCACAAGTGCACTAGAAAATAAGAGATTGATTATGCGCAGGGCTGAGGAGCTGGGTTCCTAAGAAATAGGAGGTAGGAAGTGCGCAAGTTAATAGGGATTTTTCCTATAAAATAGGAGCTGATCTGCGCTAGGAAATAGGGACCTAGTGTGCAAGGATTAAGGAACCTCTAGTGTGCAAAGATCAAGAGAATAAGAGCAGATTTTGCAAAGCAAGTCAAGGAGGCAACAAACGAACAATTCCGAGCTAGAGGGTCGAGATCAAGCAGTGATCAAGGCAAGCTGAGATCAATTGTATCAGCTGATATTTGTGAGAAGAAGCAGAACGCTTTCTCAGAGAGACAAATTGCTTTGTAATAGATTCAATTGCTCCAAGACAATCAATAAAATACCACATCAAGAAGCAGGTTTTCCCTATTGGGTTTCCTGAGAAAAACAAGTGTGTCAATTTGTGTGATGTGTTTTTATCTCTGTGTTTTATTATGCTGCTTATGAATTGTTAAGAGACTTTGTATCTTGGTGACAGTAAACTAGTTTTCAATTTTCAGTTATTAATCTAAGTACTTGCAAAGTTTTATGGAAATTTAACATGTTTGGTCTTGCTATGTGCAACTAGTTTCTAGACCACCTTGATCATACTTTGACTATCATGGTATATTGTAGGTGACTCCTTTTGAGGAAGTCCATGCTCATCCATCAAGTTACAACTCAGAAGTATATCTATTGCTATGTTCATTGCTCCTTTGTTGCCGATTCAATGATGGATAATGCAATGAATTGCCACTTCTTGCATGACCAAACAATCAGACCCAAACCAAGATGAAACACATAGTTGAAGGTAGACTTCCATTCATTGACATCACTAACCCAATTGGAGTTTGAATATCCCACCAACTTAGTATTACTCTTGTCGGGATAGTTTATTCTCATATGATAAGTACCTTCGATGCATTGCACAATCCCCTTTGTTGCGTGTAGATGTCTCTTTTTCAATTCTTTCATAAATTTTATACCATGCTAACAACAATAGTAATGTTAGGGCTACATTGAGTCAAGTAAACAAAGTTGTTTATACAAATCAACATCAACCTTTGGAGGGTCATACTTGTTGGTTAACTTGACTCCTCATCGATAAGGGGTAGAGCAAGCCCTACAATCTCCATCTTATATCTTGTCAACAAATCAAGAGTATACCTAGGTTGAGAAAGGACGATATCATTATTCAATTGCAACAGTTGGATTCCATGCAAGAAATGAAGCACACATAAGTTTGTCATTGCAAATGTGTTTTTCAACTTAGATTTTAAAACAATAATCAAATCACTTCTACTCCTAGTGAATCAAATCATCCCCATATAAAACAATCAAAAGTATCTCATCATCCACAAGCTTAACCTAAATATCATGATATGATTTGCAATGCTTGAAACCACAATGAAGAAAGAGCCCATCAATATCCTCATACCATGCTCGAGGCACTCATTTCAAGCCATATTAAGACTTGCACATAAGTGGAGCATTATTATCCTGCACAAAACTTGATGGTTGCTTCCAAAGTTATGAGAACCGAATCGGTGATCGAATCAGAAAACCCTCTGAACCGGGAATGGGTGAAAAAATCAGACCAAAAAATCGGTCGATATTCAAATTTTAAAGAAAAAACATATATATTCATGTGCATCCATATGAATCCAAAGAATTTATGCAGCAATAAGCAAAAGTTCTCATTTATATAGTATGTAAGGGTGCACATAACCAAAATAACATCAAGTGCAATCCATATTTGAACCAAAAATACATCAACAAACATGCTCTAGATGGTCTTTAGAATAAAAAATACCACGCTATAACAAATGCCTACTCATCATCAAAATCATTGATTTTCGTCATCAATATCACCCTCTAAGCATTAAAATAAGATAGAAAAAATGTAGCTTGTCATCTCAAGATTTTGTTTGAGTGATAGGTACATTTTTAGTAGGGTCATGATAGAGGAGTTCGGTAACCAGTGCCACTAAAATCAAGGTACATAGACGGCTTGGTGCTCTTGATTAAATACTAGTTCCATACCCTCATACATGATAAAATCCAATGGAAACATTGTAGTCCCCCTTAATCCTGAAACCTTGAAAAATTGTTAAGTTTGCGGGATTTTTGAGTGAGATCTAAAATTCTACTTTCTCCATATGAAATCGAATGGGGTCGGAACCACTCTCAAACTTCCTGAATCATTTCATGGTAATGTTACAAATTAAAGTAAAAGTGGACATTCTCCTTTATCTTCGTCTTTTTACTTTAAGAATTTAACATTACCATGAATTGCATAGCAATACTAGGGCCATAGACTTGAATATTAGGCCACGCTGCTAAAAAATTCTTGTTTTAAAAAAATAAATTGCATTTTGAACACATCTTTGGTCATATTGTACAGAACCGACCGATTCGGTACAAAACTGGCCAATTCAGTGAAAAAGGCTGGTTCGGTACTAAATTGGCCAGTTCTGTTACTACAATATCTATTCCACATTGTTCTCTAGGCCTCCATGTGTGGATGTCTTTCAAGGAGCTACTTTCCTTATTAGTCATGTCGACAATTTGATCGAATTGGGCGATTGAGTTCAATGACATTGCACAATTGAATGTAACACAAGTATGTAGTGTTGAGAGTCCCAGGCTTCATTTAAAAATGCCAAGTGGTTCATGCACCCACTCCTATTTAAAATTGATAAGAGGTACATGAAATCTAGAAGAGATAATCTTTGATCAGGGTTGATTATGCCTTGGGGGATTGATCCTATTATGTATGGTATTAGAGACACTACGTGGTACTATGAGTAGCATGGTGAATTGTTAGAACGGTTCCCAACCCAATTTCAAGTAAGGTGTGATATCAATTCTGAGATTTCTCTTTGACCAACCATGCTTACCTCATGTATTGCATGCCCCGTGAAAGTGTACAAATCGATGATTGTTTCCATGCTAGTTTTCTAATTTCCACATTTGGTTAAGTTGAGAGAAGCTAACTTGATGGAGATGTCTTTTTGGTAGAGGATGGCTCTGTTTTCCGTTTAGTTTACGACCTTGTTTCTTGAGTGATATATGTGAGAGGACTTTATTTGTTCAAATGCCAAAGACAATTTTGTGGCTAATTGGACTAGAGTTGAGATCCTCCAATGTTGTGGTGTGGCTTTCCTATTGATGTAGACCATAATGATTTTGGAGTCACCTTTAACCTAGACCTGGGTGAATTGATTTTGCTTGGCAAGGATTAGGCCATCAATCAAAGTTATGTTCTTGGCCTTATTTTTAGAACAAGGCCCCAAGAAGCTAAAATTTGCATGAAGGAGCCTTTGTGAATTATCTTATATTACATTCCCTACCCTTAGACAATAGCACTTGAGCCTTTGTGAATTATCTTTTAGTACATTCCCTACCCTTACACAATAGCACTTTTACCACCCTTGTTGAAAAATGTGTAACTAGGTTCGGTCTTCATTAATATGAAATGTACTTTTGATTCTTGTATATTGTAAAATGAAAGAAAAATTATTATTGTTATTTTGAAGCATGGGTTTCATGCTCAAGGTCTTTTATTTTCAAGGTCAAGCATCCATTAAGTGCTTCTAGGGTTTGTCCTAGGTCAAGAAGTCAAAATAGTCATTGTCATGTGGTGAAGACCCATCGGGCACATTGTAACTTGTAAAAAGTTTTTTTGTTGTTGTTGTTGTACTTAAAAGTGTTAAAATACCCTCCAAGACCAAGTCGGCCTGCCAGCTAAGAAGTCGGCCTAATTTGAGGTACTTCGTCCACCTTGGAAGCCTATATATAGGAGGGAACTCGACCTCCTATGGACACAATTCATTCTCTCATCAAGCAAGTGAAGGAGAAGAAGAAAGAGGCTAGCGAAGGAAGAAGAAGGACGAAGATCAAGTGATTGGGTTATTTCTCTCTCTCTCATCACATGTGCGAAGGAAGGAGACTAGGGTTTTTGCTGTTGGGTTAGGGTTTTGCTGCTGTAGGATCGAACTTGGAGAAAGTGCAGAAAGAAGGTCGAAGGAAGGCTCATTAGGTCATCCTCAAGCCCTAGAAGAAGGAGAAACTCAAGCGAAGGTCTCAAGAAGTCTTGGAAGCCCAAAATAAGCTTACATGTGTGGAAGCAATTATTGCTGGGAGGGATGAAAATTTAAGACCTGCAGTAGAGGCCGAAATTCAGTAGCTAGGGGTTGAAGTTGTGTTGCTGGAAGAGATTTCACTGGGTTTGACTTGGACAAAGGAAGCACATCATCAAGAAGGTCGGACTTGGTCTTGGAAGGGTATTGGTCTTGGTCTAGAGGTCTTGGAATTCGTCAATTGAGGGATCTATAAGAAGAGAAGAGATTTGTGGGTTTTCCTCTCAAGTGGAGAGGTTTTGGCCCTGGCTTGCAGCCTATATCCTGTGTTCTTGTGTTTTGTTGATCTTCTTGTTTTGGTAGCTGTTTGATGATAAGAACAACATAATATTAAGAGAAGAACATAATAAGTAAGAAAAAGTAAAAAGACATCACAAACAGTGATTGAGTATAAGGGAAATCATTCGAACTATTGCCCTATAGATTCCTCAACATGGCTTCAGAGCTAGGGTTGGCTAAGGGCATGATGAAGATCACTACTCCCTTGAAGAAGTTTCTAAAGAAGTGTTTGAACATAGCAAGTCATCTCAAGAAGGGAATCAAGGCATTGTGGAATCTCTTATTTATCAAGAATGATATGACCAAGATATCTACAAAGGACAAAGGACTATTCTCAGCTCTTATTGGCACGTTTGAAGATGAGAACATTCAGGTAATCAATAGTGGAGCGTCAAGACATATGACTGGTGAGCACAAGCAACTAAATACCTTATCAAGAGGGAAATCTTCTTACTCCATTGAGCTTGGTGACAAGAAGAGCTATCTTGTAAGAGGAATTGGATCAACCTCGTTGGAGCTAGAGAATGGAGGAAGTATTCATCTCAACAGCATCCTATTTATTCCAGGTTTGCAGAAGAATCTACTTTCTATTTCATGTCTAGAAGATAAGGGAGATAGAGTCGCTTTTATAGATGGAAAGGTTGTAGTATGGGATAGAAACTCTAGCATTGACAATGCAAAGATGATTGGGATTCAAGATGGAAGACTCTACAGATTGCTGACTCCCCTCTCTCAAGCTTTGGTTCACAATGAAGTAAACCCATGTGAACTTTGGCATAGAAGGTTTGGTCACCTTCACTACAAAATATTACCAACTCTAAATTCAATGGTGAATGGCATCCCCGAACTCAAGGAGGCTCATATGAAGGAGTATGCAAGGGATGTGCATTAGGCAAAAATGTCAAGAGACCATTTGGAAGTAGTGCTTCAAGGTCAAAAAAAATTCTAGATCTCATTCATTTCGATGTTTGTGGTTCTATGTCTACAAAGTCTCTTGGAGGTCATCTATGTGACATTCATTGATGACCATTCAAAGAAAACTTGGGTTTATTTGCTGAAATCCAAGGATGAAGTATTCATCAAATTTCAAGAATTCAAAGCTGAAGTGGAGAACCTTATAGAAAGAAGAATAAAGATTCTAAGGTCCGATAATGGAGGAGAATATACTTCAAAGGAAATCATAGCTTTCTATAAGGAGTCTAGGATTAAGAGGGAGCTGATAGTCCCATACAATCCCAAACAAAATGGAGTTGCAGAACGAAAGAATCGATCTATTGAAGAAAGTGTAAGAGCCATGTTACATGATTAATATTTGCCAAAATTTCTATGGGGTGAAGCAACAAAGACTGCTGTATATATTCAAAATCGAAATCCTCACAGATCACTAGACAACATGACTCCTGAAGAAGCATTCACTGGGAGGAAACCATGTGTGGACCATCTCCAAATATTTGGCTGTCCTGTCTATATCACATACCGAAGGATAAGAGAAAGAAGTTGGATCCTACAAGCATGAAGGGAACATTTGTTAGCTTTAGTAATACTTCAAAGGCATAGAGGATCTATATAAAAGAAGGACATCGAATAGAAGTTAGTCGAGATGTGATATTTGATGAAAGTATTGCATTTAAGAAATCAAAAGATCTCCCGATGGACTTTGATGACGAAGAACTTCCTATATATTTGAAGAAGAAGGTACCAATGAGGAAGAAGATTCAAATCATGAAGATGAAGGTCCCAGTGAACCCATGCAACCTATGGTCATCCCTGAAAGTAGAAAGAGACCTAATTGGTGGAAATCTACTCTTTTAGATGCAGAGGAACATGGAGCAGCCAAAGGCACATTTAGGGAAAGTAAGAAGCCCAAAAGATAATCTAGGTATGTAGCCTATATGACAAAACTAATAGAAGCAAAACCATCCACCTTTGAAGAGGCTGTCAAACATCAAGAATGGAAAGATGCTATGAATGAAGACTATCAATCAATAATGAAAAATGGAGTTTGGGAGATTGTACCTCGGCTTGAAGACAAAGTTGTGGTAACTTCCAAGTGGATCTACAAGATTTAATATGCAACAGATGGAAGTATTGATAAATATAAGGCAAGATTTATGGCTAGGGGCTTCTCTCAATAGGAAGACATCGATTATGAAAAGACATTTGCACCTATAGCAAGGTATACATCAGTGGTCTCTTTGGCAACATCAATGGGATGGAACATCCATCAAATGGATGTCAAGATTGCATTCTTGAATGGCACTATTGATGAAGAAGTCTATGTAGAGAAACCCTTGGGATTTGAGGTCAAAGATAGAGAGACTTATGTTTGTAGGTTGAAGAAGGCATTGTATGGCCTTACGCAAGCACCAAGGGCATGATATGCAAGGATGGATGCATACCTACACAGATTGGGCTTCTCGAAGAGTTATGCTGATCCAAATCTCTATATCAAGGTTGTGAAGGATGAGACCGTAATCATTCTTCTTTATGTGGATGATCTTCTCATGATAGGTGTGGAAGGTCGTATCCAAGAATGCAAGAAGAAACTAGCAGCAGAATTCGACATGAAGGATCTAGCGCTGATGCACTATTATTTGGGACTCGAAGTTTGGCAGGGACCTGATGAGATTTATCTAGGTCAAGGAAAGTATGTGATCGAGATGCTGAAGAGGTTTGAAAGGATGGATTGCAAACCTATGACTACTTCCATGAAAAACTTGAAGAGGCTAAGAAGTTCCGAGTCAAGCCTTGTGGATCCGACCAAGTATAGATAATTGATTGGCTCGCTGATGTACCCGGTGAATACTCGACCGGACATATGTTTTGCGATGAATATTCTCAGTTAGTTCCAGGTACAGCCCAAGCATGATCATTGGGTAACAGCTAAGCATATACCGAGATATCTGCAAGGAACAATCCATTATTTCCTGAAGTAGGATAAGAGGAATGATGTCCACTTGATTGGATATACAGATTCCGACTGGGGAGGCAGTGAACATGATTGAAGAAGCACTACTAGAGGATGCTTTAGTTTGGGATCCTCCATGATCTCCTGGATGAGCAGAAAGTAAGAATCGATTGCTTTGAGTAGCGCTGAGGTTGAATATATTGTAGCTTGTGAAGTAAGCATAGAAGCTGTCTGGTTGAGGAATCTGCTGTTTGATTTGTTTAAAGGACCAATGGACCCTACAGTGATACATTGTGACAACACCAACTGTATAAGGTTGTCCGAAGACCCAGTGTTTCATTGAAATGCAAAGCATATAAATAACAAGTATCACTACATTTGAAAGCTGGTGAAGGATGGAGTGTTGCAACTACGATATATCTCCATTGATGAGCAAGTAGCTGACATCTTGACAAAATCTCTTCCTAACAAGAAGCTTGTGTATTTGAGAGACAAGCTTGGACTAGTTGACATATCCTCCCTAGTTGAGAGGGAGAGATAGATACATCATTCTTGTCTTCACATTGGGAAGAAAGAATGGAGGATTGGGTAAGCATTTGACATCCGATAATCTTTGAGGATGAGGTAGGGCATCTGAGATAAGAGTAGTTGTAGAGGACTGATATTCTTTGAGGACTGGGAATCCAAGATAAGAATAGTCCTAGAAGGACATATCCTATGAAAACCCGGGTGCGGTATGTGCCTTGAGAGACAGTGATGATGGTGTATTTTATTCATTGCTCTTGCCAACATTATGCTCTGATCTTGTGGAGAGATAGAGCTGTTAGTCAGGGCCTTGTTATGTGACAATGCTTGATGGTATAATGCTAAACAAATGGGTTACCAATTTGACTCTTCTTATGAGATATCTTCAGATTGAGAATGTCCATGTACCATTTATGAATACATCCCTAGTTAAGAGGGAGCGCTGAAAAATGTGTAACTAGGTTTGGTCTTCATAAATATGAAATGTACTTTTGATTCTTGTATATTGTAAAATGAAAGAAAAATTATTATTGTTATTTTGAAGTATGGGTTTCATGCTGAAGGTCTTTTATTTTAGAGTTCAAGCATCCATTGAGTGTTTCTAGGGTTTGTCTTAGGACAAAAAGTCAAAAGAGTCATTGTCATATGTTGAAGACCCATCGGGCACATTGTAACTTGTAAATTATTGGTGTATTTAAAAGTTTTAAAATAACCTCCAAGACCAAGTCAGCCTAATTTGAGGTACTTTGTCCACCTTGGAAGCCTATATATAGGAGGGAACTTGACCTCCTATGGACACAATTCATTCTTTCATCAAGCAAGCGAAGGAGAAGTAGAAAGAGGCTAGTGAAGGAAGAAGAAGGATGAAGATCAAGTGATCACCTTGGAAGCCTATATATAGGAGGGAACTCAACCTCCTATGGACACAATTCATTCTCTCATAAAGCAAGCAAAGGAGAAGTAGAAAGAGGCTAGCGAAGGAAGAAGAAGGACGAAGATCAAGTGATTGGGTTATTTCTTGCTCTCTCTTATCACACGTGTGAAGGAAGGAGACTGGGGTTTTTGCTGTTGGGTTAGGGTTTTGTTGTTGCAGGATCGAATTTGGAGAAAGTTCAGAAAGAAGGTTGAAGGAAGGCTCATTAGGTCATCCTCAAGCCCTAGAAGAAGGAGAAACTCAAGCGAAGGTCTCAAGAAGTCTTGGAAGCCCAAAATAAGCTCACACGTGTGGAAGTAACTGTTGTTAGGAGGGCTGAAAATTTCAAACCTACAGTGGAGGCCGAAAATTTGTAGCTGGGGGTCGAAGTTGTGCTGTTGGAAGAGATTTGACTGGGTTTTACTTGGACTAAGGAAGCACATCATCAAGAAGGTTGGACTTGGATTTGGAAGGGTATTTTTCTTGGTCTAGAGGTCTTGGAATTCATCAATTGAAGGATCTATAAGAAGATAAGATATTTGTGGGTTTCCTCTCAAGTGGAGAGGTTTTGGCCTTGGCTTGCAGCCTATATCCTGTGTTCTTTTGTATTGTTGATCTTCTTGTTTTGGTAGCTTTTTGATGGTAAAAACAACATAATATTAAGAGAAGAACCCAATAAGTAAGAAAAAGTAAAAAGACATCACAACCAGTTACCAAGTATAAGAGAAATCATTCTAGGATTACTCTTGGATGCTCTATCGAAGTTTAATTTGACTTGGGCATTGTTTGGGGGAATCCAAACTAGTTGAGGTCTCAAATGACTATATGAGAGTTCGAAGATGTTCAAGGCCAAGTAATTATTCTTCTTTACACACTTTCATATTTCTTGTTGTGACACTTGGCAACTTCAAAGATGGCCAATGGCTTTGGTAAAGATGGTTTTGGAGAGATGTTCTTATCCTTGATATCCTATCATTCTTAGCTTTCCATACCATCCACATGATGAAAGTTGGAGTTGTGGTCCAAATAATTTGTAGCCTTGTTGATTTCCACGACTCTTCCCTCATACTTTTGGAGTAGGCTAAGGGCCACACTTTACAAATGGATATTGTTGCCCATTACAAACTCCCATACCTGCCATACCTTGCTTGTAAATGGATGTTACAACACAATGTGGGAACTGTTGTTGCTGAATGAATGAGGATTAGGGGGATAGCCCTTACTCTGAGCGTTTTGCGGTGCCTAGACACTTTGTGCGACAACAGGAATTATCCTTGATTTTGCTTCTGCATCCCAGGCAAATCAATGGTCTTTGGATTCCCTTATGGCAAATGGATTTTGTTGACCTATGTAACTGGACACGTCCAAATGGCCCTCTTGTCATGTATTTCGTGTGTTGGACATAAGTACATGAGGGCATGTGTCAGACTTGTGTTCTGTATGTCAAACAAATTTTCTTGACCTATGTAAGTGGATGCATCCAAATGGCTTACGTGTCACATATTTTGCATGTCAGACACGAATATTTGAAAACACGTGTCTTGTTCATAGGACACATGCCAAATATATGTCGGACACGTGCCTCCAATGTGGACATGTGTCCTATGCAAAAGTGGCCTCCCATAAAATCACACTTTCTCCTCATCTTGGGTTCTAGCTCAAGTGGTTGGGAGCATGGTTTGCTCTCCCCTCCGCTTGGGTTCAATTCCTACAAAGGGACATGTTGGCCCGTTGTGATAAGGCTAGAAGGGTAGGTGTCCCCACTACAAAGGATGTCTTGACCCTTGCTAAATCATAAGTTATGTGTTAGGTGCTGCCTCGTGGGCTGCTGGCACTAGCCTAGGGGTTATAGGGGCAGCTGCTAGAACTAGCCTAGGGGTTATAGTGGCAGCTGCTAGCTTTGAACTTGGGCCTTGCCCAGGTCATCCTGATGAGTTACCAATTCCCATAGATCTAAAAGAAAAAATCATACTTTTCCCCTCATTCAAGCTCATTTTCACTCGCATGTTGGAGGTCTAAGAGGTTTTTGAGTGCAACTAAGGGTTATTATGCAGTGTTAGAAGGGATTCCAAGTAAATGGATTTGTCCACCAGTCTTCAAGATTTTTGATACGAAAGTCCATTTTCTTCTTCATTTCAAAGAAATCATGGCTCAGTCATCAAGGGAGGTTTATGAGGGGTGGGATTTCATGATTGAGTCCATGAAGTCCATTATTTTACAGAATGAGTGTCCTGAGTATGGGACAACAGTGGAGACTTTTTCCCCAACATATAGGATATTCTTGCCAGCAGGTGGGATAATATTTGTACACCTTTGCATTGCTTGGCTCACTCATTGAATCCAAAATACTATAACAATGATTGGTTCAATGGTGGGCCTTCACGCATATTCCCTTCTCACATGGATGGTGAGATTTCATAGGAGAGGAAGGATGCATTTAGACAGATATATTAGGATAGAGCATCCCTTGATGAGGTGGAGGAGGCCTTTGTAGAGTTTTCCACTGGAGCTGGGAGATTTGGAGGCTATGATGTGCAGGGGGGGCTGAAAAGCCCTATGCTTGGTGGGCAACCCATTGGAATTACCGCCTATATTAGCGATGACTCAATATCTATGTAATTTTCTTTGATATAGACGACTTAATGAGAAAGCTGCAGTTTATGGTTCTAATTTCTTGTATGTTTTTCATTTTATCATCATTGATGTACTACGAGTTGTACGAGTGAATTTGAATCATGATCATGTAAATGTTCTAGTTTCTAAATTCTAATTTTTTTTGGATCTTTGTCTATAGTTCATCTTTTTATGTTTAATATATATATATATATATATATATATATATATATAACATGTCCACTGGGTCCTTATTTTGTGTTTGTTGTGTCTTGAGTTGGTCATGTGTATTTCTGTGTTCTCCATGTCCTGTGTCATTGTGTCGAGTGACCTAGCTTTTGACAGAAATTTTCTTTTCAAGGCTAGTAGAGTCAAGACTCAGATCTTTCCCCAGCAGCATGGATGCCTGAATAGTGCTGATTTCATCTAGAGCTGTGAGATATACAAAGTATTTCCCAAACTTGGAGTTATATAGAAAGATATCATTGCCAAGGATCTGAGGGATGGTTCTGTGCTGAAAGGTTTCCCTTAGGTGATTGGTCTGCTTCTTGTTCAGATGCACAGGCTAGTGTCTGGTGTGAGTGTACTGTGTGGATGAGGAGGAGGCATGCATCTGATTCAAAATGTGTCAAACTTGGGACAAATTGTGCTGTGCGTTTTCATCTTTAATTTGAGGGTTTTGCTCTGAACTGATAGCAGGGTAACAATTTTAAGGGCTGTGCCAGAAGTCTACATTTACATCTCATTTTTTCCAGAAGTGTTGGTCTGCTATGTGGAATTGGCTTTTGATCATGCCGTTCCATATAGGGGATCCTTTTGGGAGATTGGAATTGTGGAGAAGAGTGCTGGGTTCTTCCCTGTTGAGATAATTGTGCCTTATTTTACTGCATAAGGCATTTGGTTTTATTATCATTCTGCATGCCGGTTTAGATGTGAGAGCCAGATATATTTGACTGAACAAACAAGAATATTTGATGCACAAATACTTTAATTTCAGCAACAAGATCCCACACAACAAATATCTAATGCTTGGGCCCTGTACTTCTCTACAGTGAAATATGCCCACACAGTGATGTCTGCTGCATGAGGAGGGGGGAGGGCAGGATGCTTGTGATTATCTTGCTGCACAAGGAGTAAGGGCACGCAGGATGCCCCTGATTGTCTTGTTATACAAGGAGAGAATGAAAATAGGATGCGCTTGCTTTGCTCCTTGGGTAGGGTGAGCACCTGTCTGTTCTGTTGATTCTGGAGGACTGTAATGTCCCCTTTTCAGAGCATTGGGAAGAGAGTTTAGCTCAGTAGCCTAGCCATTCCCATAGGCTACAGATTAAAAAGTAATGATGTAATATATGGGTATTAATTAACATGTGCCAAAGGAAAAAATATTATAGGTCACTTTAATAAAAGAGGAAAAAGACCCAAGCCCCAAGAGGGTTAGCTCAATTGGTTGAGTCCTCGTTGTGGAAACACTTTTGCTAATGAGAGGTCACAGGTTCAATTCTCTTGACACTCTCGGGGTTGGGGTCCATGGTTGAGCTGACAAGGAGTGATCCCTTCAGGTGGATCTGCCAAGTGCAAATATTCTGTGGACGTAGCGGTCACCGATCTCCGGGGTCTGTGAACCACATAGAAAAAAGAAGAAGAAAAAGGCCCATGGTATTTACCCATGGTATTTTGATAGTCCATGACTATTAAAGGAGATGAGAGCTCACTCCTTAGGTAGGCATTTGGATTATTGTTTTGTGTTGTTTAGTTGAGCTCTTGGAGCTTGTCTGGGTAAGAGCCCATATTATGTAGAGGCTTAGTTTCGGTGGTAAGTGATAAGCCCTAGTTGATCCAATTAGGAGGGGTTTCGGTATTGAGATATATACCCTAGCCACTCGAAAAAGGAGGGATCAAATCAGATTTGCTCACTGGGCTTAACATGGAGATCGTGAGGAGAGGTCAACCAGATCTCTCACATGTGCATAACGTTGGAGGAGCCGTTGTCAACCATACAGATATCTTGCTAGTGTTTTTAATAGGTTGTTAGAACCATATTTGGCACGTATTTCCAGATCCATATTTAATATAATAAGGTTGGGTTTTGCTGCATAAGTCAAGTTTATTTTTGAGTTGTTGCATTTCTGAGTTTTCATATTGCCAAAATTGACTCGTTGTGCCGATAATTTAACAGTGCAAATTGTGCAATTTGATTGGGTTTTAAATAAAGAAATTTATGGTGCAAAATTCCGAAAATTTTAGTCTTTATTTTTCTGGATAATACAATGTCATTGAAGCTGGTTTTCCTGCCAACTTGAGGGTTTAAAGGGAAATTTTGTTGCTTGGATTCGTAAGTGTTTGTGGTAGTTGATTTTCTTATATAGGGTCAATTTTAATTTGTGGGAGATGAAACCCTAGCGTAGGTCAAAACCCTAGTGCAAACAAATGATTGCGGAAAGCCAAATTATTTTATTGCTGGGGTGAGTTTGAGGTGAGTTCATTTGTCAGGGCCAGATTAGTTTATTATAGGTCGAGCACCATCAGGAGGTCGAATTATCTCATTGCAACAAAATATTATTTAGGGCTGAGCAACCAAGTTAGGGTAGTCGAGACCCTATATGTATGGTTGAACTCCTATTTGTTGAGGGTTGAAATGATCCAAGAGGGCCATCTGTGTGCTTGCCCAAAACACGTGCTTCATTGGGTTGATCAATTTGAGTTGGGAACTTGTTGACTCATCATCCTGGTTTGACAGCGCAGTCATCATTCTAGGTTGGCAGTGGCCCACTTCTGTTTTTTAATGGTTATATTTGGCTGTGACCTGGTACTATTGAGCTCGAACGCACAAATTCGTGTTCGTTATTGGCCACTGCTAGATACCAGTGACCTGTGACCAAACTGTTGCAACGTGACTCAGGTTGCCTTGAAAAACTGTGGAGGCCGTGTTTTAAACTTTTAGTGCTTATGGAACCATTGAGTCCATCAATGAAACACGATTTATTTGAATAAGATTCTGTGGAAATAACAACTGTAAGCATTGAGCTATTGCATGTAGCCATAGAGGCTGAGCCGCTTGTGCAGTGATAGGGCACGGAGCTGCCCTGCATAGTGTGAGGAGAAGCATGTGCTGAAATGTTGCCGTCGAAAACCCTAGCACGATTCTATTTTGGGTCCAGTTGCTTGGAAGACCAACACAGTGATGCACTAAAAATCCTATTTAATCTCAGGCCGAGCTAGAGACTGTGTTGTTGTGGCTGAGATTTCCAATCAAATTCATCTGAGAAGGAAGGGCCAAACTGCAACTACGCAGAGACATTATTTAATTGGAGGCTGAAATTATCATAACTGTGCGATTGAAATTGTCCAAGGTAGAGGGTCGAATAAATTATTGCCTAGCATACAAACAAGGTTTGTGGGACTCATCTTCTGTTGTCGAGTTGCTAAGAAGACCTGAGTGAGTGACTGAGGTATGCAACAGTTATGTTAAATTATTGTGGGATCTATTTGCAACATTAAGAAGCTAAGTTGCTACTAGCAATCAGGTCGAATCTCCAGTTTGAAGGACCACATAACTAGCTAATCATGGGCAAGCAATCTGAGGTTTTATTCACCGACAATATCTCTAAAATTCTGTAGTAGCAAGATTGAAGATGAAAACTCTGCAACCATAACTTATTAGACAATACTTGGCAGGCAAGGGATTTTTTGTAATAAATTACATTCAAGGGATTAGTGTGTTGATCGTTTGTAAAGGTGGAATTTGAAAATTTGTTCATGGATGATAGATGGAAACATGATTTAAAAGGCATCACAATTTCCATGAATAACTTGGTGAGAAGGCAACAACAATTCAACAGTGCATCAATGGGTTCTTTAGACAATAATGTTCTTACGAAGCAAAGAACATAAAAAATCAGCGAACCCTTCTCCAAAGGAGTCCATATTACTCTTTAGCAAAAGCAGCCGAGGTATCTACAGAAAGAAAAGGACGTGGGTAATTGGCTTGTTGTACCTGGATCAAATTTGAAGTTTATGAAGACAGAGGATGTTCTCTTTAAGTTGGAGGAGTGAAGCCATCCATGCTTGCCTTGATTCAAAACATGTTTATGGAACATCCTTGTATGGAGGTAAGACATGCAGTTGCTTCTTGCCTCTGTGAGATTAGAAGAATAATTGTTCCTACTCGCCCTTACAACGATGACATTCTAAGAAGGGTATTACAGCTGATTGTGGAAAGCAATGTTGTTAAAAGCGCGATCGGGATTTAATCGGCGCCGGAAAAAAAGCGGAAAAAATCGTTAAAATCGGGAAAAAATCGGAAAAAAGCGGGAAAAAATCGTTTGGCACAAAAATATTCATTTTTTTTCATTTTTTTTCAATTTTTTTAATATCTAAACCATATACAACATAAAATAAATACATTGACACATAAATATGATAAAAAAACTAATATATAAGATGTTTAATATCATTTCTAGCGCTAAAATCACACATAACATTGAATCATGTCTTGAATAGTAAGTCCTGAGTCCCAAGTCCAACTCAACCTCAAAATATCAACAAAAAATATGATAATGTATCTCATCATGTCATAATGTCATATACAATAAAATGAAAGTCTAATCCTATTGATTTCCTCTGCCCCTCTTGCGAGAATATGGCACAGCTTTCTCTTTCCCTCTAGATGTAGAAGCTGGTGCCTGTGCTGGTGGAAATGGCAGTGGAGTCTGACGTGCTCTAGAAGCTAAAGAACTAGTAGTAGCAGCTACAGGAGGCTGAGGTGGACGGAGACCACGTCCTCTACTGGTGGTAGTGGTAGCCCGGGTAGCCCGGGTAGGCGGTGTCACCTCCTCCTCCTGCTCCTCCAACTCCTCCTCCTCCTGCTCCTGCTCCTGCTCCTCCTCCTCCTCCTCCTCCCCCTCATCCTGCACTAACCAATCCTCAGTGGGATCCATGAGAGGCCTCTCGGTCTCAACCCTCCATTCAGCAGTGGTGTCAATCCCATCCAATGAGATGGCTTCCGTATTAGGTGTCTTCTCTAGTTGTTTCACCCACAATCGAAGATTGTAGTAGACATAGACCATGTCATTAAGTCTATGGGACTCCAACCTGTACAAAGTTCATGAAATAATAAATTAATAATTAATAATTAATATTATAAAAAAAATATTGTTTAAAACTTTAATGAATTCAAAAATTTATTTGGAAATTTGCAATATTTTAAATGTTTAAGTGTTAACCTATTGCGCTTCTTGTTGTGTATTTTTTCAAATACACTCCAATTGCGCTCACATCCCGAGGAGCTGCATGTTTGGCTGAGGATGCGTATGGCAAGATTTTGCAAAAGGGGTACTCTGCCACCATACATCTTCCACCATGCGTCTACAACAAAATTACAAATAAAATTTTAAATAAACATAAGAAAAAAATGGAATTTGAAGAAACAATGAAATTTGAAACAAAGTTACAAAGTACATACTACAAACTAAAAAATACCTGGCATTTTAACCGTCCTATCAATGACAGCCATCTCAAAGCCAAATAAGCCACCTGACAACTTATATTGCTCAATTTGTCTAGAGATCTCCATACGTTCTTCTGAAGATCTCACCATCTTCTGGACACAGGTTAATAATCCTTCCACGACCTCAACATCAAAATTAAACCCACATGCATAAGAAAATGCAGGGTTCATGAAAAGCCCAGCAGCATGAATGGGACGATGGAGTGTGTTGTTCCATCGCTCATCAATGACGTTCCATAGAAGGAGTTGTCTCTGGAACCCATCATCACCCTTGTCATCATAGTAGGACCAAATGGCTTCTTTGGCCCTATCCATGGCTTCATACAAATAGCCCATTGCGGGCTTCTCACCATCAACCAACCGAAGAACCTTTACCAAAGGTTCTGTAACAGCGCACACCTCCTGCACTCCCGCCCAGAAGTCCTCCTGGTATGAAACTACTCTGCAGACGGCCTCTCCTTCTGGTTTGCGGCTCATTGACGAAGCACGCCACTCCTCTGAAAGAAACATTCTCTTCAAATCCCACATAGAATTCAAGAGGGATTGAAGAGATATGAAACTCGTCGCAAACCGTGTAATGGCGGGGCGCACCAACTCTTTGTTGTTGGTGCATTTTCTCATCAAGCTAAGCACAAATGTGTGGTTGTAAATAAATTTTGTGATGCTTTTTGATGAGTCAACAACCTCTTTGACAAAGGGAATTTTCCCTATGTCCTCTAACATCAAATCAATACAATGGGCAGCACAAGGTGTCCAAAATAAAGCAGGATGCCTGTCCATAAGCATTCTACCAGCAGCAACATAATTTGCAGCATTGTCCGTTATGACTTGGACAACATTTTCTGCACCCACCTCCAAAATAAACACATCCGGCAAATCACATAAAGTTTTTGCATCTTTGATTTGATCAGTTGCATCAACAGATTTGATAAACATAGTCCCCTTGGGACAACTAACCAAGAAGTTTATAAGGGTTCTCCCCTTTTGGTCAGTCCAACCATCTGACATAACAGTGCATCCTGTTTGTGCCCATGATGCCCTAAAATCCTCCAATCTTTGGGTGCAGTCACGCTTTTCATCTTGAAGAAGCCGGCCTCTGAAATCATAAAGAGAAGGGATTTTGTACCCCGGGCCAACACTGGCAATAGCATCAACAGTAGGTTGGAAAAATGGATTATTCCTTACAATGCTGAAAGGAATATCACTCCAGAGGAGAAATTTTGTCATCAACTTGTCAGCTTTTTCTTTTTCAGTTCTTTTTAGCATTGAACCAATAGTTGGTTGTGAACCAAGTGTGGTTCGAGGAACAAAATATGATGATGCAGCTACCGGATTGACTGACGCTGCAGTAGAACCAGTGCCACTTGGCCCACTTCCTTCAGCTGACCTTTTTAGTTGCCTTTTGAGTTCTTCTTTGGCCTCTCTAGTGTGCTCTAATTCTCCCAATGCTCTCATGGCTTTTTGGATAATTTCAGCATTTGTATTTAGACAGGGCCCCACATCATGTCCAGGGATTTGTGCAAGGTGGAACTTCAACCTGTACACCCCCCCGAATATTTCCTTTCCACACAACTTGCAATACAAGTTTTGTCTATCATTCGGAGTTTTAGGGTCACCATATTCCCAGAAAGGATCCAATTTCCTTGGCATGTTTGTTTTTGAATTTGCAAACCTATGGAAAAATAAGGATTAGGAAATAGGAATTTAGGATTACAAAATACAAATTACAATTTAGCATTTACAAAATTACAAGTTAATTATTTCCAAAATCCCAATTTCTAAACCCAAGTTACCCAACCAAATGCCAAAAAACAATGAAAATTCAAAAAAAATAAACAATGTTTAAAAAAAATGAGAAAATAAAAATAAAAAATTGGTTCTCATAGTCATAACAAATAACCCATCCCAAATCAATGAAAAATTTCAAAAAATTCTTTAAAAACAATGAAAAACAAAGTTTTTATAGAAGCAAAACCAAAAAAAATTAATCTACATACCTCTTTTATGGACAAATTGGTGATCTTGGCTTGGATTCCTCCTAAAAACGCTTGGATTCGCTCCCAAATCCGACGGAAACCCTTCAGCTGCTCTCCCTCACCTCTTCTCCTCCTCCTCCGCGCGAACAGCCAAATGAATAAAAAAAAAATCGATTTTTTGCATATAAAAGCCCGCTGCCCGCGCCTGTCACGATTTTTTCAGAAAAATCGCGATTTTTTGAAAAACTCGCGATTTTTTCGAAAAAATCGTGTATAAAATTTTTTTGCCGATTTTTATGGATAAAAATCGCGATAAAATCGGCTGGGCGAAAAAATCGCGATTTTCCGATAAAATCGCGATTTTAACAACACTGGTGGAAAGTTTCCAAGGGTTGCATGATATTGAAGACCTTACCTTTGGTAAGACACTCGAGATCTTGGATATGGTGGCTAGAACCAGAATGTGGCACATTATGTTCAATCTAGATTGCAATAATTTGATTTTTGAGATATTCCACTGTTTCTTCACCAACATTAGAGAATATCATCCGGGCATTGTAAAAACCAACATGCAAAAGATTTTGGCTTTGATTTTAGGTGATGTTGCTATTTGCAAGCAATTGCAATCAAATGTATTGTCTATTTGGAGGAAAGAGCAGGTTGTTTCACTTGTTGCTCATGAACTCTTAGAGAGATTGATTGATCTTAACCTTAAATGGTTCAAAAGGCCGTTGATTGAAAGAGAACTAAATTCAATAGGGTTGCAAGTCACATGTTATGCCAACAAAGGTAAGGATAAAAAACAAAGGAAGCCAAATTGTCCATCACAGCAGGGAAGGTGAACAACTGGTCTCTAGGGTGAAATTGGTAAAGGAAAAGAGTTTTTGCAGCTAGATAGTGCTAAGGGCAAAGGAGCAGGTGGAACTATGGAGCATGGGGTCAATGCCATACTTCAAGAAGGAAAATGGGTAGAAGGAAGAGGGATGGTTGATGCATAGTCCTCATCATCTATAGATACCATTACACAAAAGGATCAAATAGGTGAGTTGAACAAGTATGAAGGATCTGTGGATTTGCAAGAGCTTGAGGAGAGATGTAGTTTGCAATAGAAATATCATAAGTCACCTCTTTCAGAGAACTCATCAAAGGCTCACACGACAGTATTGGGTGAGATGATTGAACAGTCACATTATGGACTGGCCATCAATGAAGTGCAAGCGGACATAAAGACATCCATACTGGTTACGGGGCTTTTTAATAATAATCATTAGGAGCACATTCAAGAAAGGGTTAATAATATTTTAGAAGGCCTCTTAGAAATAAGGGAAGGACTCAAAAGGCTAGAGGGCATGATATTGGAGAAGAGGCCCATTAATCTTGCTGCATGCATTACTGTGAAATTGTGGAATTATGTTTCTATATAGAATATCTCTATGTATGGGCTATGTAAGTTGAACAAATTCTCCTATGGATAATTATATGTTTGAATTTATCTTGATAAGCTACCTTACCTTGCAAAATGAAGTATAAAAGCTTTAAGGTCACTCTCCTTTGCCCTAATGACAAGCAAAGTTGACCTTAGAGCCTCCTTGACCTAGAAACTTTTTCCATTTTCATATTTGTCTTGACTCCAATCTCCCCAAAGGATTAGGCATTGGTTTACTATAAGGTGATCACTTAAAGAACTATTTTTCTTTACCTCTCTTTCTTTATTCTAGGTCTAGCCACATTAGGGTTCATAGGGCATCATTTTCCCAACAAACCAACCATAGAAAAACTTCGATCTCTTGGCCTCTATTGCGCTGGTGTCTCTCCCAGGCCTCCTCCAAATTTGAGGAAATTCTGACGGTGGTGTTGTGAAATATCCCAAGCCTTAGCCTCGAGATCAGTTTTTGCCTTAAGGTTTCCTAGGTTAGTTCCTCATAGGGATCATTTTGCACCTTTGAGTGAAAATCACTCCTTTGATCCCCTTCTCCTCCTTGTTTAGGTCAAATCTATCATTGTTTGCTAAACTTCTTCCTCTTGACCTAACTTGGGTCCACTTGGTCTCGTATTGTCCCATACCTTGTCAAAGTCAACTCTTCAAAAACCACTTGGGAAACCAAGTTCAACAAGGATTTTACGGTTTTGGAAGCTCCTTTACAATTCACACTCCGTAAATCTAGCCCTTAAATCCTTATCCTCCTCCTAGAAAGCCTTATACCTTGTTTAAGAAGGAAGCAAGTCTTGTTCTTGGGCCTCTCGTAGGAAATGGTCCCCAAGATCACTTCACATACATCTTATTTGATATATCCTTTATAAGTGATTCTCCATATATCGGGACTCCTCTCATCGGTGAAAGTCCGTAAAGAGTAGGAGGCTTTAGTTGTGGTGACAGTGGGCTTTAGCTTCAGTGTTGCTCTTGACCTAGCAAGTGCCCCTCTAGGACCCCCTCTGCTAGTTTGAGTGGCAACATTTTGGCGCCGTTGCTGGGAACACGAAATGTGTGTTTTGCCCCACACAACATATTGACATATCATTATTGTCGACTCCGTTGGAAGAGAGAAGCCCTAGTTCTTCGTTAAGCTTCAAAGTTAATGCTTGTGGGGTGAAGCAAGCATGTATCAAGGCACTTTAATTCACCTTGGCAACTCCATTTTAATCCTAATATGCAAAATCATAGAAAATGGACTATTGTAAAAGAGAGATTAATCTTGGTCCCACATTTGCAAAACTCACTGACCAAGACCTTCAAGAACTGCAAAAGAATGGGAATAAATATGCAAAATCTTATCAAAATGTATTGGAAGGTATGGATACATATCTCATGCTCAGGCTTTATAGATCACAACAAGTACAACTCAACATGATGAAGGACTTCTATGAGAGGGATCCTAGTTGCCTCTTTGACCTGGCTCGCCTAACCTATGCTTTGAATATTCTAACTGACCTAATCAATAACAAATGTCATAGTCAACCAAAGGGTAATCAATTGGATGACATTGAAGAGAGCTCAAGTGCAGGTGAGGATGATGAGCAAGCATCGGTTATAGAATTGGAAGACAATGACAATGAGAAAGGGAATATCTCCTCTGATGATTGCGAAGAGTTGGATCCTGTAAGCCTTCAAATCACACAAGAGAGAATGGATGAATATAGTAGGTCATGTAGGGGGTTAGTAGGGGAATGTAATTCTAGTGAAGTATTCTTCCATTTGCACGAAGAAGAGGTAAAGCTTCATAAGATGAAATGTGAATATAAAGAGAACCCTACTAGCGCTCTCCTCCTAGAAGCATATTACCAAAATTATGTAACAAATAACTTGGCCATTGTTATTCAAGAGAAGAGGGAAGAAGAAGGGTCCCACTTGTCAACCAACCAAGATGAAGATAACTTTAAGGATCTCGGTGATGAGCAAGGAGATGAGCCCTCATTGGGTCCGCAGGATGAGCAAGATGTTTTTGAGAGCACATGTGTTGAGGAGGATGAGGCTATGGAAAGTAAAGTCGAGACTGACCTTACCTTTCTCGAGGGTATCACTCATGATAACTCTTCTTTTGAGAACCTTGAGGAAGGTGATCCCATGAGCTCCTTGGAAGATGACATTGGAGATTATTTCTACATTGAAAAGGAGAAATGGGAAATTGTTGGGCCTTAATTTGATTGTGCTCCCATTTATGATATCGACAAAGAGGATGAGGCTGAGATTGGTTTTCCCTTTATCCTGGACATTACTTGCGATGACATATCCATCAATACCTTTGGGAAGGAGAATTATTATTTTCCCTTGCATGAAGAGGGACAGTTGGAAGTAATCGATTCTCCTTTTAAAGAAAACCCAATCTTTGATGCTTATAATGAAGAAAGCAATGAGGCTCCTACCTATCCTCCTTATGATTATATATTCAAATCACTTGAGCCTTTGGATTATGATTTTGGGGAAGGAAAACCCGTTGAATATGACACTTCACCCTTCCCTTTGCCTTTCCCTCTTATTCATCATCTTGAGTCTTCCTCAAGTGAGTCCTTCATCCCTTTTCATATGATCTCAAGTGACCATGAGCCTTTCCCTTCTGAATATGGTGTCAAGGAAAAACCCTTCATTGAATATACCTTATCTCCTTTGACTCATCCTCAAGATTATGATCTCTCCGCAAAATCTCCTCTCCAATGTGACCATCACCGTGGGCAACCTATTTGTTGCACTTCTTCTGTCCCTCGCCTTTCGTTCCCCTCTCATCATGACCTTATGGCATCTACAAAGCATAATATTATAAGCAATGATTGTGATAGGGAGTTCTTAAGAGTGATCTTTCATTCCATCATTGTGTACTTAGAGGGAAAGCCCCGCACTTCTAGATTGACCTATTCCCCTTCTCTTAGGGCTTCCTTTTACATCAAATGGAGATCATGTTTTCCCACCTCCCACCCACTTCACCCTCCATGTGATTGTGTCCACATTCGCTTCGGGTTTTGTTTCATGAGTAATCATACTGGCAAGCATATGTATAGTGATGTGATGATATGTTGGTTGCACTGGCTTTATGATTACACTTAGTATTTCTCTTACCATATGTATGTTAGGGTAGGATGCATTGCATATTGATTTTCACATTAGAACTAATTTCATATGATAGATTTAGATTTAAAAACTGCATTTGAAAGTTTATTTCTATGAGTCGATTCTATGGGTCTAATCCAAGCATGTGCGATCATGAGACACTGTGAAAGCATGCTGCCCCGTGTTTTTCATCTATTATATGTGTAGGTAATAGGTCTATGGTAACCAAGAGATTACTGGAGTTCTCGTGACCTCCTGTTCGAGTAGCTTCGTCCACTTTTTCAAGAGATCATGTCCCAGTTGGAGCCAGATGTTACCCATCATTTTGTGGGTGATATCCCTAGGAGAATTTTTTTCTCCAAGATGGTCCTCAGCTGACAGCCAACAGCCCCTTGCAGCCACCAACTAGCTTGTTGTGCCATTTCTCCACCACCTGAGCCAGCCATGTGGTCCCTCACCCATCTGTTATGATTGTATGTTTGAAGGTGGGCCTCCTGAACCTAAAGATATGCCTTGTCATGTGGTAATTGAGTATTGTAGTTTGCTGATCATGGATACTTCTAGGCATGGATTAATGGGGGGATCCGGCGGAAAGAGTTGGCTAGGTCTGTGCTCTTGTCCCCTAGATCTCTTTTGGATGTTAACCTTGGACCCTAGTCCCATGGGGTCTCTTTTACTGACCTTTGGGCTTCAGTGATAGTACTACATGGGAAAACCTGATTTTGGTTGTGTGGTTCTGCTCCCTCATCCATATATATTACTCCCATTCCACTCATTATAACCCCATTCATCATTTCGCCCACCTGGGTCCACATTCCTCCTTTGGGTCCACATAGGGCTAGCCTTCCCCTTCCCCTTTCCCACACTTTGGGTCGGGCCTGAAATGATGCCTCAGAGGTTGATGCAGTGCAAAAGAAAAGTAAAAGCATAATTGGCCACATTCAACAGGAAAATGTACCTCAAAATGCAAAAGATGGTCAGGACAAACACATTTAACACATGGGAAAAAGCCAATACATGAGCTCTACCCCATCAACATGGCCATCACCCTGGTTCCTACAGACCGTAGATGAGCCTCCTTTATCATTCAGGAACCCATGATTGTCCCAACTCCTGGTGGGCAATGAACCGCCCTACCTTAAAGGGGGTATCGATTGCTATATCTCACACATCATGCTCTTATCCCTCGAGCCCCAAGCAGTAAATAAAGAAAAACCATAAAAGGCATATGAAGAAAGTTGGAAAAATCGAGGCCGAGGCACCTCATGTACCACATTTGCTTCCTCTTATACATTATATACCCAAGTGTGGGCTTCCCTTGTACCCCAACATGTGGGCCAGGGCTGCCCCTTTTCATCCCCTACTCCATTCATCTCTTTATCACATGCCGCCACCCTTTAAAGGATGTACATTGGACATACTATCCCCTTTAAAAGTAGAAACCACCTAATAGGATACTGGGGTGCATCAATCACCACAATGTCCATGGTGATCATAATATATGGGTATGGTTCCAAGTGGATTTGGAGATCTTTGATCAACCACACACTTCAATTCTTTTGGAATCCATGGCATAAATGTTGTGGTAGGGCCTAGATACCCTTAAATTCAGTTGTTCCATTACCTTCTTCGTCATGATGTTAGAAGAAGCCCCTGAGTCCAACATACAATTATGCAGAAGATGACCATTAACCAATAATATGATGAAAAAAGGCTGATTATCGTTATTACCTTTGCCTCTATCCATGCTTTGCAAAACTATTGGGGCATCTTCATTTCTATCCTTGTCAAAATTCTCAATCTCTTTCCCATGGGGCGCTTCAATCTCCTTTAGCAATTTGGACCTTTGGGAAGGAATCTTGAGGATCTCAGTTACTGGCACCAAAATCATTGCATTATTGATCCATCCTCCTACGCCCACATTAAAATCTCAAGTAGGGGGTGAAAACACCTTAGGAGCATTTTGCCATTTGCCTTGGTCGTTGTTTCTCGTTTGATACGTCATGCCTTTATCCCTTGCCATCTCAAAAATTTGATCAGGTGAGGGTTTGTCCCCAAAAATTTCTGTGACTTTGTCATTTCTATCAAAGGTGTTCTTCACACTATGCATTGATAGACTTTTTGAACTTTGACATTTTTCTCAATGGTTTCTATCCAATTCTCCATGGAAACCTCGTGTTGCTTTCCCACCACATTGATCTTATCACTTACCACTTTCAGTGATTCTTCTAACAACAGGGCAAGTGGCTTCATCATGATCCTGTGAATGGCTTTTATTTTTCTGCCACCTATCTTTGGACTTAGGCTGAAACTTTTGTGCTTGTGCCCTTTCCATAGCCACGAGTCTATTTTGAATGGCCTTCATCTGATTGACATGGTTGATTTCCATAGATTTGATTAACTGAGTGTGCTCTTTGATTGAATCACTGTCGGCTTCCTTGACTTCTGCTTTTCCCCTCGTCCCCAAAGATTTCCCTCTTGTGAATCTTGGAACATCTGCTTTCCCTGAAACTCTTCTGAGTTTTTCTATCTTTTCTGCCCAACCCAAGCTTCCCTTAAGGTAGCAGGTTCCTTACTCCATAGGTCATATTGATACTTAGCATTAAAAGAGTGTATATATGAGATGAGGATATTCTTCTTAATGGGCTTGATGTCTTGGGGCAAACACTTGACTACATCATTAAATATTTTGTTGAAATCAACCATCGTTTTGTTCTCTTTCTTCTTAATTCCATTTAGTGCGGTCAGGTGATGCGCTCGTCCTTCTTCTCACCCCACTTGTTGTTGAAGGCAGTTACTATCCCATCAAGGGTTGTGAAAGTATTGGCATTGTGCTCCAAAAACCAATCCATGACTTCTTCTTCCAATGAAAGTACAAAAAGATTGATCTTTGCATCCTCATGGTTGAAATTTTGCCTACTGCACCACCCAAACAAATGTTGAAATTCCTTACATGCATCTTGGCACTTATAGCATTGTTACCTTGGAAAGTAGGTAAATTTTCAAAGGCCTTGTTGGGCAAGGCATGAGGGTAACCTTGTATGTTAGAGAAATCAATGGAATTATACACATCATCTGTTTCTAAAATACGAAAATTATCAGTGCTAAATATCAGCCCTTAAAGGGAGGCCAAATCTGCCCGTGGTCTGCAAGCCAAGTCAGTCTTTTGAATGGACAAATTCTGCCCAAGAAGGCTGGAACAAAAGTTGGTTTGCAGGAGCCAATTGGGGTTGCTTTGAAAAAGATTTCCAAGGTTGTCAACGCAGCCCTTCTCTGCCCCTTATGGCTGCCTTGAAAGAGTCTTGGAATCTACCCAATGGGCAGCCTCATCCTCTGCAAATAAAACAACGACAAAACTAAAATGAATTAGTTATCACAAATGTTCTAATGCATGAAGCAATGAGAAACTATAATGATCGTAGAAATAATAGGGAAAGATGGAACTGGAATTCGAGTGAGTTAGAAAATATTGTAAGTTTTGATCTAAAGAGACAAGTAAATTTGTCCCTTTTGGATCAAGAGATGGCCATTGTTGAAAAAATGTCCCAATCGTGAGTCTAATACTCTGATTTTCAATAACAAACCCAACAAGTAACCAGAGTTTTTTTTAGAAATTTGATTGATGGAAGAAAAGCCAATACGGGCTAGTGGAGCCCTCTCAAAAATTCCTCTAACTGGCAGCCCTTTGGAAGTGGGTTGAATGAATACTTCTAGTCCGCTTGTAAATTAGAGATAGCCTGCAAATACACATCAAAACTCCTCCACATGCTTGTTAGCAATAGCTGGAAACTTTGCAAGAGAAAATAATCAATGTAAGCTATTCACAAGTACCCACAATGATTAGATCAAATGCCAAGTTTACCAAGTGAAAAGCAAATACTTACTAATCACTTCCTTGAGATAACACTATCCCTCCAAGGATCTAAGCATAAGTGTGTATGTTACTATGTGGCACTAGGAACCTCCAAGATGGCCCTCAGATGTGGGTATATTGATGGATCAATTGGTGCAGTTATTACAACGGTGGTTTCTGTCATCACCCCAAGAAACTCACCTAGGTTGTATATCAGTGATGCTCAGGAACATTAAAAATTCAACAGTTTTGTTGGATCGAATGATGGATAAATGGAAGATGTGCAGCGCCTTTACGCCAGATAACCACTCCTACTATGACTATCCCCAGACATGGGTGAAGACCCCCAAACTACAAGGCTTTCAACTACCAACTACTCACAGTTTAAGGTAAAGGTGATAATGGAGAAGACTAATTGCACCAGCAGATGCACAGGACCCTGTGATGGCCAGCTGCAATCAGTTATAAGATCTGTGAAACTATTGTTTAACACACAGGCAGGATGACAGCTCCTTGAGGTCAAAGCAACAACAATCTGCAAGCAATTTCAATGGACCACTAAATTATAACATAGAGGTGGGATGACAGCCCCTCTGATATTAAAATCCACAGCACATCAAACAAATGCAAGCAGGCACAGCCTGGAACAAGAAAGAGAAGTGGAAAGTGAGCATATGACAGCAAAAGAAGCTTGTATTAGTGAAGATCAAGACCAGAAGCTGCAGGTCTCATAGTATTTACAGTCTCCAGAAGTTAAAGGCAACAACAAAACTATCATTCATCAAACACTCATCAATCCCACTACCTCGGTTTTTTCAGTATATATGGTGTCTCATTACACAATCTCTCTGTTAGCTATGCGTGGAGGAGCCCATAAATGGCCACCAACCACATTTACATTCAGGAGTGGGCCTCTGGTACAAATCTTGCTGTGAATCTCACTGTGCTGTAAATGGATTTGACCCCTCTGTTGCTCTGCGGTCCTCCTTTGAGCAGGTGGCGTGAAATACCAAAGGAGCCATAACTATTGAATGCACTGATCTGATAGACGGTGTCCTGCTTCCTCCTCGGCCATACTTTTCATTAATGGCAGCCGCTGAATCATTAAAACGGCTCAATCATGACTGTTTGGCTTTAAAACAGTGAAACGCTGCTACACTATTCATTCCCGCCCATCATTGCTTCAATCTTGACTTTAAAAGGTTCGGGCATGGTTCAATCATCCATCTGGTCCGCTTTTCGGGTTGCAATGCATATCTTAACTGGGCAATCCTCTGTTTCTTTATATTTCCTTATACACAGAAAATGCGCCCAAAACCATAGAAAATGGCTTAAGCGCGGATTTGAAATTTTATAAGAGATGATTCATAAAATATCGGGTTCGAACTCCATCGCAATCAGCACCTGCCCAAGGCCTCCTTTGTAATTTCTTTACACAAAGAAAATACATAAAAAACATTAAAAACGCGAAGGGCGCGGACCCGAAATAATATGAAATGGAGTGTTGTATGGCCGTCGGGTCCGGCCCATCGCATCGCAACATAACTCATGTTAAAGCCTGCCCTTTTAAAAGCGCCGATAGCGATATTGCTGCGGACCCGATAATCTATCAGAAGGAATTAACACTGCCGTCGGGTCCGGCCCATCGGCAATCGCTCATATATATGCAAAAGGCCATGCTCCATTGGAAACGCCGATGCGATATCGACGATCGCTCATCGGCAAGGTCTCCTTTGTTGTTGCCACTGCCTCCCCCGACTTGCGATATGCCGACGCGATCTGGACCGTTGATCGGCCAGATCCAACAACTGAGATTAAAGCGGATCCTTAAGCCTGTAACTTTGATTTTTACATGGTTTTTGGGGTATTTCCGCCTCCCGATAGTGTATTTCTGCCCTCCAAAGGGCTTTCCCCTTGCAATTTTTTCGATCGGTGGAAGACTTTTAGCCATAGTTTGAGAATTTGAACAACAATCATGGATCCTTTGGCATATTATAAGTGTAATTGCAGCCTTTGAGAGTGTTTGAATCCAATTTTGATGTCTTTGCACAACAAAGCTGTTGGTTTCCTGATCTGCCATGCAGCCTTCTGAGATTCTTCAATTTGGAGAATGCAAGCTCCAAAATCAGTGTCCACTGCATATATGGGATGGTTTGTAGGATTCTTCTCATCACTAATGATATATGCCAGTTGTGCTTCTCTATATAACCTCCTGATTTCTCCTCCAAACATTGGAACAGTTGCATAAGATAGATCATTCTGCAATGTTCCACCTAGTCTCTTAATCCATCCTCTTGACAACAGCATACCAAACTTCGGAGGAACATCAGCCACCACTATATCCATCATCATACTCTTCATGGGCAGCTGGGTTAAGGTAATGGCCAGAGCCTTAATTAATCCAAGGCATTTTACCTTCCTTGAATCAAAAGAGAACAAATCATGATAAGGTCTAGTGATATCAAGGCCTAGCTCTTCCATGACAGTTTTAGGCATTAGATTGTGGCTAGCCCCTGTGTCCAGGCAATTGTGGAGGATTTTATCATGGATAGTTAATGAAACATAGAAAGATGGAGAACTATTATCAGCAGGTTCAATCATGGTGCTAAGCACAATAGCAGGCTTGTCATCTTGCAAATTGACATAGTCAATGGAGGTTTGTTTAGATTCTAGTTCAAGGGCCTCTAGGATGGGTTTTCTGAATAATTCACTCTTCACCAATTCAGCCAGAGGCATGGATATTTTCAATTTCTGAATTTCTGACTCAAAACTAAAAGAAGAGAATACTTTATCAGCAGTTTTTACCTCTTGAACTGGAGCTTTGAGGGTGATAGGATTAGCTACTGGTATTCTTTGCCTGCTATTCTGTGGCATTGTTTGAGCAGTTGCTTCTTGTGCAACATTTTCTTTGACATTTTTTGCATTGGATCTTAGATTATATTTTTGCTGCTGCTCACCAGATTGCAGAACAACACCACTGTCCCACCTCTGACCGTTTTGTTTTTGCAGAAATGACTCTTCATATTCGGCCAATGTTAAAAATGCAGCGCTGCCTTTATCCTCCAAGCAGTGAATTTCATCCTCATCTTCTTCGAATTCTTCCCCTTTCATGACTGCATTCTGAAAGGGAGCTTTAACCTTATGATCTTCTTTTACTTCTTCACCCCTTTGCATAATTTGTAGCTGCTCATTTGCTTTTCTAAATGGATTTGGATTTCTTGGAGCAAATGTGTTTTGCTGCCTTGTTTTGCCTGAAGCCTGCTCATCCTTTAACTTAGAAATTTCAGCAGCCAATGACTCGATCATTTTAGTCATTTTCTCTAATTTAGGCTCTGAAGTTGATGCAGGGGAAGAAGAAGCCTCACCTCTCAGCCTTCTTCTATCCACTTGACTCTTTAACTTCTATGCTGCCAAAATATTGGATTCCACCTCCAGGGCTGCCTCTTGCATATCCCCCAGAGTAGCACATTGTCTTTCTCTCAACAATAAGCAGAAATCAGAGTCAAAAGCATTGGCATATGTGAGTTTAGCAGCAGTGGGGGTAGGCTTTACCTCAGCTGGTATTTTACTATACATTCTATTAAATCTTTTATTGAAGTCAGGCAAAGACTCACCCTTTTCTCTTTTCAAGTTTCCAAACTCTGTATGATAATACAACAAGTCCTTCTTATCTCCCCATTGCTTCAAAAATGCATCATCTAATGCTTCAATATCTGTTATAGATCTTTGGGGTAATTCTCTAAACCACTTCCTAGCCTCTCCATCAAGGCTTTGGACAAAAACTCTCATCCATACATCATTCTCATTTATATCTAAATTATCAGCATAACTGTAAAAGGCTTCAAGATGTTCTTCTGCTGTCACTCCCTCTGTTCCAGTAAATTTAGGCATATATTTTTGATATTCTCCCACAGGCATAGGATTTAGAGGCACAGGCAATACCAAAGGTCCATATCTAGTAGCAACAATCCTCTCAATCCTAGTAGGTGCTTGCTATCCTGCCATGTTTGAAATATGTGGAAGAACACTAGCAGATGGAGCAGTAGGAAATAATGTAATGGATGGCAGAGATATTGGAATGTTTTGGATAGTATGGGAAGCTATCTTTGGACTGAGATTCAAAGGGGAACTAACTGCACAAGGGGCTGAACTAATCTCTGAAGGAATTTCTTTATTAACAGTGCTGGGCTCTAAGACTTCAAGCTGTAATTCTTCAGTTATGAACTCATCTTTCAGAGATAAATTGGAGTTTTTAGGCTTACCTGATCCTGATGCCCCTTTCTGTGATGATTTCTTCGATTTAACAACTTTCTCAGGGTCATGCAGTGGTTTAGCTGGAGATTTCTGCGGATTTCTTCTAGTATGCCTTACAAACTGAGCCAGAACTTCAAAGTGGAGTCACCAATGGAGTCGCCGCCATTGATGGTCTTCCACCAATGGAGTCGCCAGACAGAAGTTTACAACCAATACTGTGTTCAAACCTTGTTTGTCATCAAAGCTTGAAACTATGTCGTTCTCCCAGGGAAGCTTGAGCTCCAATTCTCCTCTCCCCGGCAACGGCGCCAATTAATGTCATCACCCCAAGAAACTCACCTAGGTTGTATATCAGTGATGCTCAGGAACATTAAAAATTCAACAGTTTTGTTCATTTGTTGGATCGAATGATGAATAAATGGAAGATGTGCAGCACCTTTAAGCCAGATAACCACTCCTACTATGACTATCCCCAGACATGGGTGAAGACCCCCAAACTACAAGGCTTTCAACTACCAACTACTCACAGTTTAAGGTAAAGGTGATAATGGAGAAGACTAATTGCACCAACAGATGTACAGGACCTTGTGATGGCCAGCTGCAATCAGTTATAAGATCTGTGAAACTATTGTTTAACACACAGGCAGGATGACAGCTCCCTGAGGTCAAAGCAACAACAATCTGCAAGCAATTTCAATGGACCACTAAATTATAACATAGAGGTGGGATGACAGCCCCTCTGATATTAAAATCCACAGCACATCACACAAATGCAAGCAGGAACAGCCTGGAACAAGAAAGAGAAGTGGAAAGTGAGCATATGACAGCAAAAGAAGCTTGTATTAATGAAGATCAAGACCAGAAGCTGCAGGTCTCATAGTATTTACAGTCTCCAGAAGTTAAAGGCAACAACAAAACTATCATTCATCAAACACTCATCAATCCCACTACCTCGGTTTTTTCAGTATATATGGTGTCTCATTACACAATCTCTCTGGTAGCTATGCGTGGAGGAGCCCATAAATGGCCACCAACCACATTTACATTCAGGAGTGGGCCTCTGGTACAAATCTGGCTGTGAATCTGGCTGTGCTGTAAATGGATTTGACCCCTCTGTTGCTCTACAGTCCTCCTTTGAGCAGGTGGCGTGAAATACCAAAGGAGCCATAACCATTGAATGCACTGATCTGATAGACGGTGTCCTGCTTCCTCCTCGGCCATACTTTTCATTAATGGCAGCCGCTGAATCATTAAAACGACTCAATCATGACTGTTTGGCTTTAAAACAGTGAAACGCTGCTACACTATTCATTCCCGCCCATCATTGCTTCAATCTTGACTTTAAAAGGTTCGGGCATGGTTCAATCATCTATCGGGTCCGCTTTTCGGGTCGCAATGCATATCTTAACCGGCCAATCCTCTGTTTCTTTATATTTCCTTATACACAGAAAATGCGCCCAAAACCATTGAAAATGGCTTAAGCGCGGATTTGAAATTTTATAAGAAATGATTCATAAAATATCGGGTCCGACCCATCGGGTCCGAACTCCATCGCAATCGGCACCTGCCCAAGTCCTCCTTTGTAATTTCTTTACACAGAAAATACATAAAAAACATTAAAAACGCGAAGGGCGCGGATCCGAAATAATATGAAATGGAGTGTTGTATGTCCGTCGGTTCCGGCCCATCGCATCGCAACATAACTCATGTTAAAGCCTGCCCCTTTGAAAGTGCCGATAGCGATATTGCCGCGGACTCGATAATCTATCAAAGGGAATTAACACTGCCGTCGGGTCCGGCCCATCGGCGATCGCTCATATATATGCAAAAGGCCATGCTCCATTGGAAATGTCGATGCGATATTGGCGATCGCTTATCGGCAAGGTCTCCTTTGTTGCTGCCACTGACTCCCCCGACTTGCGATATGCCGACGCGATCTGGACCGTTGATCGGCCAGATCCAACAGCTGAGATTAAAGCGGATCCTTAAGCCTGTAACTTTGATTTTTGCATGGTTTTTGGGGTATTTCCTCCTCCCAATAGTGTATTTCTGCTCTCCAAAGGGCTTTCCCCTTGCAATTTTTTCGATCGGTGGAAGACTTTTAGCCATAGTTTGAGAATTTGAACAGCAATCATGGATCCTTTGGCATATTATAAGTGTAATTGCAGGCTTTGAGAGTGTTTGAATCCAATTTTGATGTCTTTGCACAACAAAGCTAACAGTTTCCAAACATGATAGTCATCACAACAATTGCATATCTCTTTATACAGTTCTCTCTTGAAAGTGTGCTTTGAGCTTAGCAAATTAGAGCACTTTTTTGTAGCCCAATGGAAAACAAACAAACTACTGTGAAGCCAACAGAAATCAGCCAATAAGACAAAGTGTTGTTTCTTATATTGATCTTCCTGTTGGAAATGTTAAAGATTCAAGAGTTAGAAATGCTCAAGGTGATATGAGGGAATAAATTCTACGGATGAAGAAGATACTGCAAAGAAAATGCAAGAAGGTGTCATTGGTACAGTGACATATATGCATATGAGGGAATAAATTCTACGGATGAAGAAGATACTACAAAGAAAATGCAAGGTGGTGTCATTGGTACAGTGACATATATGCATATCAGTGGGTCTTCAAACTTTAGGTCATTGTTAGCATTCTTAATTTTTCTAAATAATAAAGGGCAGGCTTATTTGACAAAGAAGATAGGAACATAGATAGGAACTTATTGAAGATAGGAACATAGATTATCTGTAAAGGGTCAATATTAGCATTTGGTTATGATCTTTTTAATTTAGAATTCAGTAAGATGATGAAAAGAAGCAGCTACACTGTATGAGATGATGCACATTATTTGTTGTTACCTCTGTTGATCAGTGGTTGTCATTGATGTCAACCCAAGCAGCACCAAGGGCTACCCCAATCTTGCAAGGGCATTTTGACTTGACAACTCATATTATTTTGTGTCAAAGATCTTCTCGATGGATTCTACTCGTGGAGATGTTTCCGTTGATATATGGTACGCCTCCCAGTTCTTCACAGTTTGAGAGTTATTTGAATTTGAAGTTAGTAACCCTAGTTAGTGGGCTACAACCCTATAGGGTTGTGGCATGACACTCATAATTGGTTGTGGTTATTGAATAGTCAATAATTAATAATATTTTTTTTGCTCCTAAAATCCCTCCTCTCAACTCAAGATATTCATATAAATAATGACCCTCATATCCTCCTCTCAAAGGGATTTTGTGGCTTCAAACAGGTCATCATGGCATTTTCGCTATAACTTTTTTTTTTTCATCTTAAATTTGTTTCTGCGAAGTTTCAGAAGCTTAAATTAAAACCCATTTGAGCCGAAATTTTGATGAACCTCGGGACCGAATTTCAAATCTTCGTTCACTATATTTGCGGAGATATGATTTGAGGAAGTTAGGGTTTTTGCAGGCTCCCGAATTCCATGTCAAATAGGTGACGTTGGGAAAATTGTCATAACTCTCTCTGAGCACTGGATTCAAATTTCGTAAATAGTCACAAAAAAAAGACGGACTGTAGTTTGTTGAGTAGCATTTTTAGGGCCAAAGGTCACAACAGTGACACGTGGCACTTCGAACAAGTTTGCTCTACTAAACCAGGCTATAATCACGTCATCGTGGGAGATTGGGCATATCTCTTTCTTGAAGAATCCAATCTTGATCAGACCTGTGGTTGCAAAGAGGACTCAGAGGGCTACCAAAGGACGAAATTTCAAACCCTCGAGATCCAAAATTACATAGATACAACAGATTCAGTATCGAGCTCCTAGAAGGCAAGAAAAAACATGCATTCAAAGATCACTGCAGTAAGGACCACACATCAATAGTCAAGGGTAGGTCTCCTACAGCAAGGTATGCATAATTAGTGTTTACATTTGAATTTTGAGTATCATCTCTCACATATGTTTTGCAGGACAACTTAAGTATATACTGTGTCTCGGTTATATCTCTAAGTCTCTATATGTCACAATTAGATTTTCGGATGTCCTATTCTTGATACTACACATTTTATGCTACATATTCTTGATGCTACATCATGTTTGCTAAATCTATATGATGTTGTAAGTTCATGTTACTTGTCTTGTCATAGTTGATAGAATGGTCTCTGTTATTGTACTTAGAACTTGGTCCATCACAAGTCTAAGGTCTGTCATAAGTTTTTATTGTATATATCTTTAGGTCAGTTTTGGATATAGTCTTGCATAGAGTCCAGGGCTACATCAAGAGTGGGAGTCTTTGTCTATTGCTGCAACAAGTCAACAACAAAAGTGACAAGCACACTTTAGGTATGCATTGTAATTTTAACTTGTATTTATTCATTATTATGCACTTACATTTGTTTTGCAGGTAGAGGTAAGTTGAAGGGTATTTTGTTTTGTTTTGGGATTGGTTTCGCTCGACAAATTTTGCATGCAGGTAGAAGAAGATTCAAGCAATAATTCAAGAGCAGAAGTATCAATCAAAGGAAGCATTGCAGCGGGACATCCTTTAAAGACATGATAACCATCCGTATATTGTGAAGAAGTGTCAAGGCCAAGAGTCATCATTGTAAAGTTGTAAAAGAGTCATTTGTAAAAGTGTGATCATTGGAAGAGTCGTTATTGTAAAAGAGTCAATCTGCCTAGAGTCGAAAATGCATTATTGGGAGGTATAGGAGTCTCTGTTGGGATGATGTCATGGTTGGGTTGCAGGTCATAGTGTGATTGGGTGTTCGGTCAAGGCCAAGAGTCATCATTGTAAAGTTGTAAAAGAGTCATTTGTAAAAGTGTGATCATTGGAAGAGTCGTTATTGTAAAAGAGTCAATCTGCCTAGAGTCGAAAATGCATTATTGGGAGGTATAGGAGTCTCTGTTGGGATGATGTCATGGTTGGGTTGCAGGTCATAGTGTGATTGGGTGTTCGGTCAAAATCATTGTAAATCATATTGTATCGTGGATCGTTGTCTCTGGTACGGGAATCCACACTCGTCTCATTTCAGTCAATATAGGGTGGCAGGGAGGTGCTAGGTTGGTGCATGAAGTCGCCTACAGGTTGGGGCCTGTGAACGCTTCAGGGTGGTAGGTCGGTCTAGGATGTTGGGTCATCTATTCAGTTGACTACTGAAGAAACCAGGGCGTTGGGGTGTCCTTCCAGTGGGAGCTGGGGAAGAATGCTTTTCTAGAATTGTAGGAAGTTGTTGCTTTCATTTAAGTTGGCGCTGAAGATTAAAGAATTTATTAGAAAAGCGTTCGGTGGTTTTTGACTCGGAGGGGGTTTTCCACCTAAAACTCTTTTGCCTACTGTGTTCTTTTATTTACTGTTATTACTGCATAAACATTAATAATAATTGAAGATTAACTAATGCTCTGAAAAGATTTAAAAGTGCAAATTGCTAAGGAATATTGATTCACCCCCCCTTGAGTATTTCCAACAATTGGTATCAGAGCTTGGTTCCTTCAGTAACAACTTAATCGTTGGAAGTCAGTTTTCAGAGTATAGAGATGGGAAAGTCAAAGAAGCAGGTTATAAGGATTTCAAAGGAAGGTACAGATACAACAAAATTTGAAGAAAGTGAGTATTGTGTACCAACCCTTGATTTTGATGCAGATAATTAATGGATATGGGAATCCAAGATGGAAGTACATTTGCAGGGACATGGAGTATGGGAATCAATTGTTTTTGGAGACACATCTATTGACGAAGCTAAAAGGTACAATTCAAAGGCCATGAATGTAATTTTGAATGTTTTGCCAAATTCTGTGAAAACAAAAGTTGGTCAATGTTCAACAGCTAAATCTCTTTGGGAAAAGCTTCATAATCTCTATTCAACAAAGCAATCATTTCAAGATGTTATTGAAAATTCAGATCCTTTTGATTATGATGAAGAAATGGGAGAAATAAGTAAAACAGAGTTTCAAAATCAAGTGATCATGGTAATAAAGGAACTCAAAAGTCAAAAGGAAAAGACAAGACTTTTGGAAGCAGAATTGAAGAAAACAAAAGAACTCATCAAAGAAAATGAAGAGTCTGAGAAGATGATTGGTAGTCTTAGAACTCAATTGGAGGAAATAGAGAATACAATGACATGAGACCTCAAGAGAGAAGTCCAACAGAAGCAACAAGAACTCGACACAACATGTGTAGAGATTAGCAGGATCACACAACAAATGCAGGAAGCAGAAATTGAAAGGAAGGAATCTGATCAAAGATACATATCCGCTGTTGACCAAAAGCAAAAGGAATTAGAAACATCTTTAGTAGAAATAAG
Source organism: Pinus tabuliformis (assembly GCA_031772625.1). Classification (NCBI taxonomy): domain Eukaryota; kingdom Viridiplantae; phylum Streptophyta; class Pinopsida; order Pinales; family Pinaceae; genus Pinus; species Pinus tabuliformis. The sequence continues at coordinate 1,168,836,430 of CM062819.1, read as the reverse complement.
CAGGCTCAAGACTGAAAATTAGAAGCAGAAGGAACAGATATAGGTTCTCAATAGAGAAGTAGAGAAGACCACTCTTCTCAAGCTACAATTTGAGGAGGCAGAAAAAAGAAGGAAGATCTTGAAAAGATGGTTTCAAGAAGATCTTGCTCAAAAGCAAGAAGAACTTGATGCAACCCGTGATGAGATCAACAAACACAAGGGATTGTAAAAGAAACACTTACAAGGTAAGAGTCAAGACAGATGAAGAAGCAAAAATGAAGGCAATTAAAGATGGTAAAACTGTAGTTGATGAAGGTACAAGCTCCACATCTTCGCAGGATGATTCTAAGAAGGAAGTTGATCAAAGTGAAAAGCCAAAGAAGAATGTTGCAACTCCAAAGAACAAGACCAAAGTAATCAAGAGCAAAGGACCACAACAAACTACAACACCGCCTCCAAAGAAGAATGAAAAATCTTCCAGGTATGTTCGTTTATTTAATGGTTATTGCTTTTTATGTGCTAACTATGGACATATGGCTAGGGATTGTGAAGTTTTTGACAGGTACAATCATTATATGCAAAACCCTAGAAGCAAGTTTGCAGGATCACGAGACAGGTTCCACGATGATTTTGTCAAAAGAGAATATGTGTTAGATGGGCCAAATATTGAATGTTTCAAATGCCATAACTATGGCCATAGCGCTCACGGTTGTAGATATCAGATGGAATCACCTATGGACAACATTGAATGCTTCAAGTGTCATAACTATGGGCACATGGCTCGAGATTACAGGAATAAGAAGGTCTGGAAAAGGAAACAGGTATAGGTACAGGAAGACAAAGCAGATAACAAGGTTTCAATAGTTATTCTTTCAGGATTTGTAAAGCAAAAGGTCATGAGGAATTAGCAGTTGCTTCAGATAATGACTCAAGTCAAGATGGCCGGTTAGGTGACTTACTATTTTGAACAATCTGGCTTGTTGACTCCTTAATGTTTGTACAAGAGGAGCATATGCAGTAGTATATGGCACATGTCTACGATTGATAGGAAGGTAGCTTGAACAAGATGGCAGTTTCATTACAGGTTTAGGGGGAGCAAACCGGTTGAAGGATTACAGGTTACCAGGAACAAGGCAAGATTAGTCTGCAAAGGATATGCACAAGTTGAAGGAATCAATTTTGAAGAAACATTTGCTCCCGTTGCCAAAATGGAAGCTATTAGGATGTTTCTCGCTTATGCTTGCTCGAGAAAAATCAAGGTCTACCAAATGGATGTTAAGTTAGCTTTTCTAAATGGTGAATTGGAGGAAGAAGTTTACATTGAACAACCTGAAGGTTTTCTGCTCTCTGACAAAGAAGACTACGTCTGCAGATTAAAGAAGGCTCTATATGGTCTCAAGCAAGCTCCTAGGGCTTGGTATGCTCGTCTTGACGGATATCTACATCAACAGGGATTCAAGAAAGGAAGTGTTGACAACAATCTTTATGTGAAAGTGGATCGAGATAACCTAACAATTATCGAAGTATATGTGGATGATATAATCTTTGGAAGCAGTGATGACAGATTAAGTAAAGAATTTTCCACAAAAATGCAAAGTGAGTTTGAAATGTCTATGATTGGTGAACTGAAATACTTTTTAGGGCTTTAGATTTCTCAACAGGATAAAGGAATATTCATATATCAAACCAAGTACATCAAAGAAATGCTCAAGAAATTCCAGATGGAAGATTGCAAGCCAATCCTTACCCCCATGGTAACATGTTGCAAGTTAAGCTTAGAAAATTCATCAAAGGATGTGGACCAAAGGTTGTATAGATCCATGATTGGTAGTCTCTTATATGTGACAGCCTCTCGGCCTGATGTGATGTAGGCAGTTGGACAAGTAGCAAGATTCCAAGCAGCACCAAAAGAATCTCATATTATTGTCGTTAAAAGAATTCTTTGGTATCTTAAGGGCACAATGGAATATGGTCTATGGTATCCCAAAGGAAATGATCTGGTCATTCAAATGCAGATTGGGCAGGAAGTGTTGATGATCGTAAGAGTACTAGTGGAGCAACATTCTATCTAGGTGGTCGTATTGTTTCATGGTTAAGTAAAAAGTAATCTTCAATCTTGTTATCCACAGCAGAAGCAGAATATGTCGCGACAACAGCTTGTTGTACTCAAGTTCTTTGGATGAAGCAAACTTTGCAAGATCTTCAAGTCAAGTTCGATGAGCCTATTCCCATATTTTGCGATAACACCAACGCCATCAGTATCTCCAAGAATCTTGTGATGCATTCCAAAACGAAGCACATTCTGATTAAATATCATTTCATTAGAGAGAAGGTCGCTGAAAAGAATATCAAGCTTGAATATGTTGGCACAAAGGAACAAATTGCTGACATCTTTACCAAACCATTACCTTGTGAAGCATTTGAGTATCTTCGCCAAAAGCTTGGGATTCTCCCAAGTTTTCATTAGACTCTCTCTCTTATCTACTCGAGTAGAAAGGGGGAGTAGAGGTGTGTACAGGTCCGCAGGATCGCTGTTTGTAAGGGGGAGTTACCCTTTGCCATTGATGACAAAGAGGGAGAGAAGGCAATAGGAAGAGGTGTCATGATCATAGGGGGAGTACTTGTGTTGCCATCAATGCCAAAGGGGGAGATTGTTGATCAGTAGTTGTCATTGATGTCAACCCAAGTAGCACCAGGGGCTACCCCGATCTTGCAAGGGCATTTTGACTTTACAACTCATATTATTTTGCGTCAAAGATCTTCTTGATGGATTCTACTCGTCAAGATGTTTTCGTTGATATATGGTACGCCTCCCAGTTCTTCACGGTTTGAGAGTTATTTGTGTTTGAAGTCAGTAACCTTAGTTAGTGGGCTAAAACCCTATGGGGTTGTGGCATGGCACTCATAATTGGTTGTGGTCATTGAATAGTCAATAATTAATAATAATTTTTTTGCTCCTAAAATCCCTTCAACGTTCACTTGTTGAGGACCCTCTCAACTCAAGACATTCATATAAATAATGACCCTCATATCCTCCTCTTGTAGGGATTTTGTGGCTTCAAACAGGTCATCATGGCATTTTCGCTATAACTTTTTGTTTGTTTGTTTGTTTATTTTTTTGCGAAGTTTCGGAAGCTGAAATTGAAACCCATTTGAGCCGAAATCTTGATGAACCTCGTGACTGAATTTCAATCTTGGTTTGCTATATTTGTGGAGATATGATCCGAGGAAGTTAGGGTTTTTGCAGGCTCCCAAATTCCATGTCAAACAAGTGATGTTGGGAAAATTGTCATTGGATTCAAATTTCGTAAATATTCATAGAAAGAGGACAGGCTGTAGTTTGTTGAGTAGCTTTTTCAGGGCCGAAGGTCGCAATTGTGACACGTGGCACTTCGTACAAGTTCACTCCACTGAACGAGACTATAATCAGGACATCGTGGGAGATTGGGCATAGCTCTTTCTTGAAGAATCCAATCTTGATCAGACTTGTGGGGTTGCAAAGAGGACTCAGAGGGCTACCACAGGACAAAATTTTAGACCCTGGAGATCCGAAATTACGTAGATACAACAGATTCAATATCGAGCTCCTAGAAGGCAAGAAAAAGCATGCATTCAAGGATCACTACAGTAAGGACCACACATCAACAGTCAAGGGAAAGTCTCCTATAGCAAGGTATGTATGATTAATGTTTACATTTGAATTTTGAGTATCATCTCTCACATATGTTTTGCAGGACAACGTAAGTATATACAGTGTCTCGGTTATATCTCTAAGTCACTAAATGTCACAATTAGTTTTTCGGATGTCCTATTCTTGATAGTACACATTTTATGCTACATATTCTTGATGCTACACCAAGTTTGCTAAATATATATGATGTTGTAAGTTCATGTTACTTGTCTTGTCATAGTTGATAGAATGGTCTCTGTTGTTGTACTTAGAACTTGGTCCATCACAAGTCTAGGGTTTGTCATAAGTTTTTATTGTATACATCTTTAGGTCAATTTTGGATATAGTCTTGCATAAAGTGGGAGTCTTTGTCTACTGCTGCAACAAGTCAACAACAAAAGTGACAAGCACACTTCAGGTACACATTGTAATAATAATTAGTATTTATTCATTTTTATGCACTTACATGTTTTGCAGGCAGAGGTAAGTTGAAAGGTATTTTGTTTTGTTTTGGGATTGGTTTTGCCAGGCAAATTTTGCATGCAGGTAGAAGAAGATTCAAGCAATAATTCAAGAGCAGAAGTATCAATCAAAGGAAGCATTGCAGCAGGACATCCTTTGAAGACATGACAACCATCCGTATATTGTGAAGAAGTGTCAAGGCCAAGAGTCATCATTGTAAAGTTGTAAAAGAGTCATTTGTAAAAGTGTCATCATTGGAAGAGTCATTATTGTAAAAGAGTTAATCTGCCTAGAGTCGAAAATGCATTATTGGGAGGTATAGGAGTCTCTATTGGGATGATGTCATGGTTGGGTTGCAGGTCATAGTGTGATTGGGTGTTCGGTCAAAATCATTGTAAATCATATTGTATCATGGATTGTTGTCCTTGGTACGGGAATCCACACTCTTGTCTCATTTCAGTCATTATAGGGTGGCAGGGAGGTGCTAGGTTGGTGCATGAAGTCGCCTACAGGTTGGAGCTTGTGAACACTTCAGGGTGGTAGGTTGGTCTAGGATGTTGGGGCATCCATTCAGTTGACTACTGAAGAAACCAGGGCGTTGGGGTGTCCTTCCAGTGGGTGTTGGAGAAGAATGATTTTCTAGAATTCTAGGAAGTTGTTGCTTTTGTTTCAGTTGGGGCTGAAGATTAAAGAATTTATTAAAAAAACGTTCCGCGGTTTTTGACCCGGAGGGGGTTTTCCACCTAAAATTCTTGTGCCTACTGTGTTCTTTTATTCACTGTTATTACTGCATAAACATTAATAATAATTGAAGATTAACTAATGCTCTGAAAAGATTTAAAAGTGCAAATTGCTAAGGAATATTGATTCACCCACCCTCTCAGTGTTTCCAACGACCTCCCATCCCTGCTACCATGAAAACAGTAAAAAACTTCTATGATAGCTTTGGTTGAGCTTATTCTGAACATGCCCATAGGTTTGTTGATTCTGGTATGGCCTTCAGGGACACGAGCAATGTAAGTTAACACTACTGTGTTTTGTGAGGAGAGTTAACATATACACAAACCATTTGATCCAATGCAAGTCAGTAATGTAGAAGTTTATGCTAATGAGATGGTCACCACAATAGTGTGCAATAGGATTCTGTTAAAGCTATGCATTTCATTTTGATGGAAATCATTGCTCTTACCAGCTTATAGGTAAAGCAATATATATACCATAATAAGCAATGCATTATGGTTATATATGGCGTTTGAATAACTGTAGGAATAGATTAGCAGTATATTAAATAACTGGCTTAGTAGATCAGTCAACTGAAGATGTAGATGCTGGTATAAATGATTTGGTATCTTTGCTTGCCTTAAACCTAGGGTGTGTAATGGAATAAACAGCACTAGTGTAATTTATAATTGTTGTAATTATCTAAATTTCTGAGTTACTATTGTAGTATTTCACCTCTGAAATGCAATTGCACATTTTTTTTGTGTAAGATCTTTTGTTAACCTCATTTTTAATTAATCTTAAGTGTGCAATTGAAACAATAATTAGGTGTTTTTGGCCTTTTTCCTATAACGTATGCTACTAAATTGAAAGAGGAAGGACTTTTATGCTATTTCTATGATCAAATATGCAGCTTCTGATTTCAGGTACCCTGTCCATCAATATTTGATCCTCCACAAAAGTACATATCTCTAATAATTCCTGCATATAATGAAGAATTAAGGTTGCCTGGAGCTGTTGATGAGACTTTAAGGTCAGTTAATACTGAAATATCAGTGTCCTTACACCAATATATGTTACAGTTATGCATTTGTGAGGATTTATAAATGGTTTTTTCTGAATTTTGATATTGATTTGTAAGGAATATGACTGAAGATCAGAAAGGTATCAAACATAGCTAAGTATTTGTCTCTTAGATATTATACTTTCCTTTTGAGCTATATAGAATGTTGAGTGAAGTGGCCTGGTTGAGAGAGTGGTTATTTGGAATCAGATTCATTGCTTGATTTTCTGATCAGACCTTGAGATGTTCTGCTAAGTGCTTGATGTCAAATTTTCAATTTGTCTTAAAGAAATAGTTTTCCTTCTAGGACAAGTCAGTAGGTAGCCTCAGCAGATGTGTAGTATGGAAGAGAATCAAATACATTGGTGTTAATGGAGCTAGCTGTACAATAGTAAATTTTGGAACTGGCTTGAATACACACATGCATGCTGTTGAAGGAAATGTAACTAGGTTCGGTCTTCATAAATGTACTTTTGATATTTGTATTTATTCAAGAAAAGAAATATTATTTTTTTAATATATGTCAATGAGTTTCTTGCTCATTGAAATAGGTCTAACACAAGTTAAAGTGCTATAGGTGAGTCAAATAGTCAAAAGAAAATGTGAAGACCTTAAGGGCATGTTGTATCACGTATATGTTTGTATAGAAGTCAAAGAATACTCCTCCAAGCAAAGGCACCATCAAAGAGTCTCCTCCAAAGCAAAGGCACCTCAAATAGTCTCCTCCAAGCATGTGACACCACCAAAGAAGCCATCCGAAGTAAGCATAGCAAGTTGGCCTAAAAGGAGGGGCAGTCTGCTATATATAGAGGCTGTCCAGTCCATTACAATGACAACCAAGTAGCTCTGAAATCAGCGAAGTAAAGGGACTAGAAAAGGTGAAAAAGAGTGAAGGAAAAGGGTCTCCAAGTGCAGCGTGGAAGAAGGGTACACAACCGAGTTTAAAGAGGTAAGTTTTAGGGCAGCTGCAGTCACACGTGCGAGGAAACAGGGGGCTGTCGCTGCGGTTATGACAGCAGCAACTCATAGTCATCCATCTCTCTTTGTTTGGGGCTAAATCTAGGCTCACAAGGCTTCCTACTCAAGCCTAGAAGAAGGGTACTCAAGCAAAGGAGAGAAGGGTATTACAACATCCAGTAAACCTCCCACAAGTGCGAGAATCTATGGCTGCTGTACAGTCACTTTAGTCTACACTCACATCTCAAGAACTTCATTTGAATGAAGGTGTCTACATAAGTGAAGGATATCTCGAAGTACTTAGTGTAGAAGAGAAGCATCTCATTTTGAACAAGTGCAACAAGGTGTACCAACAGCTGAAAGAAGAACGGTGTCAGAAGGAGGAGGATGAAGTGTCGGGGAATGAAGTGCCGGAAGAAGGAAGTGCCAAGGAACAAAGTGCAGAAAGGAGAAAAGACTTGACTTTTGCTTGGAGGACATTCTAGTCAAGGGTCTGGGGTTTGGCATTAATCAAGAAAGAAGCTTCAATAAGAGAAAACTTACCGAAGGGTTTTCCTCTCAAGAGAAGAGAGATTTTGGCCCTGGCAGAGAGCCAACATCTTGTGTTCTTGTTTTATGTTTTGATAGCAGTTAGATGAAGCACACACACATCCATTAATAAGCAAAGAAGAAGATTAAGCTAACAAAGACAAATTGGAAAAAGACTTCACAAATTGTTATCTTGTCACGAAGAATCACTCTACACCTAATTGCCCTAGATTCTTCAACATGGTATCGGAGCTAAGGTGACACATCAAGGAAAAGGGCAACTCAAGAACACTCATCAAGGAAAGGCATCTACAAGGTTGAAGCATCAAGCCAAATCTACTCAAGGAAAAGAAGGCCTACCATCTATCATTCATCAAGGAAGACTACAAAGCAAGAAGAAGAGCCTTACATAAAGGCACCTACAAAGAAGAGTAGATCAAGAAGGGACCTACACCACAAGCCAAGCCATCAATCAAGTCTACTTGAAGCAAGTCCACTTCGAGAAGGCAACTTGAAGAACATCAAGATCCTAGAAAGGCAAGCCATCAAGGCTTCAAGGAGAAAGGAAATCCACTACATCTCAAAATCTATCAAGTATATGTCCCCTTCTGAATATACATCAATGTATTTTTACATGGAAAACAACAAATTGGTAGGTCCCAATAACTTTCTTGCATGGAAGAAGAGGTTTAATCTACTTCTCAAGAAGAATGAACTTCTAAAACGTATCAAAGGGAATATCACTATCCCTGCTAAGGAACAAACTCAAGCCTTAGCCAAGTATAATAAGGATGAGACAAAAGCTCAAAGGATTATAATAGAATCTATCAAGGACTTTCTCGTTCCTTATGTCTCCAAATTTGAAACATCAAAAGAAATTTATGATAAACTAATAGAGCTATTCTCGGTTTCCACAGCAGGAGAAGTGATATCTCTAATAAATGAGTTGTACAAGATGAAGATATCAAAGGAAGGAATAGCTCCCTACTTCATGAAGATCTCTGAGATGAGGGATTAACTTCAAGAGCTTGGGGAAGTCATGTCTGACAGAGAAATGACAATTGTAGTACTCAATGCTCTACCTAAGGATTGGGGCAACTTCACATCAAGCATTTATGCCAAGAAAGAAGCAACCACACTTAGTGAAATGTGGTCTCTATGCAAGGCAAAGGAAACCAGACTTAAAGCAAAGGAAGATGTGGGATCAAAGGAGCAAGCATTTGCTACCATGGCCAAGAAAGGGAAAATTTGGCAAATTTGGTCCACGAAGAACAAACAACAAAAACATGTCCAAAATCCAATGCTATGGATGCCATGAATATGGACACTACAAAATGAATTGTCCTAAGCTTAAAAAGGACAACAACAACAAAAGAAAGAGGGAAGAAGCTCACATGACTCAAGAGGTGAAAGAACAAGAAAAGAAGCAAAAGAAGGAAGATTCTCCAGATCTCTACTATGACTAAGTCAAACTTTTTACTTCAAGTCTGCTTTCAAGGTTTTGAGTAGGATAGGAGCATCTAGGAATAACATAAAAATTGCATGGCTAGAAACGTCATCTAGAATCTAGAAGCATGAAGTACATAGAGTTCTAGATACTCATGAAGAAGTAGCATTTATAATGAGAACAAAATGCATGGTTAGAAATATCTTCTAGAATAGAAGAGCATGGTAATATAGCTCAAGATATTCATGTAGAAGGAGCATACCTAGTATAGGACCTCATAAGAAAATTGATCATGATTAATAATGTTAGAAGACTTCCATCATCAAAGGAAAAGAAACATTTGCAAGGCAAGGGTCTTTAAGATCCTATGATGGAATCTTTGAAAGAAGGTTCATGAACCAAAGCAGATGTCTCATTGGGAATCCCATTCATGGGGTTCAAGAAAAGGATGATATGCAGGCAAGCTAAGATGAAGCAAGAAGGGCCACACCAAGGACAACCAAATGAAGCTAAGATGATCAAAGGAGAATCAAGATGAGGTATGTATGCATCAAAGTTTAGTCATGTTATCATTTGTATATTATTGAGTCATGGGAATAGTTCTATAACATGATCAAGTAGGAAATAATCTCTTTAACCAATGACATGCTCGAAGGCATGTACTACAATGCGATGAAGGTCAACAAAAGAAAATACTCACATAAGGAGTATAGGATTGCTGACGAAGAAGCTAGTGAAGAAGAAATGTTGACTAGCACCAGAAGCAAGCAATGAGGAAGTGCTCTGACAAGGAGTAGGAGGTAGTTGACCGATCTATCCAAAAAAAGCAAATGAAGAAAGAGATCAAGCATGTGAAGAACGCCATGATCACAAAGAATCACTGTTTGACAGAGATGCATTGAAGACATCTCCCGAAAGAAGGCAGGACAACTCTGACTAAGGAAGAAAAAGATCAAAGGACCCTTGACACCTGTGAAGGCCTTGGAGATATGAAAGGTGCAGATAACTGATTCTACTCTACGAAGATGTTCTGATAAAGAAGCCATCCAGCAAAAGCACCATTTAATGTTGAAGCAATATCAAGATGAAGTCATGAAAGAATACTAGATCAAAGCATGGGAACAAGCAAGTACAAAGAAGCATCGATGTGAAGAGTAGTCTGAAGCATAGAAAAGATGACAAGGAATAATCAGATGACAAGAGAACCTAATATGTGACAAGAAGGCCACTTTCCGCAAAGGAAGCAATGACATGACAAAGAAGGAAGGAAAGTGATTGACGGATGGTGCTCTACTTAGAAGAAGTTCGAACAAAGACTTCATGACATCAAAGAAAGGAAGGAGATCAAGCAGTTGAAGGACCCACGAAGAAGAAGTTGTTGATGAATGAAAGAGTCCCTAGTTAAGAGGGAGCTCTGACAAGTCCCTGATCAAGAGGGAGTTTTGGATCACCCTTGATTACAAAGGAGTGACAATTGTGTTTTTCCATTTCATGGGTCATGCACTAGACCAAGACTAACAACCGTAAGTCTAGATGAAGGCCATGAATGGAAATGTAGACACAAGATAGACACAACAACCTTGTTTTCACTTAGGAAGAAAGAATGGGAGGATTGGGTAATCATTTGGCATCCGATACTCTTTGAGGATGTGTAGGGCATCCAAGACAGGAGTAGCCAAGAGGACCGATACTCTTTGAGGGTTGGGAACCCAAGAGAAGAATAGTCCCAGAAGGTCATACTCAGTGAACACTCGTCAAGTCGGCCTAAAAGGAGGGACTATCCTCTATATATAGACGCTGTCCTCTCCATTATAATGACAACCAAGTAGCTCTGAAATTAGCAAAGTAAAGGGACTAGAAAAGATAAAAAAGAGCACAGCAAAAGGGTCTCCAAGTGCAGCGAGGAAGAAGGGTACACAACCGAGTTTAAAGAGGTATGTTCTAGGGCAGCTGTAGTCACACGTGCGAGGAAACAGAGGGTTGTCCCTGCGGTTATGACAACAACAACTCACAGTCATCCATCTCTCTTTGTTTGGGGCTAAATCTAGGCCTACAAGACCTCCTACTCAAGCGAAGGAGGGAAGGGTACTCAAGCGAAGGAGGGAAGGGTATACAACATCAAGTAAACCTCTCACACGTGCAAGAATCTAGGGTTGTTGTATAGTCACTTCAGTCTACACTCACATCTCAAGAAGGATTTCATTTGAAGGAAGGTGTCTACATAAGTGAAGGATATCTCTAAGTATAGAAGAGAAGCATCTCATCTAGAGCAAGTGCAACAAGGTGTACCAACAACTGAAGGAAGAACGAAGTGCCGGAAGGAAGAGGACGAAGTGCCGAGGAAAAAAGTGCAGAAAGGATAAAGGACTTGACTTTTGCTTGGAGGACATTCTAGTCAAGGGTTTAGGGTTTGGAATTAATCAAGAAAGAAGATTCAATAAGAGAAAACTAACTGAAGGGTTTTCATCTCAGGACAAGAGATTTTTTGGCCTTGGTAGAGAGCCAATATCTTGTGTTCTTGTTTTATTTTTTGATAGCAGTTTGATGAAGCGCACACATATGCATTAATAAGCAAAGAAGAAGATTAAGCGAACAAAGACAAATTGGAAAAAGACTTCACAAATTGTTATCTTGTCACAAAGAATCACTTTACACCTAATTGCCTTAGATTCTTCAACACATGCGTGGATGCAGAGAGAGGGGGGGTGCTCAAATATATCACAGAAGGTAGCTATGTGTCAAGTTTAGAGGACTCTTGAAATTTGAGGTACATGATAGAAAGGTTAGTCTGGTTAGAAATATTTCTTAGTAAATGTGAAGCACTTGGAGAAGATGCTCAATTTCGACAATGGATGCTTATAATTATTTAGAATCCTTTGTGTAAAAAAAATCCTTGTAAAATGGGATATATAATTATGTGGAACGAGCCATCCTCTAATCATTGAGTTTCTTATTTTTTGTTAATTTTAGGTATGTTCTATGCTAGAGCAATTTATTTCAATTTTCACAGTTAGCTCAATATCTTTTCTAGATTAGCAATCACATCAGCATTAAAGTAAACTGCAGATAGAACATAAATACAAATCGCAGAAGACAATCCAAGACAAGAGGACACAAGATGTGGCGCTAGCCAGGGACAAACCCCAATGTGGGGAAACCCTTGATCAATTCTTCTTATATGTTCTTCAATAGTTCAACACAGAGAGAGAGAGAGAGAGAGAGAGAGAGAGAGAGATAGTACGTTTACAACAGAAGTCAACACATTGACTTATCTAGATAAGAGCATAGATCATCTCTACGAAGATGATACATGAGATCAGTTGAAGACATGCTGCTTCAACTGATTCTCCAAGGTGACTCCACCTATCGTTATGCTGCATTTTGTCATCATGTTGCACCTCACCGCGCTGTACCATGTTGCACCCATCATCACTATGCTGCATCTCATCACGCTTCATTAATCATGACTGTCCCCATCACTGTACTGCATTATGTGCCATTGCTGCACCATGTTGCCATCTTGACCTATGTGTTGGCTGCACCTTGCTTGCTTGTTGTCCCTAGCATGGTTGTTGTCCTTAGCATGCTTGTTGTTGCATGCTGGTTGTCCCTTGCATGCTAGCTGTAACATTGCAGCTAAGTACCATACAACTGTCCCAATGTTAGTTAGTTGTCCCTTGCATGCTGCTCTCCTTCGGAGACAGATGCTTTGGCTGTTTCGGCAGTTCTGGCTGTTCTGACTTTTTCGGCAGTTTTGGCTTTTCCGACTCTTCCGGCAGTTCCGGCTTTTTCGGCAGTTCCGACTCTTCAGACAGTTTCGGCTTTTCCAACAATTCCGACTTTTCCGACAGTTCTGGCTTTTTCCGGCTTTTTCGGCAATTCTGGATTTTCCGGCAGTTCCGACTTTTTCGGCTCTTCCGACAGTTCCGGCTCTTCTGATAGTTCTGGCTTTTTCGGCAGTTCCGACGTTTTCGGCTTTTTCGGCGGTTTTCCTCACAGTTCCGGCTCTTTCGAAAGTTCCGGCAGTTCCAACAGTTCCGGCTTTTTCGACAGTTTCGACTTTTTGCCCTCTGGATCAGGGCAACTTTATCCCTTAGGATCTCTCCTCCTACTAAAACCCAAAGACAAGTAGAGAGAGGAAGAGATCCCAAGTGTGTGATGATGAAGTGTCCAAATTAGGAGAATGCTCCTTGTATTTATATGCAAAACGTTGAGGTTGAATAGACATGACTGTTTGGCTTCCGAGCCTACATAACTTGTTGGCCGACTTTGACAATTTTTCCATAATCAAAATAAATTCATATCTCCATAAATACTTATCGGAATCGGATGATCTTTGGATCAATCCTACACCTCTCGATGAAAGGAATCTAGGAAAATATCAGTAGTCACAAATAAGGTGATCTACATGGAGTTTGGCCCTAGTTGCCAATCTTAACATTTTTGCTACTCTTCTAGTTCTTCAATTTGAAAATTTATCAGCCCAAATTTTAGATGTATGTTGCAATTAAAAAGCTTTCTAATGAAAACATTAACACATCTATGGCCAACGTGTAAGATGAGGTTGGTTGGTGAACCAATGAAATTATGCAATAAATGGTGATACTTGCCTCTAAACCTGTATCAAACACAAGTTTGGAAAACAAAACGATTCATATCATTCCTTGGTAGAAATGTGCGTATTTGTAATTACAATGTTTGGCTTCCATGTGAAGATAATGTAAGTAGGTTTAACGTTTCAGCTAATTGATGCTAATCTCAACCTATGTGGCATATGCAATTAAAAAACTTTCTACACATCTGTGGTGAGCACGTGAGGTGTAATTGGTTGGTGCACCATTGGTGTTTTAGAAAGCCAAGGGATGCTTCCCCACATTCATGGATGACATCCCTAGTAAACTTGTCAGCATATATTTGTGTGGCTCACTTAGGGGAATTTGAATTAGGTACTTGCTAACAGAGAATTGGCCAAATGCCTAACAGCATTGACGACAACATTTACCCCAAGCACCATTCATGAAATACGAGGAAGTGCTTCGAGGGTTTCCTCAATGAATGTTTCCATGGAAAAAAAAATATTGCATGTTTTTGAAAATTTGAAGTTGGAAAATATTGGTTTTTGATATTTGTTTGGATAATGAAGTTATATGAAATTTGCATAATTATTTTTACCAAACTTAATGGAAAATTTTATTATGTTTATTTTGCACTATTGAACTATTTATGAATTTCATGTCATAGAACGTGAACACAAATTGGGTGACTTAGGTACCATATAGTATATATGTATATGAGTACATGTATTTTATGATACAACATATAAAGTTTCCATTGTTAATTTTCTTGAAACTCTGCAACTACTTAGATGAATTTACTGAAAAAGCAAGTGAGTACATGTATTTTATGATACAACATATCAAGTTTCCATTGTTAATTTTCTTGAAACTTTGCAACTTTTAGATGAATTTACTGAAAAAGCAAGGCAATTGAAAATTGAAACCAAGATATGAGTTGGTTGGGATGTTCAAAGTGAACAATGCAAATCAAATCCTCTTTCTAAAAAACAATTTGAACGATATCAAGATGGATAAAGGGGAGTCTATTCAATCCTACTTCATGAGAATAAATCAAATCAAGAATGACTTGTTGTCTTTTGTAGAAGTTATTTCTGACAGGGAGCTCTCTCCCATTGCTCTTGGAGGTATTCCAAGACCATGGAATGTATTTGTCACCACCATTTTCAACAATCACAGGATACTTGGTTTCGATGAGTTATTGGCTAGAAGCAGTCAAGAGGAAACTAGTATGATGGAGAGAGACAAGCCTTCAAATGGAAATGAGCTTACTGTTTTCTCCACTCATACAAAATGGAAGAATAATGTTGGTCTGAGGAGATAGGGTCAAGCATTCAAGAAAGGATTTAGAGAAAGAAGAAAAGGAAGGTGCTACAATTGCAACATGTTCAACAACTATGCTAGAGAGTGTCCACACAAGAAGAAATCTCCAAGTGATTATGACAATAACAACAACAACAATTTCAAAGGCAATGGCAATCAAAGGAACAATATATTCAACAACAAGAGAAAGAGGAGTGCTCCCTCTACTCGAAATGGAAATAGTCGACCTCCCAAAAGGACGAGAAATACCAGGTATGATGAAAGTAATGTTGTAGAAAAACAAGATGAATTCTATCTTATTTCCACTCTATCTATTGCCTCTCCTCCGGATACTTTGGATCATTGGTTGATTGGTTGTGGAGCCTCAAGGCACTTCATCGAGTACAAGGAGGCCCTCTCAAATTTGGTTGAAAAGAAGACTAATTTGAAGATCATACTTGGAGATAATGCCACCTACCCTGTGAAATGGATAGGTATTGTCACTCTTCACTTGAATCAAGGTCAAACCATTCATCTACAAGAAGTATTATATGTGCCTGATTTGAAGAAGAACTTGGTATCTATTTCTGCAATGGAAGATAAAGGCTTCAAGGTAGCATTCATTGATGGAAACGTATGTATTTGGCAAAGAAACCCTAAAGATGTATTTACTCTTGGATTTAGGGTTGATGGTCTCTATCAATTTGGAGGAAGTCCATTGGGAGCTTTGGCAAGTGATAATTCTCTTCAATCTTAGCTATGGCACCAAAGGTTCGCCCATTTACATTAAAAGCCTTTCCTAGGGTAAGGAAGATGGTCACAGGCATGCTTGAGTTCAATATGAACAATGAAGGTGTTTGTCAGGGTTGTGCAACTAGGAAACTATCAAAGGGACCATTCCCTTCTAGTGAAAGCAAAACAACCGATATTCTCCAATTGGTCCATTTTGACCTATCTGGTATGTTGCTCATAGCATCGTTAGGAGGATACTTATATTATGCAATCTTTGTGAATGACTACTCTCGCAAAACATGGATCTATTTCTTGAAGAAGGATGAAGTGTTCAAATGGTTTTGTTCTTTCAAAGCATGGGTGGAAAGTCAAAGAGGGAAGAAGATCAAGATATTAAGGACTGACAATGGAACCGAGTATGAATCAAATGAATTGAATGACTTTTGCATAGAGGCTGACATTAAGAGGGAGACAACTGTTCCATACACTCCTGAGCAAAATGGCATTGCTGAAAGGAAGAATCGAACAATCATCGAAGCCACTCGTGCCATGCTCCATGATCAAGGCCTACCAAAGTTCTTATGGGGAGAAGTTGCCAACATTGTTTTATATGTTCAAAATCGGAGCCTGCATCAAGCATTGGAATTCAAGACACTCGAGGAAGTTTTCACTAGTAGGAAACTTGATGTTTTTCATTTTAGAATATTTGGTTGTCTTGTGTACTTTCATGTGCCTAAATAGGAAAAAAAACAAGTTCGAAACATTTGGGAAGAAGTGTATATTCATTGGCTACTGAAAATTCAAAGGCATATAAGATCTATGTACCTGGTCAAAGAGATGTGAAAGTAAGTCGTGATGTCACCTTTGATGAAGACAGTGCCCTTGGGAAAGCATGAGATCTCTCTATTCCAAGAAAGGACGATGATAATTTTGTCGAAAAACAAGATGAACCTTCGACGGATGAGCCTATGCCCGATATTGATGGTCCAATGGATCCTATCGATCAACCTCCTGGTGATCTCTCTACCTCAAGGAAATGACCTCTATGGCTCAAAGATACTCTCGAAGATGTTGAAAGACACTGCTACAAGAGGGACATTTTGCAAAAGTAAGAAACCAAACAGGTACCAAGGGTATCTGGCTGCTATGAGTACTATCGTTCAATCAAAACCATGCACGTTCGAAGAAGTTGTAAAACATCAAGTATGGAAGGATGCGATGAATGAGGAATATGAATCGATCATGAAGAATGATGTCTGGGACGTGGTGCCTAGACCTAAGGACAAGTCTATGGTCACTTCTAAATGGCTTTACAAAATTAAACATGGAGCTGATGGGAGTGCTAAAAAATGTAAGGCCAGGTTCATAGTTCATGGCTTCTCTCAAAAGGAAGGAGTGGACTATGACGAGATATTTGCACCAATTGCCCGATATACCACTATCCAATCTATTATTGCTCTCGCTGCCACTCAAAGATGGAGCCTGCATCAAATGGACGTTAAGACTGCTTTCTTGCATGGCTCGCTTAAGGAGGAAGTCTACTTGGAACAACCTTAGGGGTTTGAAGTACAAGATCAAAGGACACATGTATGCAGGTTAAAGAGAGCCCTCTATGGCTTGAAGCAAGCCCCTAGAGCTTGTTATGAGAGGATTGATAGCTATCTTTTGAAGTTGGGATTCACTAGAAGCTATGCTGATCCCAACCTATACTTCAAGGTTGAAAAGGTCATGCCTCTCATTTTGGTCCTTTATGTTGATGATCTCTTTCTAACAGGTGTCGAGCCTCTATTTATCAATGCAAGAGGGAGTTGACTTACAAGTTCGACATGAAGGACCTAGGTTTGATGCACTAATTCCTAGGCTTGGAGCTCTGACAAAAGCCAGGTGAGATTTTCCTTTCTCAAGGAAAATGTATTGTGAAGTTGTTAGAGAGATGTGGGATGGTGGATTGCAAGTCTGTGTCTACTTCGATGGAACTCAACTTCAAGAAGCTATGTGGAAGTGTTGCTGGGCCTGAATTGGCAAACCTTTCTTAGTATCGACAACTTGTGGGGGCCCTGATGTTCGTGGTAAACTCCCAACCAAACATATGTTTCGCCGTGAATATGTTGAGTCAATTTATGGTTGAGCCTCATCACATACATTAGATTGCTGCTAAGAATCTCTTAAGATATCTCTGTGGCACAATCAACTATGGGTTGAGATACATTGTCAGGAATTTGAGGCTACATGGATATAATAATGTTGACTAAGCTGGCAGTGTGGTGGATAGAAAGAGCACGTCAAGATGTTGCTTCCCTTTGGGATTTGCTTCAATTTCTTGGATGAGCCGGAAGTAGAAATCGGTTGCTCTAAGCACCACCGAGGTAGAATATATTGCTGCTAGTATGGATTGTTGTGAAGTTGTTTGGTTGAGGAAGCTCATTAGTGAGCTATTTGAGCACATGCTAGATACCACTGTGATCTATTGTGACAACCAAAGTGGGATTCGCTTTTCAGAGAATCCCGTGTTCCAAGACTACTCCAAACACATTGATATCAGGTACCACTTTATCTGGGATATGGCACAACAAGGAGCAATAAGGTGATGAAAACTTGACTAAACTGGGAGGTGGGGGGGTGAATCTGTTTAGTAAATTCATGGACATTAAAATTCTTTTCCTTAATCTCATTAACAAGAACATTGCATGAACAACTTAACAAATAATGACGAGCATATTGAATGTGTGAACAAGTAATAAGCTAGTCAAAACATCACATCAGCACATAATAACAACACATATTGACACCAAATATATGTGGAAACCCATAAAGGGAGAAAACCACGATTTTATTATTGTTGTGATGAAAAGGCAAGGTCCTATTCCTTTTGATTTAATGTAGTCTCCAACCTACACGAGGTTTCTACCTCAATTTTTTGCAAGATGCTACTGCAAGGAAGCTCCAACTCCCATATGTTTTCTGTGGGCTACAACCCATAGGAGGCTCCTACCTCAACAGGGTCGAACCTAATGTTTATCGAGCCACTACTTGAAAGAATACTACAACCCCTTGATGCAAACAAGAAACAACAGTGTGCTGGTTTACCTGGTCATAAATTCTTCATATCTCCATCTTCATTTCTGCTTGTTCTTCCCCTCAAATCTGCTTCACATAAGCTTCAAATGTGCTAGGTAACTAATGCATAATACCTCAATCAGCTCTCACACATTCTCCCACTCTCTAACATCATTTTGATTCCAAAAACAACATCTCTTATAAAGATAATTTGCTGGCTGTTTGTATTCCACATAGGGATATGAAGTGAACAAGCTTGACTCTTTGCCTTCCACTCATTCGTTTCCAAACTCTTCATATTTTGAATATTATAAAATAAATAAGTGCACCACATATTATTTCAACCATCTATAATGATTAGGTGCATCAATATCAACATAGTGCCAAAAACAACATTATACCACCACAAAACATGCAAGCATTCTCCAATGTAAACAATATGCACACAACATATGAAAATCATGCAAGCATATGTGTGCAACATTCACTCTCCAAAGCCATCTATATGTTCAAATTCATCTTTTCTTCATGCCATTGCCTCAACCTCCTTGAGTCTTGTCTTGTTGTCATGGAATCTTGCCTTTGCTGTCATGGAGTCTTGCCTTTCCTATCATGGAGTCTTGCCTTTGCATCACAACAATTCAGCTTAACAACAAATTAGTGTCACCACAAATTCTTCATTAAACAATCTCTGCAACATTATCCAAGCATCAAGCCATCAACATGCCATCAACATAAGCATTAAGCCATCAACATGCCAACATCAATATTCTACCAAACCATCAAGGTATTTGTTGCTCCTTTGTCTCTTTCTATTGCATAACTTGCTGCTCCTTTGCTTGTTGTTCCTTGTGTTGCTCCTTCGTTTGTTGTTCCTTGTGCTGCTCCTTTGCCATTAATGACAATATTATGAACAATCACCCCCTTTGGCATTGATGGCAACACATTTGTCCTCCCCCTTTCATTCTGAGAAGTGTCTTCCTTCCTCTGATTACCTCCCCCTTTGACATCAATGGCAAGGGGATTACAAAGGTCTTGGAGCCCTCCAATCCACATTTATTATTCTGTTATTAAGGTATCAAAAAAAATATGGTCTTTAACTCATTGTAAAAGAGTCCTTAATGTAGTTGTCATCATTGCATTAATGCTCTATAACCTGTAATGTGTTGTTCTGCATAAACAATGTTGACACTATCATTGAATGAATGCCACTCCATATGGATTATTAGGGCTCCTTCAGATTGAATGAACGCTGCTCCATATGACATATAAACATTGCTCCAAATACGCTACAAAATGTTTTAACATTGTGAGAGCGGTGCAAAATATTGTTGTGAGAACACTCTAAAAGCAAGAATACTGTTGAGAGAACACTTTGTAAGGAAAACATGGTATGCATGAGAAATGCATTATATTGAGCACTGCAATGAACATATGTATGCTAAAGGTACCCCTATCATATGTAATCCACACCAAGGTGATAACAGACTGTATTGAGTGGAACTTTATTGATTGGGATGCATGCACTTAAAATAAATTGACCAACACTAGTATAGAATAGTTAATAAAATATAAGAAGGCCACCCAACTTCATTTATATTGGAAAAACACTTTGTCTATAATAATCAAGGAGTTAGCATTTGGAATAACTATTCTGCCTCCTAGGTTTAGCTGATTTACCAAAGCCTTTGGTACTTCTGAAGTTGCTGTACCTACATGGACAATATCAAAAGACGCTTCATCTAAAAAACCCTTCTCTCCATCACCCACATGAATGGAAAGAGCTCCTTTATCTAACAAATGAGCAGCATGTCCCTTCTTTATCGATTCAATAGACCTGTCCACTAGTTGAGAAATGTAGTCCACTTCCGCAACTCTTCCTGTCTCTCCACTGTATCTGCTAGTGCCTTTAGCGCCACTGCTTGATATTGAAAAATGCAGCATATTTAATACCAAATGATAGTATTAAAGCCATTTTAAAGAAACATATTAAAGCAGGAATACGACTCTCCATATCTATGCATTGTGTTCTTCCTGTATGCTCTCCATATTATCCAACGCTCTCCAACGCTCTCCATATCCCACACTTACCAATGTTCTTTCTCTCATAACCCTACGCTGCTCTAATGGCTGGTCTAGAAGTTGCAGTGCTCAATATTAAATATGTTTGGCAAATGAATCATGTTTTTAATTGACATATTAATACAATGCAACTAGCATTATGAGAAGCCGTCAATCCATCGTTCCCGTGGAGAATACTAATTAGGGCACAAAACCCTAATTTGTACCAATAACATTATAGTGAATGAATCCATGTATATTTTGGAGGAACCATTGTATATTGAAGGATCACTAGTCAAAACCCAAATGTTTTCTTGCCTGTCGTACACTTGGAAAAATCTCTTTTACTTTTGTCTTTTGACTCCATATATGCACGGTGTCAATGTATATACATATAAATATATTAGCGCATCATAATATCCATGCAAATATCAAAGCATTAATAATCCCATATATAATATCAACGCACCAATTCCATACAGTACAAAATAACTTGTGATTTTCTGCGATGTAATATATGCCAATGCCAATCAACGCACTTGCCTCCACATATCATCGCCACAAGCTAACGTAATAATGTTTGCATGGTAGATGCTCATGTATGTTGCTCTTGAATATAGATACCAACACTGCTCCATATAAAATAATGCTCTTGAAGTGATCGTTATTCTAATACATTGCATATGTTCTTGCTGCAATCCAATACATTCCCAGTGCAATCTGATACGCTACCAATCACTGCATACCAATATGCTCCTATGTTCTTTATTAATACACTAATACGATTTTGTTCCAATGCCTTTTATCAGCACTGCCATCAACGCATTGTTCTAATCGTTTATTTGTGCTGCTCCATATGCTATGTATCCATATGCTGCGTATAATATGGTTATAACATGCTACATATCCATATGCTGCGTTTATCATGAATGCTTGGAAGTTCGACCACAATGAATGCATTGGATTATCAAAATAAGATAATTAATGTTGGGAAATTTATTTGCAACGTTCTACCATATATTGTAAAACGTTGCCGTATGAGGATGTTACTCTCCATCACACTGCATACGCTGTTCTCCACATTGTATTAACAAGCACGCTGAGGAAAAACTTTTTGGTTGTTGAAATTGAATGCGGCAATGAGTGCCTGGTTACACGATGCAACAATGAGAAGCCTGGTTACTAGCTGCAACGATAAGAAGATTCCTAGTTCTGTTCCCTGCACATAGCCTTTCCATCGAGCATGCAAATATTTTGCTCCCATGCTGCGTGACAAAATTGTGATTATAACTGTCTTGTTTGGCTTCGTAATATTCCGTAATATTAGGTGGTGGGTATGCAATGTTTCAGTGTACCATTCGTCATATTCCTCAATATATCATTCCATAGATTGTTCCATATGGTATTAACGTTGTATATATATTATATATTGTAAATGCCAGCGTCAATGCCATATATTTTTCCAAAATATCGATGACATAATCTGATATCGTATGATTCAAAGTCTTCATCGTTGGATTGAATTTCTCTAGAATCTAGATGTATTCCTGACAAGGTCGACATTTGGCTGATGGATATAGCAACATCTTGCCGTAACCTTTCTTTGAAGTCCTATATATATATAATATATATATATAGCCATCGTTCAACCAAAGTATTTATTTTGATAACCATTTTATGCAGGTTAAGACATTTTTGACCCCTATTTCACGTCTTTAATATATATCAATATTTATTAATCAACGCCAAGTGGTTATGACATGATTCGAGAGTAGGAAAGTATATAATCAAGGATGACACAAAATAATGTCATTACTGACTCAATTTGTAACTTGTTGAATCAGAGCGTATTGCTGGATTCTTCATAGAGCACAATAGTTATTGGAGGGGAAGGAATGAAAGAGTCATATGCGTGCTAACTCTAAGGAATTGGTTCGGTCTTTTCAATGTCCATAGATCACCATACTGGTGTTTTGAATTGATATTAATAACGTGCATGTGCCAATATCAAGGTGTGCGTATTCTAGGCCATATCAACTAGCAAAAGAAATGTTTCAGTGTGAGAGTGGTCTCTTCTATGCTTGATTGATACACTATTTCTTCCATAATAGCAAGTTATCTCCTCTGAAATAGTGACCAAGTTTGATATCTTCTCATATATTATACCTTAGAAGCGATCCAGTCATAATTGATGGAAACATGATCGAGAAAAAAAAACTCTTTGCTTCATCCATTTGCAATGATTTCTTCTCCTCTCATTTAGCCGACATTCCCATGCCAACTACCCTGTATCCTCCTCAGCGAGAGAAAGCAGTGTAGTAAGGTTCGTTTTGAACATATACACTTTGTCTTTTCCCTATCATTCTTTGTCCTGACAAGCCTAAGAGAATCTTGCTGACATATAAATTGCTTGAGGGGCTTGTTGAGTCATTAATCTACACTCTAGGTAACGCATGCTATGCTTATTCCATGCCAATATTAATGTATGCCAATAATATACTTCAATCAACAATATGCTGTCCCATTGCCAATGCATATAACATAACACCCATTGCCAATAATTGACCATATCCTCTTGCCATTATAACGAATATCGACGATAACGCTAGCAACTCCACCATCTCATGGAAACTCTTAACATATGCTAATAATATAATTCAATAATATATATATATATATATATATATATATATATATATATATATATATATGTTGTAACCAATGTTTTTAAAACCGGAACCGATGACCGGACCGGTCCACCTAATGAACCGGTCTAACCGGGACTGGTTTGGTCTAAATGAACCGGTTTTAGAAAAATACATTAAATAATTATTTTTTAATGAAAAAAACTATTTTTAAGATTTAAAACCATGATTCCAAGCCAATGGAGACAAAATATGCAAAGATTGCTCATTTATATACCATGTAAAGGTGAATATATCAAAATGGCACCGAGTGCAATACATATCATCGACAAAATACATAAGCAATGAGGCTCTAAATGGCCTCTAGAGTGCAAAAACAAAGCCTACAAACTATGGGGCCAGTGGCCTACTACAAGACTTCAGTCTAGACTCTACATATATGATAATAGTAATACTATAATAGTGATCAACATTATCACTTGAAGTTGAAACTTCTCATGAGTCTCAGTCATCATGATCAAACTCAGTTCGTTGAGTCTCGACTCCCAAACTTTGCAGTCACAAACTTCTCTATTGGTTCAGTGACTTGAGTCTCAAACTTCTGAAGGTATTCTGCCCTAATATGCCCTATTATTTCATTTGGTGCTCCACATGGCTTTACATGGCCTCCTATCCCAGCCAAGTGTTGCTTGAACCTGTTAATACCCCCTCCTTGAATGGATTTTTGGCAATATTTGCAGATCATTTTGCCATCAATCATGTCACAATGAGCCCATGCAGTATCTCTGGCTTTTGGAGGCATGATGACTCCCTGGATGGTAGATCATAGAAGTGAGAAGTTTATAACACATAAAAAAAATTAATTCGTGGACAACAGTGAAATAAGGAATTTTCAAGTGCAAATCCTTACTTGGAAATGCAAACTAGCTTCCTTAGCCTCCTCTTGAAGATGGCAACTCCACTGACAGCTACACACTATCTCCAAAATAGCTCCAACTCCAACTCCAAGATGACTACTTCAGCAAAAACTCAACACTCTCCAAGCTCACAAACAAACTCACAAACACTCCAAATCAGTTGTGTGAGACAAATGAGAGTGAGAGGGGACTCTTATAGCTTGGAGAGGGTGTTTTTGGAGGGAAAACACCCTTAGTTCCCCCCCAAAACCCCTAAACCATAGTCAGAAAACCGCTTTTTGCAAGTTATGGTGGGCATGCCTAAAACCGGCCGGTTTAGGACGGAACTGGCCGGTTTGATACAAACCGGCCGGTTTTCACCGGTTAGGGCCAAAATTTGGAGAAATTGCCTTTCCAACCGGGTTTTTTGGCTGGTTTAGACCGGCGGCCTTGCTAACCGGCCGGTTAGACCGGTAACCGGTTTTTAAAAACGGTTTTAAAAACACTGGTTGTAACGCTGCCAAACAAACCACCAATATTCTGTCGAGTTCACCAAATAGTATAGCGGTGCAATAACATTGCAATAATAATAATGCATTAACGTTGTAGTAACGCTGCACCTGGTGATAAATGCCATCATAATACTTGTAACACCACTGTAATCGTGTCTCCATCCTTGTTGTGCCATCTCAACGATATCAGTTACCAATTAATACGAATGATTCCAATGCTTTACTCAACGCTTCACAATTGCAAGAGTGCCCTCGACAACCTTACTGGTCACACACAGAACTCTAGTGCAATAGGCTCCAGATTAAATGTTCCATTATAACGCTTCGAACGATACACTGTCAGACTGATACTGTAGGAGATGAAATGTTCCTCTACAACCATAGACTGAGCAACATTCACATGAACCAATGCTCGCACCACAAAAACAACACAAACGTTTTTGTCTACTTGACTACACTTCAACAGCAGAAACACCATCAATTGGTTCCATAGAATTAATGTCCAAAAAAATGCTTCATTTGTATACAATGCACAAACTATATGTGCCCATTTTGCAGGATTTGTTGTTGGCTTGAGTGCACCACCACTTTTACAGCAAATTGCACAACAAATATGTTCATGTGCTTTACCAAAAGCCTCACATTTTCTGCAACACCAAAGAGATATCTGCAAACTATTTGATAGACCAACATCCAACTGTTCATCAATCCCATAGCAGGATTGATGCACATAAATTGCACAACTCTTCTTGTCATTACTTGACATCGAGACTTCTTTTCTGTTGTATCATTTCCCTTGGAATTTTTATGCGATTCAGACCCTACACCCTTTATGCAGAACCATGGATAGCGAGCTTACAACTCTCAAATATTTATTTATTTTTGTTGATTTGTTTGATTCTGCTGCAGAGGCTTATTGTAAAATCATAATCTTTGTTTCCATTGTATGCTTTTTCTCTGCATAGTTTGGCTATACACAAATTTTTGTATTATTTCTCTATACAAAATAACTTGTAATTCATAGGTGCTCTAAATGGAGTTTCCGTTCTAAATGGAGCACTATTTGGGCTTCCTTTAATTAGTCATTTCTTTTGGAAAAATTAATAAGCACTCTTTCCTTTTCTTTCATTGCTGATATGTGGAATTAGGATTGATACCTTCAATTTTGCACTCTTAGGTCCTCAAGATCTTCAACTGCATGCTTCAAACATTATATGATATTTTGTCAAAAACATTTATATAGCAAATGCCTCTGTCATACTTCATGAGTTTAGTCTTCTCATATTTGTTATTTCTCCTATGCATTTTTGAGTGTGCTCTTCCCCTGAATCAATGCTGCTCTAAGTTAGAACAAGTTCTTCATTTCTTCCATAAGAAACTCCCCCTTAGACCAAGCTAGGTCACTAGTTGTTCTTTATTCTTCCTCTTCCATACTTTAGTGGACTCCCTATTGTTGCGTGTATCTTCTTCATTGTTTAGCTTGCTTAGAATTGCTTTCATTTTCTGTCTAGAGCACTTTAGCTTATATGGTAGTTTGCAATCTTTAGCTTTGTGTCCAAGGTTGCTACATAAATAGCACCTTATTTGACCAAGATATGGCAGAAATGGTGTGTGTTTTCTTGTGCTCTTCTTTGCATACAGTTTACATTCAACAACTTTATGTCCAAATTCATTGCACAAATAACAATAACCATAGAAATGATTTGTGTACTTGGTGAATGACTATCTTTTCTGTTTGCTTGCTTGAGGGAGTCTTCTCATTTGCTTCATCTTTTGCTGATTAAACTTGATTTTCTTGGTCTTACATTCTGCTGCAACATGTCCTCGTTCATGAAAAGAAAAACACTTGATATCTTTCCCAGGAGCAAAGAATCTCCTTTGAGATCTTCCAAATTTATTCAACTCATTTTCAGGAGAGAATGATCTTCTTGCAGTGAACCCTTTCTTCATCTCATTCCTTGGCTTTTGATATTGTTGCTTGTTTTTGTTTTCTTTTTTATTAATCATGGTGCTTGTCCCTTCTCCTACAGGTCCTTTTAGGAAAGCTTCATTATCATCTTTAATGTCTGCCTTTTCTGAGTTCTTCATGGAGGCAAGGCTTACACAACCTATTCTTTTCTTCTAACTTACTTCTAGCTGAATCAACCTCAACTTCTAATCTTTTACATTGTAGGTCTCTCTCCTTGAATTTACTGCTCATCACCTCTTCTAGTCTCCTTGCTTTTTCAAGTTGTGTCTTCAGGCTGACAATTTCCTCCTTGTACTCATGATGTCTCTCATTACATATTCGCACCAGTTTCTTCAGATCTTTGTTTTCAATATTTCTATACTAGCCAATGATAAGTCAAGCCTAGCTTGATTTTTATCTGTCTTTTCTTCATAAGAGTCAGGTACATTCACATAGTTAGAGGTTTCATTTAACTGAACACCTTTTTTTTGACAGAGTTTTTTCTCCTTCCTCTTTCTCTTTCCTTTCTCTACATTGTCGCTGCTAGCCTCTTCATGCATGAGTTGTAATCTATCCCAAGTTTCTTTTTCAGAAGTTAAATCTATTATTGTATCAAGATCCTTATTATGAAGATTTTAATGCATAACACATTTGCCTTAGCATTCCACTGTTGTTATTGCAAAGAGGGAGAGTCTTTGCAGTAACAATCACACACAAGCTTCCATACACCAAGTCCATGAGATTTTAGTTTTGTTTTAACCTTATCTCCCCATTCATGAAAGTTTGCCGCACTCAGCATAAGTATACTTTGATAGTCCATGACTCAACGATACCTACCTTCAAGCTGTTAGGCTTAAACAGAAGGAACTGACTTTGATACCAATTGATGAAAACTTGACTAAACTAAGAGGGGGGGCGTGAATTAGTTTAGTATATTCATGGACATTAAAATTCTTTTCCTTAATCTCATTCACTGAAACATTGCATGAGCAACTTAACAAATAATGACCAACATATTGAATGTGTGAACAAGTAATAAACTAATAAAAACATCACATCAGCACATAATAAAAACACATATTGACACCAACCATGTGGAAACCCATAAAAGGAGAAAACCACGATTTTATTATTGTTGTGATGCAAGGCAAGCTCCTATTCCTTATTACATCTGATTTTCTGTAGGCTCCCTCCTACAAGAGGCTGCTACCTCAATTTTCTGTAAGCTGCAACTGCAAGGAAGTTGCAACCCCCATATGTTTTCTGTAGGCTACAACCCACAAGAGGCTCCTACCTCAAGAGGCTCCAACATGATGTTTATCAAGCCACTACTTGAAAGAATGCTACAACCCCTTGATGCAAACAAGAAACAACAATGTGCTGGTTTACCTGGTCATAAATTCTTTATATCTCCATCTTCATTTCTGCTTGTTCTTCCCTTCAAATCTGCTTCACATAAGCTTCAAATGTGCCAGGTAACTAATGTGTAATACCTTAATTAACTCTCACACATTCTCCCACTCTCTGACATCATTTTGCTTCAAAAAACAACAACTTTTATAAAGATAATTTGCTGGCTGTTTGTATTCCACATAAGAATATGAAGGAACAAGCTTGACTCTTTGCCTTCCACTCATTCGTTTCCAAGCTCTTCATATTTTGAATATTATAAAATAAATAAGTGCTCCACCACATATTATTTCAACCATCTATAATGATTAGGTGCATCAATATCAACATAGTGCCAAAAACAGCATTATACTACCACAACACATGCAAACATTCTCAAATGTAAACAATATGCACACAACATATGAAAATAATGCAAGCATATGTATGCAACATTCACTCTCCAAACCCATCTATATGTTCAAATTCATCTTTTCTTCATGCCATTGCCTCAACCTCCTTGAGTCCTGTCTTGTTTTTCTGTCATGGAATCTTGCCTTTGTTGTTATGGAGTCTTGCCTTTGCATCACAACAATTCAGCCTAACAACAAATTAGTGTCATCACAAATTCTTCATTAAACAATCTCTGCAACATTATCCAAGCATCAAGCCATCAACATGCCATCAACACAAGCATCAAGCCATCAACATGCCAACATCAATGTTCTACCAAACCATCAAGGTATTTGCTGCTCCTTTGTCCCTTGCTCTTGCATACCTTGCTGCTCCTTTGCCATCAATGATAATATTGCCAACATAAGACTCCAACACATTAGGACTAATGAGCAGGTTGCAAACATCCTCATGAAGCCCTTAAGGAAGGTCAAATTCTTAGCCCTTTCGAGAGAGACTTTGAGTCATGGAAGGACCCTCTCATGAGGGTCTCGATTGAGTTGGACACTGAGCTCTGGGAGCTCTTGGTGGCTTGGGGTACTTCTTGGAGCTATGAGCGACAATAGGGTGAGTGTTTCACCTTCCCTTTTAAGTGCGCTATATACACGGTGAGTGGTTCACCTTCCATGTGATACCCCATGATGGTTGACATGTTTGTAGGGTGAGTGGTTCACTTTCCCCTACGATTGATGACACTTGTGTATGTGCATAGGATGAGTGGTTCACCTTCTCCTATGGCGTATGAGCAAGATGAGTAGTTCACCTTCTCCTATGGCATATGAGCAAGATGAATAGTTCATCTTCTCCTGCGGATGCCCCAACATACATCCTACCCATGTAGTTCGAAACTCAAGGGAAGTACCTCTCATCTGGCCAATGAATTGTGAAAAGAGGATAGGGACCATATCACTACAGATGGATGCATCGTGTACTGCCGTACTCCCTATGTCTAGAATGCATGGTGTTTAACAACTTGATCTGGGATCAAGTCTGATTGGGGTTCTACCCCTGGACTGACTTTTGTCAGTGGCGAATGGTAAGGTCTGGTGACTCACTCTCGATCAATTCTTCTTCATTATCTATATCAGTGTTCAACAGAGCATAAACGACATGCAAAGATGGTACATGATGGCATGATGATGCATGGATTGCCAGGTGGAATTCTCCCTAGTTGAGAGGCCTAGTTGAGAAGGTGTTAAAATTTTCCACTAGGTCCAAATTCCACTTTGGACAACTCATTTTATGGAGATGATGATTGCATTGAATTCCTCTTTTCTCGAGGACCAAAATCGACCTAAAGATCATCAAATTTGGACACGCATAAATGTGTTTTTGAATTTATGCCCACACATGTAAATTTTCAAGGTTAGCCACATCATCATGTAGGCTCAAGAGGCCCAATGGATGTGTCTCTTGACCCTCAACAATTTGTATAAATATAAGAGACCTCCATCCTAATTTGGCAGCTCACTCACTCACACATTATTCTATCTCATCATCTGATTGGTTTGTACAACTTATTAGGCATCTCTTTTCCTCACATATGTGGTAGCAGAAGGACATTGCACGGCCAAAATTTCAGAGATTGTTGCAGGTTTGACCAACGTTGACAAGGGGTGGTTTGACCTCCTTCGATTGCAGTTTTTGTGCTTGAATTTCGTTTTTGGCAAACCACATCTATTGGCACAAGTTCTGAGGCATTTTGTTGACTTTGACCACAGACATATCACAGGGTTGACCGTAGGCCTAACCGCAAAGTTTGACCAAGTTTGATCATTGTTTCAAAACTATTTGGGCTGACTTTGATCACCTTATCGCGCTGAGTTTGACTGGGTATGACCGAGCTACTTTGAAGACATTTTGCTGCTGCTTTGACCGACGTTGACTTTCTGGTTAGGGCTGTTGACTGCTATAGAAAGTTTCACATTTGATAGGGCTGCTTTAATCATCATTTGGAAAGTCAATTTTGACTTTATTGTACTCTCTCTCTGCTGAACATTTGATATAATAATAAGAAGAATTGATCAAAGGGTTTTCCCCATCTTGGGGTTTTTCCCTGGCATCTGCCAAATCTGGTGTCCTCTTGTCTTGGCCTTTCTTCTGCTTTTATTGTTCATGTTCTATCCATAGTTACTGTGAATGTGATTTATGGTTAATGTGATTGCAATTGGAAATTGTCATTGGCTTGCTAAAGGAACATTGAAGTAATTGTGCTATAAGCATAAAAGATACCATTGGTAACTAAAATTAACATTTGGGAATGTCCTTGGACATTCTCCTTGAATATATCTTGATTTTACTTGGTTGTCTTCTCCTTGGTTTTCAACCTCCTATAGATTAGGCCAAATTGAATTCTCTCTTGCTCAACCTATGCTCTAGTTTTTTATGCATGGGTTAATGGGACTAAAAGGGTACATCTTGTGAAAATACAAAGTGAGAGTGTGAAAGCAACTGCTATATCAAAGCTAAAAGCAAAAAAAGACAAAGATCTAAGTGTCTAGCTAAGGGAAGAGATGCTTAGCCATTAGACAATACATGGTAGAGTGCTAGTGCAACAAAAATGCTATAAAAACTATATAAATGGAATATGTTGGGTGAAAGAGAGGATGTGAAGGCTAGATTGAGAAGAGAACAACAAAATTGACCAAGTCTCATTGCACCCAACAAAGGCCTATTTTGCTTAGTAGCATGTGCTCAAAAAATAAAGAACATGGATTGATGTTTTGTGCTATGAACCAAAACCTTAAATATCATATGAAACTAGAGTACACATCATGTACATCAAATGTCAGTGTGGAGCACGACTCCTAGATAGATAAGACAAATGAGTTACATAATCACTCCTTAAGGAATAGGAGAACCTCCTCCAAATGCCCCAATACATTCATACATCCCAATCACATGTCTCAATAATGATTACATGAGCTCTATATATACCTTTTCACACATTGCACATGTCGCCCCTTTATTAGGCCAACCACTGTCACATATACATTTGACTCTTTATATGCCCCCTTGGGGGTCATAGTATATACATTTAAACCCATATATGTCCTCATTGGGGTCATGTCATTATGCTGTCAGACAAGAGGAGGTTGGTATCATTGATCCATGTATAGTGAAATTCACTAAGCCAATCAATGTGTGAATGGATCTATGAGAAGTTGGCCAAGTGATGAAGGGTTGAGCAAATGGTTGATATCAACAATGCTTGGCATCCTTGCTTGGGAATAAAACATGGTCCAATGCTCAAAGGTTGACGAAGATGCCTCATTACTCGAATGTTGAACACGAGAGAAATGTTCATGCCTTGAGCAAGCATATGGCATAAAGGTTGAGCATGTGAATCCAAAAGGATAATGCAAAAGTTAACTAAGTGCAAACTTGTTGAGCATGCACAACTAGAAGAAAAATGTAAAATTTGACTTAGTTCAAGCTCGTTGTGTTGCAAGCTAAGGGTTTAGGTGCTCGATGAAAGAGAATTATAGGCTCAACTTAACTTGTTGAGCAAAGGATGATCACTCACGTTTAGAAAAGGATGATGCATTTGCTGGCCTTAAGAAGGTGATTGGGTTTCTAAGGATTGAGTTTTTCTTCCTTATCAAGAGGGATTTGAAAAGGCTTAATTGGAAGGAAACAAGAACTCAAATGAAGGATCATGGAGAAATAAACATCACAAATTGCACTAGGAAACTGAGAAGATTTAATGTGCGACAAAAATCCCGGTGAAGAAACCTAGTGACAAGAAAGTGCTAAGCAAAGGATGAATGAGAAAATGGCATTAGGGAAATAAAAGGAGCAACAAGTCATACAATTCGTTGGTGAGGATACTTTGGAGCCTCTAGATAGAAGAAGGCAAGTAGGCAAGGGAGGAAGACAACCACATGGAAAGTAGAATTAGACCTATGACAAGAATTTTTTAGGGGTGTAACCCTCTTGAAAAGGAAGAATGCAAAACCAAGGGAGAAGTATTGTAGTTCCTGTGTAGGGAAAATGAAAGGAAAAGCACACAGGGAAAAAACCCTAGTATGGAAAAAAACTCTATTGGTTTTAGGCAGATATTAAGGCCAAAAAACAACCTACTTAGCTTCAACAAGGCGGAACACAAACCAATCAACAATGAACCTATGGGCTGTAGGGCCCACCACAAGTGAGGTTACCATGGAACAAGTTCAAAATTACTTCATGGCCAACCTTTAATTATGCCATAACAGTATTTCAGAAGGCATAAACAGGGATTGTCCAATTGAGGATGATTGTCATGCCTTTGGTTAATTTGCAGTTGATCTTCAATGCTGGGTGATGGTCTAAAATTAATGTTGGGTGTAGACCATGAAACAGATCAATAGATTGACCTTGGCGAAATAGATAGAGAAGTGGAGCCGCATTCATTTTTAGAGAAGCAATTCATAGGGAGTGAGTAAATACTGATATGACTGAGATGGTTGAAGTGCCATAAAAAAATGGGTTGGGATCACCCTGTCCTAATAAGATCATTTCTCAATTAGCTAGGAAAGTGCTCTACCATTAATGCTATGCATCGTTTCATAATTTACTGAAGTAATCAATGCGTTGTCTTTCTTATGAATTAAGTACTGTGATTATGGAGTTGCCTTCCCTCCTATAGATGAAGATAATGTGCAAGAATTAATAAGGTGCCTCCTCATAGGTGGGGAGTCGACATTTATTGATTGAGGACTGGGATTCACATGATGGATTTTGTCAGGAGAAGAGTATGGTGGTAATCAATGCACCTAGATTCAGTAAACAAGCAAGAGGTTGTATTCTATTTAAAGGAAAGGAAGATATGAAGAAAGGTTTCACAATTGTTGGCATTGGTTAAGTTCTATTGGCTGTGAGGACTGGTTATCTTCCCTCTATGCTCATTTCAGACCTTGACTCTGTAAATCTGTAATCATTGTAATTGGACGACTGAAGCAGTTTCTATCTCTTTTTCTGTAGATATATATGAAAGGAGTAGATGTTGGTATGAAACGAGCTATGTCTCTGTGATTGGAGGATAGTGGGAAACTCTTTGCCCAAACTATTTTATGAAAGCTTTGCTTAATGGAATTACTAATGGATCTAGTTATTTCTGTGTTTATTTTCAGATGATTTTAAATGATACTTCTTTTTGCATTTGATTGCTCTCATTTAGATTTATGCGCTGAAGCTTCTAATGTATTCAACATGATTCCTTTTTTTGTTAATTTCCCTGCTGATGTTTCTTATGCACTAAGTTACTACGAGGAAGTATTTCTGCCTCCTCTCTGCATCCTACATTCTGACAGACTTGCCTCTATAGCCCAATGACTATAACACGAGCCATCTTTGTGTAACCAATCATTCAACACTTCTCATTGGACGTCTTTATCTTTATGAGCTCCATTGCAATATCTAGAGTGCGAGAGATTCAGCATCAATTTGATCATATTCAGGGACACCCCTTGGATTGGAAAAGCCCAAATTCCACAATGAGAGGAGTTTTGTTGGTGATAGAGGTATTGCTTCTAAATTTCCTTCCCAGGCCAATATCTCAGGTGGGGAATCCGGGAGTTAATAGGGTCCCCTCTCTTTATCCTCTTGTTGCATCATAGCTCTTATATTCCTAGCAAGTAATTTATGGACCTTATATTATATTTGTTAGCATATGTCATGGTGACATCACCACATGACATATAGGAAAACTTTCACCATTTTCTAGTCAGGGCTCGGCCTTGGGCTTGGATTCTGTATGAGATATTTTCAAATATATTACCAATGCATTATAATTGAGCCAAATGGCTTGAAAATTGACACCCAATAGAAGAACCTTGTCAATGTAATATCTACATAATATGGGTGAGCTTATACCAAGGGTCAAAATTGGGGTATTACATTCCCTTCCACCCTTGGAATGGGAACAACCTTGCTGTGGTCTTTATTCTTAATCCCGATCTAGCAATATTGGAGTAATAGTCTGGTCTTGATGCACTTTGCCAGTTTGCCTTGCTGTTTTCGACCATCAGCAAGGTAATTCTCATATTTATACATCTCATCTTTGTCGATCCCAACGAATCTCAAGGATTTACAGTAGGCGCCATCAATGTTCTCCTTGAGAGTCCCAATCATCGACAAGGTCATAATTATACTCGCTAAATCTCTTTCTTATCAGCTTGTACTGACTTAAGAATGACGCCATGCCTTATTTTTCTTTAATAGTCTCATCCCATTTTGTTCTTCTGCGTTTGCAAATGTAAACAACATCATAACAAATAATGATGTTTTTTAACAGTACTTATCTTTGCTTGTTCTGATTTGATCTATGATGCAAGATGCTCATTCCTCCAATATCATATGATATTTTTTATTTTTATATCATTATTAATTTAAGATCACATTCATAACCAGTATGCATTATAATATCGAGGCCCTAGGTTTACCAAAAG
This sequence comes from Pinus tabuliformis, assembly GCA_031772625.1. Taxonomy (NCBI): domain Eukaryota; kingdom Viridiplantae; phylum Streptophyta; class Pinopsida; order Pinales; family Pinaceae; genus Pinus; species Pinus tabuliformis. The sequence continues at coordinate 1,168,801,607 of CM062819.1, read as the reverse complement.
AGTGCACGATTGGTAAAAACATTTGTAGTGGTTTCAGAATTTAAACACTCCAAATTAATCATTGAAGGCTTTAGTGACCATATTTGCAATTGTCCATGAATTTATCTTCTATGGGTATGAAGATAACATCCGTTTACAAAAATATGAAGAACAACACATAATAATATATGCTCTCAGTCTTCATCAAGGGAATTCATTTGTGGGGATTTTAGCAATCACATATTGACCATATGAATGGGGACGCCAACAACGCTGAGTCACCAAAACTATCAAGAGTTAAAATGTATGGTTTCGAGCAATATCGTGAGACTTGGCAGAGACTTGCGAGTCTTGCTGAGTCACTTGTGAAATGAGTACTTGAGGGTAAAGTCACCAAAAAAATCTCCAGTGTTTGGAGACTTGCCAAACTCGGTAAATTTTGCTGAAGGCTCAAGAGTTCAACTCCTTCCTGGAAAATGTGAAACCAAATATAGAGAGCTTGGAGAACATGCTGAAAGTTGAAGAGGGACACAATAGAGCTGAAAGTCCTCTTAGGAAACCCTAAAGGCATTTTGATGGCTTCTAAGACCGAATTCCTTTCTATCAGATGAGGTTATGCTTCCTTTGGCTCTTTTCTGAATTGAATTGACACAGGATTGCCAGGTCCTGTCTCCAAACTTCTTTAAATGTTGTTTACAGGTTGATGGAAGAAGAATGCAATATAAAATATGACTACACAGAGTTAAAACGTGTTTTCTTGCGCTCCTCTCCTCACACAGCACGCCAGTCCGCAACAATTCTCTATACGTAGGGATTTATCCATGTAGATATTATACAGAAAATTTCACAAAGTGAATTTATGAGCCAAACGCATCATCAAGAGATATAAACTCTGCTTCAACTAGTATTAAAACATCTCTGAAGACACAGCAATCACTCCTTCCCTCTAAGGAAACCCAACACCACACTTTTTTTTTTCATTTTTTCTGCCTACTACTACACTTGGAAAAAAAATCCCTCTCCTATTCAGCACTCATTCGAAAGGATTAACAACCAAATCCATCTGAATCTCTCAACAAAACTATAATCCCTAACTATTTGCATTTCTGAACACCTATGCTAACAAACTTGATCTATTTGTTTACATAACGCATAAAAATAGAGTTTGCAACCCGATTCTGTGCCAAAAATAAAGAATTTGCCTATTCGACCGGATTCCCTTTGATCCGCAGTTCCCTTTGATCATTTCTATGGGCATATCACGCTGTTGGCAGTTTGACCGAGTACTTTGACCATCGATTATGCCTATCTAGAAGGCCTGGGCGTGGTTGAGGTAACACATCAGCATGTCGACCCTCTGTTCCTCCAAACCTATGTGCTCATTTTCCATCATGACAGCTTGATGCATGAGAATCGTGGAGGTGAGAACCGGAACCGAACTGCTGGAACAGGAACTGTACACCCTCTTTGGTAAAGACATTTGACCGGCTAGGTCAATCTAAAACATTGTAGTTTGCTGCTCCTGCATCACATTTAACTCCTAATTTGACTCTCATTCTCATTTCATCTTGGATTTTTGAATGATATGGTTTTCCAACAGCCAATGAGAGTGTCACTGAACTGAACAATGATCTGTTTGGACATGGAGGGTTTGCTAATGCTAGCAGCTATAACACTAGTCTCAAGTGACCTGTTTAAGGAGTGTGACATTGACTGAAGTTCTGGACAATAATCTGTTCAAGTCTTTAAACCTGTGACTGAAGTGTGCCCCACACCCTCCCCTCCTATTAGTGAACTGTGGATGCCCTAGCTAAGGCTTGGGAAGCTTTAAGGAAATCCTTTCTTGGGTTAAAGCAGAAGCATATGATGTACTAGTTTTGACAATGCTGAGACATTGTAATTTATCTTCACACTGATGATAAGGAGTTGTACCATTACTGTCCTAAGTCCTTAATTCTCTTATTGGAGATCTGATTTTCATGTGTTTTGAGAAGGTTTCCTGACTGTTCTCATATTTATCGGGACAGTGATGTTGAAGTGCTGAGTGATTTGGCATGCCTTAGATGAAACATTGGATCTGAAATGTGCTGTTGTATTTTCTTTGTTAATGAATGTAATTTTCAGATTTACATATGCTACGAACAAAGTTTGTATACGCAGCAGAATATTCAGAATACCTGAAATATAAGAATGTCCTTCATGGGACGAATAATATATTTATATAAGAATGCTTGAATACAAATGAGATGAGATTGTTACAACTGAGGGTCCCATGTATATACTTAGGTAGGTACCCCTTCATGAACGATCATGTCTTTGGAGACATGCCTCCTCAATATCCTAATCACTGTTAACTATTAATTACTAATTATTTACATTCATAACATTGCATTCCCCTTTAGAAAAGCTGTCCTCAAAGCTTATTAATGAAAAGGGTTGATATCTTTTCTGTCTTGTAATGTCTTTTTGTCTTCTCAACTTGTGGAACTACCTTCTTTGGTGATGCAAGATGATATGAACTTTTGAGTGTGGTACAAATTTGTCATACTGTGAAACTATCTAACCATCCAAAATTAATCTTCTGCGGAATCTTGCGATTACTGAAAACTTGGGATGAATTGTTATCATAAGATTGGATTATGGTGACACTGATGTTCTTGGGATCATAACTCATTTGTTTCTTGTCTAAGTGATATGGATTTGCAGACTGTTTGAGCTGTTTGCTTTTATGATGTGGGTGTCGATGAGGAGTTCTTGTGATCTGGTCTCTCGTTAACCTGTTTGTGGTGATTTCCTCATTTACTTCAGGGACTGATATTGTTGAGTTGGTTACAAACTCTTCACTTGGATTTTTCATCATTTGAACTGCAACAACTGAATATGTTTTCTCTTCAATAGGACTGAGATCTTCTTGAATTGTGTTATTATTTGGATCAGTGTTTGTTCCATTTCCTTCGACTTGAATTTGTGCATCTGTGGATTTTGTTGCTTCTTGAATAAATTGTTGTGTCTTTTAGTGACTTCTTATCACTCTTAACCTTCTTTATTTATGTAAGTAGATTTTGATTATGATTCTTTAGACATTAAAGTTCTTCGTTTTTTGAATTGTTGACTTTATTCTTAGTGTTCTTCTCCTCATCTTTTAAACATTTGATTTGTTCTAATAATTTTTGATTAATATTCTTTAAGCGTAAATTTTCCTCTTCTTGTTTTGATAGATGCTTCTTGAGTTCTTTCTTTGTAACCTTAACCTTCTTGACTTGTTCGAGTAATTTTTCACTGTGATCTCTGAGGCGCAAAATTTCTTTTTCATTTTCTACTACTTCCTTGTAATGCATATCCTCAAAATCTTTATATTTCTGTTGTGAGTGTATTTGACAGAATAAACTCAAATAGCAATGTATGCTGTTGACAAAACCCTCTTATAACTCCCTTGATAATCCCTTGAGTATATATAGGCACTTCAGCAACTTTTACTCTTGTCACTTTACTTCTAAAGTACCTTTTTAAAATGGATTTCTAAGATATATATATTTTTAAGGACAAAACAATTTAGTTATATTAATTGGACTAAATCAACCCTTTGAAAAGTCGTGTCCTGTCACAATTTGATATGTGGGTAACGATCCTGGTTCCCTCCTATGCTAGTCACGATACTGTAATCAGGTCCTACTTGATTAGATGTACATAGTACATACTTGATTAGGGCTGTTGCATTGATCTAGTGTTGAAGTATTTTGCGGTGTTCATCTACTTGAACTTCCCTACATTATTGGTGTACAGAATCCAGATTTGGGATATTTGTAGGTGTATTTCTGCATTTTTCAGTTTCAGCCCTAGGGCCAAAAGTTCTATGTGATAAATCCATGACCTCACTGAAGTGAAGTGGAACTTTCAGATTGGGCATATTTTTGAAATTTCTACAGCCTCAAAGAGAGAGTTTCACATATGCAAGCATGCATGCCTCTTTGAAATAGATTATAGCAGATTTATAAAGGCTGAATGCCTATTCAACATTCTAACACATATATTTGAAGTTTACTGGCTATTCTCATGTGTTTAAACTTTAATGGCAGAAATATGAATAATTTTTGAGATTTCAGTGAGTATATTTTGCAGATTTAAAGTCTCTTGTAGCGTAGAATTGGAATTTTTATTATTATTAAATTATTTCAGATCACTAGGGATCCCCCCATGAGGCTAGCAAGCACTAGTCCAATGCAAGGGGGACCATGAGCGGTGAGATTGGTAGCGTCCCTTGATGTCCTTCAGACTCCTTTCAGCTTTTAGTGATAACATATCATTTGAATCAATAAGTTTGGTTGCTTCTTTGGAAGCATTCTTAGCATCACCTTGCGTCCTGTTTACCTACACATCATCACATGATGACTATCCACTGTTCAACTCTTGTTTTCCATGCAGATCATAGGATTTTTCAATGTGAAACTAGTCACCGTCAACTTGATTCAGATCTAAATTTTCAACAATTCTTACATGCCTACTCATAATAGTCTAATTGTATAGGAAGCCGAAAGCCCATACTTTTTTCTTTTGTCAACATAACCTACAAAATCTAGTTTTGTACCTGTGATATCATCCAAGGCAATTGATTATTTTAAAATGGCTGACCTTTGGTGTCCTCCTGGACAAAGCCTCATCAAGTGTGATTTCTATTGCTCTTTTGATGGGACTTCTCTTCAAGAAATAAGCTGCTATATGCATCTTTTCCAGCTAGTATATATTTGGCTTTGATTTTCCATGCAACATCTTCTTCTCTATGACTATAACTCTTCCACATTTCCTTTCTCCATCACTTCTTTCCTTTGAATTCTATCTTTTGTACAAAAATCAGTGATCATATCAAGCTCCTTTCCACTATTTATCTTTAGATTGCATATCTCTGTATAGGTTATCACATTCTTCTTCAAGTGCAATTTTAAACTTCTTTAAAGCACCTGGGGCATTTAACTTTTCTTTCAGAAAGAACACTTATAAATTTTGTGAAAAATCCTATTCTTGAAGCAAAAACTACTTTGTGCTGAAGAATGATGGTGTCATACATTAGACCATAAGTCTCCTCATGCACAAGCAACACTATGCTTGCTTCACAAGCTTTGCTCATGTCATCAACCTGCTTGTGTAGCTCTACAGCCAAACATGTTCCACATTTCTTTCCCTTCTTTTGAATTATAGGTAGCCCAATAACCATCTCTAACTTGTTTAGAAGAGAAAGTTGAGGAAGACACAATTGCCATAATGTTGTTGCCAAAGTTAGCTAGCATAACTATCTTCATTGTTCACCATTTTCTATGAATTTGCCATAATTTGACTAAATTGCCACCTTTTCAAATATGTATAACCCATGCTCTTCCACTCTAAAACTAGAATGTTTTTGTTCTTTGTACCTTTCACCATGTATCTACCTAATGTATAAACTATATACAACTTCTACATGTGGACTTTGCTCTCCAGTTTGGCTAACAAGAAGTAGAATTCTACTTATAACAAGAATATAAAGGACATTTTTTAATGAGAACATCCTATTGCTTGATAGCCTTTTTGTGTTTTTCTCATTTTTTGTGCATAATGTTTCTTGTTAATGGGTATTGCTTACAAAATTTCAACTGTGTTAGCTTGTTTCATCATGCACTCATGTGTTGGAAATGTAAATTGTTTCGGTCTTCATAATTGTTATTATACTCATTTCAATATGTATTTTATGTAACAAACAAAAGAAGAAAAGAAAAAGTTAAAGCATGGGTTTCATCATTCATGCTCCTTATTTATGGTCTTCTATGTAAAAGCATGTTCTTCGTTCTTCTAGGGTTTGTTGGGTTATAAGATTTATTGTCATGAGTCAATGGAGTCAACATCATGTTTATAAGATCCTTCTGGGGAAGATGTAATTTGTAAATTTTTTTATTGTGTCTAAAAGTCCTGGAAACCTCCAAAGTACAAGTCGGCCCTGGTATCTTCAAGTCTTCCTAAAGGAGGGAATTCAACCCCTTGGAAAGGCTATATAAAGGAGTAGTTCGACCTCGTTTGGAACTCACTCATCATCAAGTTCGATCTTCTAAGAAGGGTTCGATCTAAGGCAAGAAGAAGTAAGGAAGGAGGAGCAAAGGTCTAGAAGGCAAGAGGAATCCAAGAAGTCAAGGAAAAACTTGTTTTTGGGCTCAATCTCTCTCACACGCACGAAGTTCTAGGGCTTCTACAGTTACAAAGGAGGTTGAAACTGCAACTCTGAATTGTAGGAGAGCAAGTTGCAGTGTCAAGGTGTTGGAAGAGAGAATTCTCTATCTTGACCTCGTTGACCTTGGAAGGGTCTGTCTTGCTCAAGGAAGGACTATTGAAGAAGCTCGATTAGGGTTTTTGTAGCAGCTACAAGGCTGAAATTGCAGGGCAGAAACTGTGGTCGAAATTTCCGCTAGACGCTGATTCTCTTGGAAGGGCTGACTTGGTACTTGGAGGAGGACTTGATCTAGGGTTTGGGTCTTTGTTGTCTCATTTGAAGTAGATTCTACAAGAAAAGAAGAGTTTCTGGGTTTTCCCCTTGGAGGGGTTTTTCCTTGGCTTGGAGCCTAACCTCTGTGTCCACTGTCTTTATTATTTTTCTCTTGATATTTGTTTGATGAAGAAGATCTAATAAAGAAACACAAAAAGAATAATAAAGTTCACAAGCAAGTATTAAGGTTAAGGAAAATTGGAATTAATAGGTGCCACATCGCATTTTCCAACATCATGCACTTGATCTGTGTTGTGCATATACACATTCATTTCTGTAGTTCCTATAACCATTTGTTACATGCTTCTATACATGCATTCAGCCCTTGCTCCTGCATTGTACCATTGCTAGTTCGTGTTGTTGTAAGCCTAATTGTGGCTTGTTCTTCAATCATGTTCCCTGCAACCTTTTATTTCGGCCTCCAACAACTTCGCTGACAGCTTGTTGTGGCTTTTCTTGTGGCTTGTTACATGCTTATTCCAACTGCTCTCAATACCTATAGACTACATTTGCTATTTGTGTTGAACCTAGTGCCGTGCCCTCCATTTCCATAGCATGTGCACACCTATTACAATATGAAAATCATGCCTTGCTACTGTTGGACATATTATTTGATCCCTCCTCCCCCCAGTTGTGGCCTCTATTAAGGCCTTTTGCAGTCCCCTCGGCATATTTTTGGCACATGTGCCATATGTTTTGGACCCTTATTATAGGCCTGTTTGAATCCCTTGCATGCTTATGTAACCTTTGTTTCAGGTACCTGTTACAAGCTTGTTTGAACCCTTCCTCAGGTAATTGTTTAGGATGTTCATGTGCCTGGTGTGGTCCTGTTCGTAATCTATTGCAGTGGCACTGTTATTTGTGCTGCTGTCACTGTTATGGCACCTATGCCTGCAACTCAAGGTCTATTATAGGTATTTTTGGATTGGAGAACTATTGTTTCTTTCATCGAGGCAACTCCTTTGCTTACATTCTCTAGTGTGTTCAGATCATCACGTGCCCACTTCAAATATGTGCTATGCTCACAGTGTTTTGGTGCCCCTGTGAAGTATTCCTTTGTACTTGCACCAAACCTTTGTCATGGTACTACACCTTGCCTGTGATGCCTGTACGCTCTTGCTGTTGTTGATTTTTGAAATTTTGAACTTAAAGTTGTTTATTTATTAAAAGCTCAAATAAAATTGGGTTGACATGGCTTATCTTTGAATTTCTTGTGTTGAAGTGGCTGACTCATCTTCTTTTAAATTTCTATGCGTGAGTTGATCTTTTCCTAAGTTGGTGTAAGTTCTTTGGCCTTAATTCAGGAATCAGATTTGCAGCATTTATAGGAATTATTGTCTCCTTATGAAAATCAAAGTTTTCAGATTCATGAAGTCTCCTCATTCTTCCTAACAGAGCTTTTTAACAGCTTCCATCTCCAAGGGAGAAAACCTTGTAATATTATCTTCCTTCCTAACCTTTGAGTGGAGAGAGTTTTCATCAGTTGACACCTCAAGACCAACATCAATGGCCACCTTTGAATCTTTTGTTCACTGATTTTCTTTATTTTGATCATCATCATCTGGCCAAGGTTGCACACAAGATCACTAGATTTTTGATTTTGTTTGAGCCTTTTCCCTTGGTGGATGAGCTCACGCATGGGGACAAGTGCCTTAAAGGTGTCCTATTTGTTGACAAATATGATGCTGAAATGCTGTATTCTTATAATCCCATACCTGAGTCCATCTAAAATTTCCTCGTTTGAGAATCATTTTGTCCAGTATACCCTTTCTGATTTGCATCTCAAAGCATATTTGGGCATATGTGCACACATGCTTACTGATGTCGTTGGACTTTTAACACCATATCTGATTTACTTCACTCATGATTTTTTTATACCCAAAAGATAATTTTTACCCAAATTAAAATCTGAAACTGTGAAAATAAATACGCTGGTGTTCTGAACTTTTAAACAGTGAATTTGCAGCAGAAAAATAAATAGGAAATCACTGCACGACAACAGAAATTCAGTCCAATAATCTCCCTTCACTTTATATTGAAATCTGGAAAATTTAGGGCCTAGACCCACAGAAAATACAGCAATGTTAGCGACGTTGCTTGCGAGCAGGAGCGGGGAGCGACATTTTCAAAAGCTCCCTGTTCGGGATCAGCAGCAAATTTTTATATAATATATATTTTGATGCATATATGTCAACAAAAGCATGTAGAATGATGAATTAGATATAAAAAACATAAAAACATGGATTGAACTATATAATTGTTGGAATTTCTAAGCCTAACCTGTTAGAAACCCTTCATTTACTTTCTGATTTATTTTTACCTACTTGTTCTGTTAATTAACAAGTTATTTACCATGTAAGTACTGGAAATAAATAAGAGTACATGCTCAACACATTACAGATCATCAACTGAAGGAAACAGAAACAAGCACACAGGTGACACCGTTGTTTTTGGACTAATGTCCCTAGAAAAACCCAATGTGGGAAAACCGGTGCAGCTCTCTGAGGGTTTGATTTATTAAGCAGTTTCAGAATACAATTTGGGTGCCAAATCCGGCTCACCCAATAGAGAAAAATCTCGGCAATAGTACCTCTCTACTTGGAAGCGGATATTCCGGCTGAAACCCCAGATAAACACTCCGGCAGCTCCACAGCTCCAATCTGCCCCACGAAACCTGAGCGTCAGCCTCTCTCTGGCCCAATGTTAGCCCAACGTCACTCTGACTTGGCCTGTGTCAGCGTCTGGAGGCACAACGTAAGTCCTCTGGCCATTTGCGTCACCCACGCTGGCGCTCTGAGGCATTGTGCAACTCCTGGCTGCCTCTGCGTGAGCCCTGGTTGGCTCTGCGTGAGCCCTTGGCTGCTTCTGTGTCCCTCTCTCCAGCTACTGCGCTGATCCTCTCGGTGCTATCTTTGCCTCTCTGCTAAAGTATTCATTGCCCCTCAGCTGCAACTCTGATCACTTTCTCAACTTTCTCAGCAAACCCAGCCCCAAGAAGTCGAAATCTTGATCTCTTGGTGTGTTCTCCAAGTGACCCTCAAGCCTCCTCTTATACTTTTCTCATCGACAATTCAACGGCCGAGATTAAGTCCCTAATCAACGGCTAAGATTAGATCTGGCTTGATCCATGACTTTTGGACCATTCTAACATAGTTTTATATTAATTCACATTAATATTTTATTTTACCTAAGTTTAGACTTAGGGACTCCATTAAAAATATTAATTATTTTAATATCTTCCAAACTGTTTAGAATCTGCCCAAACCCTTTATTGGAGATCTCATGTGCCTTAGCCCCTCCACCAATTTTCGTGGCTAGAGCACATCTGATGTTAACCCAAATTAACACTCCCTCTTAGCGAGGACTAATGCTCTAGCAATACTCCTCACTGAGTACCACCCTGATCATCCGACATCAGTCCTTGTGTTGATGCTAAGCTTGCTGCCCATCGTCTGCACTGCTGCATCCTCTACTGCTACCTATGGCCCTGCCATTGCCACTGCTACATCTGTACTGCAACCCCTCTCATCATGCTGCCCATAGCACTACCACTGCTAATTGCTGCACTGCAACTTAGTTACTGAGAAGTAAGTAACTGATCTCCCAAATCTGACATCTTTGTCAGGTTAGAGACACCCTCGATGTTGAAACTCCCTCTGTCACTGAGAAGTGCTCCCTCTCTGACCTCTGTGCTGCTGCAACAACTCCATGCATCTCACACCGTTGCACACCTCTTTGTGCCATCTTGCACTGGTGCAACACTCTCGTGCTTCTCGTACTGCTGCCTCACGCTGTCCTAGGAATCTTGCACTGTCGCTCCCTCTGTCGCTCCATCCGCATCCATCTCTACTGACATCGCCAGTACTACTACTCTTCTTCAGGGCTCCTATAGCAAGGTCTAATCCAAGAGGCTGGGTACCTTGAGGATCCTGCCCCTCATTGCCTGTAGTCCGTCTGACTACAACTCGATGTCTCCTCACTTCCGCTCAAGTGGCCTGTGTGCACTCATGGCACAGTCATCGTTTATCTCCACTTCCTTCTCTGCCCTTGCTGGCGCAACCTTGGTCTCGGAGGCCTCTCCCTTGCTCTTCTTCATTGGACACTGGGTCGCATAATGACCCAGCTCCCCACAGTGGAAGCATTTGGGTCCTTCTTCTTCCATTTCTCCTGCTTTCCCTCAGATGCTAGGGCAACATCCACCTCCTCCTCCTTCTTGATTCTGATCCCCTTACCGCTGCTTCCCGCCTTGCTTAGCCTTTTGATCTCTTCTTGGCGAAGAGCAGCCCACATTTCCTCCCAATCTGGAAGGGTCGCCCTGCCTAGTATGCTCTGGACAAACACCTCCCAGTCTTCTGAGACTGTATTCAGGGCTGTTCTCACCATCAATTCTTGATTCGGCGTGGCCCCTATGGAAGTCAGCTGATCTCGGATCTCCTTCAATCGACCGAGGAAGGGGTCGATCTGTTCTCCCTTCTGCATCTAGTATGATCGCAACTGATTTTCTAGTAACATCCTTCTTTGCACAAAAGTATGCTGGTACAATTTCTTTAGGGCCTCCCACATCTCATTTGCCATTTCCTTTTCGACAATATGTGGTACTACATGGTCCTTGACCCCTTCGAGGATGATGCTTTTGGCCCTCGCCATTGCCTCTATGTACTTTTCGTTATCAGCTGGTCAACTGGGATAGCTATCGTCCTTAAGGCGAAGTGCTTGACACGATTCCTGTCTAGAACAGGTAGGATTTTGGCCTTCTAAAATACGAATTTTGAGGCTCCGTCCAGTTTGTCCTGGTCTCTTACGTCGTTCACGGCCATCTCGTTGCTCCTCTACTTCCCTCCTGGAAGTTCTTGGTGTGACTCCCTCTGAGCCTCAATTTCCCTCCTGCAAACCCTTTTTCCAATGTCAAGATGCCCCCACTCCGATCGTTAGTGCAACTGCACCACTGATCCGGATTTCTTGGCTAGAAATCCTTGGTAGCAACTCCTTCCTCCTTGGTCTTGCCCTGTTAGGTACTGTTCTGACTACAGTACCCCCACCAACTTCACTCTGCAACTTACCCACAACCTCCTAAGCTCCAACAAACTGAAGGTTAGAGGTTCTAGGTTATGTGCAATGTCGACACCAACAAAATTCACACTTCCTAGCCACGTCAATCCTTCATGACTGAGAAAGATGACTGGGCACTGCGTAGGTCGAATCTGCTCCCCTCTGCCACTGCGATGATCCTCTTCCTGGCTCAAACTTGATGACACGCAGGCACTGCGTCATCCCTTCCTTGCTGCTTCTCTGCTAGGAACAACTTTTGGCACTTGGGACCACTGTTTTCTACTGCTGCTGCTTTGCTCGGCTGATGTCCTTAGTTCTCTTGTGATCTGTAACCACCCTCTGATACCATGTTGGAATTTCTAAGCCTAATCCATTAGAAACCCTTAATGTACTTTCTGATTTATTCCTACATAGTTCTATTAATTAACAAGTTATTTACCATGTAAATACTGGCAATAAATACAAGTGCATGCTCAACACATTACAGATCATCAACTGAAGGAAACAGAAACAAGCACACAAGTGACACTGTGTTTTTTGGACTAATATCCCTGGAAAAACCCAATGCGGGAAAACCAATGCAACTATCTGAGGGTTTGATTTATTAAACAGTTTCAAAATATAATCTGGGTGCCAAATCCAGCTCACCCAACAAAGAAAAATCTTGGTAGTAGTACCACTCTACTCGGAAGCAGATATTCGGTCTGAAACCTCGGATAAACACTTCCGTAGCTCCATAGCTCCAATCTGCCCCACGAAACCCCAACGTCAACCTCTCTATGGCCTAGCATTAGCCCAACGTCACTTTGGCTTGGCCTGCGTCAACCTCTGGAGGCACTGCGTAAGTCCTCTGGCCCTCTGCATCACCCACGCTGGCCCTCTGGCACTGTGCAACTCCTGGCTGGCTTTGCGTGAACCCTTGGTTACTTCTGTGTCCCTCTCTCCGGCTACTGCGCTAATCCTCCCGATGCTATCTCTGCCTCTCTGCTTCTGTATTCACTGCCCCCCAGCTGCAACTCTGATCACTCTCTCAACTTTCTCAGCAAACCCAACTCCAAAAAGTCAAAATCTTGATCTCTTGGTGTGTTCTCCAAGTGACCCTCAAGCCTCCTCTTATACTTTTCTCGTTGACAATTCAACGGCCGAGATTAAATCCCTAATCAACTGATAAGATTAGATCTGGCTTGATCCATAACTTTTGGACCATTCTAACACAGTTTTATATTATTCACATTAATATTTTATTTTCCCTAAGTTTAGACTTAGGGACTCCATTAAAAATATTAATTATTTTAATATCTCCCAAACTGTTTAGAATCAGCCTTAGCCCCTGTTTAGATCTCATGTGCCTTAGCCTCTCTACCAATTTTTGTGGCTAGAGCACATCTGATGCTACCCCAAATCAACAATAACATCAATGATATAGAAGCTATAATCTTCATCAACCACATCCACAAGTTAGTAACATACAACATATCGAGTTTCATGATTCATCAATCTTAAAGTTTCAAGCTTTCGAAATTCGATATATAACATTTATCATCATTGATCACTAAAGTTGTAACTTGTACTTGTAACCATTACCATTAACAAGTAACCAAACGATAACAAAGAATATCTAATATGAAATGAAATGTTTTAACTTCCAAATTTCACGAAGCATCATATTCATAATTCATTACCAATGAGTTATATTTGCCAACTTCAAACTTCAAATTTAAATTTTTATATATTGTTTACAAAAAATTATCATAATAAATATGAAAGAGTCAACAATTATAAAAAATACTAGAAACTAGAAAAGACAAGTAAGTCTATTATCTATTGGTAATACTTGGGCCTCTTGCCGCCACGAGAAATGTCTAATTTCTGAGAAAACATGTAGAATGATGAATTGGTTATAAAAAGCATAAAAACATGGATTAAACCATATAACATCAATCATCTAGTACTTACAATTTTCATCAACCACAGGTCCACAAGTTACAAGTTTTGATTTGTATAGCATGTAAGGGTGCACATAACCAAAATAACATCTAGTGCAATCCATCTCTGAACCGGAAATACATCAACGAACAGGTTCTAGATGGCCTCTAGCATCCAAAAAAATCATGATACAACAAATACCTACATATCATCAAAATCATTGCCTATCTTGGGATTTTTGTCATTAATATCACTGTCTAAGCATTAACATAAGATAGAAAAAACGTAGCATGTCAAGTCAAGATTTTGTTTGAGTGATGAGTACATTTTTAGTAGGGTCATGATAGAGGAGTTTGACAACCAATGTCACTAACATTAGGTACACAGAGGTATTGGTGCTCTTGATTAAATACGAGTTCCATACCCTTGTACATGAAAAAATCCAATGGAAACATTGCAATCCCCCCAATCCTAAAATCCTGAAAAACTGCTAAGTTTGCTGGATTTTGAGTGAGATTTAAAATTCAACTTTCTCCATATGAAATCCAACGAGGTCGGAACCACTTTCAAACACTCTGAGTCATTTCATGGTAATGTTAAATATTTAAGTAAAATGCTGAAAATGAAAAATAAATGAGAATGTCACTTTTACTTTAAAAATTTAACATTACCATGAATTGCATATCAATACTAGGGCCATAGGCTTGATCATTAGGTTGCCCCTCTCAAAAATGATTGTTTCTTTGAAAAATATTGTGTTTGGAACGTGTTTGCAAATTTTTTTTTGTGAAAAAAGCTAGGGGTGAATTTTTTTTAGGGAGCACGTTCCCCCACAATCCTGAATGTTAGAACTTGAAAATGGCCCTAAGATCTTGAGTACAAGAACAACTAAGGCTTCCTGAAAATGGCTGCTTTGGAAGATGAATCGGCCTTGGCAAATCTCAGCCTATACCTGCAAAATTTGGCCCTCCTAGCCATATAGTCTGTGCATTGAAATTCTAAGCCCATCCAAGGAAACTCAACATCCAAGGTTTGGCCCACCTATTGGAAGTTTCGACCCTCTCTCACAGTCTCGGCCTGCTTAGGATTTTCACCCATTCTCTCCCCAAGTTTCGGTCCCCTTCAGGAATGTTGGACGTCACACAAATTCTACTTCCAAAGATTTGCTGCACACTTTTCCTCTTTCTCCTCATTCATTCGAGGCTCTCACTCGTGAGAAAATTGCTTCCGCAACAATGCCATGTGTGTGTCTTCCTCCTCTGCCTTAGGTTCTCTTTATAATTTCAAATTCAACGAAATCCTTAACCCTCAATCTCCATAGTGATAGACAACTAGTATTAAATCCTAAACCATTTAGATCAGTGGCTGAGATTAGATCTAAGTTACTTAAGTAATTAAATATTTATTCTTATAAATTTGTGAAATTAGCCAACATTGATTATTTAAATTTATTAATGTTCTTTTCCTAAGTTAAACTTAGAAAGAAATCATATTAACTGCTCCTCTTGAACAACCACCTAAAGTGGACTATTTCTCTTGCATGCTAGACACAAGGCTATGCAGGAGTCTTTTTGAAGCTACATTATCAACATATGTCTATCTCAATGCATATTTGGGCAATTGTGCACAAACCCATCTTAATCTAGTTGCCAAAAGTATTTCCAATATCCTCAAAGGCTGATGAATGTGAAAAATGTGTGGGAAGATTTAGGAGGCGAACCCAAACTGGCATTGTAGGGATTGACATTCTATTAGGGTCAAATTTTGGGAACCATGGAGTAACAAAAAGTCTCACCCTTCCCCAAAAATAGGAACTCTCCCCATACACTTTCTGATAATCATCAAAATTTGAAAACAACACAATAACAAACTCTTTAGAGCTTTAGAGATACCTCACATTGTTTTGTCCAAGTCAAGTAAATCCATTGTACAAATATGATGTAGGAGCTCATAACCGATTAACTCTGCATAAGTTTGTAGTTGATTTATATAATGAGTCGAGGTTCATGGCCTCTTTCTCTAAGACCTCCAACGTTGGTGCCACTTCTAATTTTGCCATAATAAATGCACTAGGCATAGCAAGCATTGAAGCAATTCAAGAGGACTGTTTATTTTTGATTGCCTCCTTGAAAGAAACATGCTTGGATGATGAAGTCATTCCTTTATCTACTATTGACCACACGTGTGTCCACTGTCAACTCCCGCAAGATGCAGAGTACATGTCATCGAATGAAATATTTTCAAAGTCATCATCATCATCATGCAACTTCCAATCTATCATTGTAATTCCAAATTCTGTAACCATATGGGCCTTTATTGTAAAAATGATTCTAGTATGACTATGAAGCCATCTAAAAACATCTTGGTAACCCTCTGCCAATTGTTAGCATTTTTCGAACCCTTATAATTGGCAGAGCTTTTCTCCCACACATACCCCGAAGCTGGGGGGCTCAATGGGAAGGTCTCAGGTGTAGTCCTAGTGTTATTGAGACTGTCTTTTTATAATACTAGATCATTTGTCTTGTGTCACAGAATTTGGTTAAGTTTAAAAGGTCATGTGTCAATTGTAAAATTGCCCTTCTAATGGGATGTCTATGTAATATCTTGATGTAAAAAGTGTTGTTTAGGAATATTTTTGGTGGATCATGGATGATTACTCATAATTAGACATCATCGCCAAAATATATTTTAGACCCACTTTGAGGGTGGAAAATATCTGTAATCCCCTCGAGTCTTTTATTTTATTTTCCAGTGAAAAATG
Source organism: Pinus tabuliformis (assembly GCA_031772625.1). Classification (NCBI taxonomy): domain Eukaryota; kingdom Viridiplantae; phylum Streptophyta; class Pinopsida; order Pinales; family Pinaceae; genus Pinus; species Pinus tabuliformis. The sequence continues at coordinate 1,168,785,387 of CM062819.1, read as the reverse complement.
TCAAAATAATTGAACTGGAAAAATGTCAAAAATAAAAATGAGAGAAAATTAAAATTTCTCCAAGTGGAAAAATTATCGAAAAATTATTGAGGTCCTTTTTCAAAGTAAAAAATTAGATCCGACGGTTGAGGAGAATATCAGGCGGAGAAGAAGCACGAGGAAAACCCACCTGATGTGGGTGGTTTTCTCTCTCCTCCCACCGCCACATGTTGATTGATGAGTGGCATTGGGGGCAAACCTTGAAATACCGCTTAGGGGATCGGGGACGCCCGAAAACCACTAAACCGCTAAAACTCTGTTTTCCTCGAAAAAGCATACCGCTCTTTCTCCGCTTCCTTCCGTCCATCTGGAAGACCCAAACACGTCGACTCTGAGGTCTGCTGCTTGTTGAACCCTTATCCTCCATCAAATTAATTTCCAAATTGCTACTTCTCCTTCATACTGTGATAATGTTCCTTGTCTGCGCTTGCCAGAATGTGGCAGTCCTCATGCAGTTTCCCTGCGGGTGCTAACTCCCACCTGCATTTACTGTTATCTTTTTTACAGAGCACCCCCTCATTCGCCAGCCGATCCGCTAATCTGTTGGCATTTTTGTGAACATGAACAAAACTTAGGGTTCTCAGGATTCTTAGATGTGATTGAATACGATGATAGACCTGCAAAAGTCTCCAGTGGTTTGAGACTTTTTCTGGTGCTGAGCCATTTACTATTTTTTTAACAGAATTAATTGTTAATTCAGAGTCTGCCTCTATGATTGTGTTATGCATATTAAGATCCATCAGTATCTCTAAGCAATGCTCTATGGCCATTAGTTCTGCCATATTGTTGGTAGCATTCCCTAAATGACAATGAAAGATGACTTTTATATTTCCCTTGTCATCTCTTATAACTCCACCGTAACCTGCAGCCCCCGGGTTTCCTTTTGAGGCTCCATCTATATTGAATTTCAAAAAGCCAGGGGGGGTGGTTGCCAGTAAGCCTTCCCCACTGTAGAGTGTGTTGCAATCCTGTTTGTGCCCTGGGGGACAAGCTTCTGGAGGCCCAAAAGCAAAAGAATGTGAGCCTCCTGGTGAGAAGGAGGATTCTCGGGAGGTTGCTTCTGAAGGGTATTTACAGTTTCTTTGAGCTGTCTTAAGAGCTGAGCTATGATGCTTTGGGTTGAGCCAGATTTATCATTGAAAATTCTGTTGTTGCGTTCTTTCCAAACATTCCAGATCAAAAAGCCTGGAATCAGAGTCCAGGCTATGTTGACTGTCTCATTTTCAGATAGGTTTTTCCTCCAATTCTTTAAAGTTTTAAAGATGTCATTTTCATCCCTGTCAGTTTGCCTGAAGATTGAGGCAACCTAGTTCCATAAAGTTGAGGTAAATGTGCAGAGGTTGAGAAGGTGATCCATCGTTTCTTCATGAAGACCACATAACTGGCATCTAGATGGTCCAGCAAAACCTTTCTTTCTAAGATTTTCCCAAGTCAGAATCTTTTTGTGTTGTACCATCCACACAAACAGTTTGATTTTCATCCAATGAGGGTTCTGCCATAGGTCCTTCCATATTTTGTCAGGGTTTGGAAAGTTATGTCCAGTGGCAATTCCTTTGGCTTCTTTGAGGTTAAAGTTGCCCTTACTATTTCTTCCCCATCTTAGTTGGTCTATGGAAGTTGAGATCAAAATTTTTCTCTTTTCCAGGATCGCTGCAAGAGCTTCAGCCTGGGCCTTCAAAGGGGTCTCTTCACTGTAAACTGGTACCTTCCATGTTCTCCATTTACCATTGTTCCTTGTCTGATCCCAATAGTCACTGACCTTTTGTAGCCCTTTGTTGACAGTATCTTCTTTGAGAATGTCCAATCCTTCTCTGCATAGGTTAGGTTCCTGCTGCCAGTTATCCTCCCAAAACCAGGCTAAGTTCCCATTTCCGATCTCCCAGAAACTATGTTTCTGAACTAAGGCTTTGTTCTCCCAAGCATTGTTCCAAATATGGGAACACCTGATGTGTCTTGTCATTCGAATATGGTCCCTTTCTTTCCAGTCCTTTGCATATTTCTGTTTCCAAAGCTTGTTCCATGGATTTCTCATTTCCTTGAGTCATCTCCACCAAAGTTTTGCCCCCAAAACTTTACTGAGAGTGTCCGGGTCATGGAGACCCAAACCCCCATGAGTTTTGGGTTTGCAAAGCTTGTCCTAGGCTACCAGAGCCCATTTCTTTTTTTCTTCCCCTTTTCCCCAAAGAAAATCTCTTTGAATATTCTTGATTTGTTGTAAGACTCCTATTGGGACAGGAAGAGCCGAAAACATGTAGATTGGAATGGTTTGCAGGACTGCCTTAGTGAGAACTAGCCTGCTTGCTAAATTCAAAGATCTACTTGTCCATTTACTGACTTTGTCCTTTAGTTTATTAGTCATTGTCTCCCAAACTTCCTTGCTCAGAGGTTTGTCAGTGAGAGGTATTCCCAGATATTTGGAGGGAAGATGGTCTCTTTGAAAGCCGAGAATTCTGGAGAGATTTCTTTGAATAGCAATATTAGTGTTGAAAAAGAAAACTTTTGATTTTGTGAGGCTTACCTCTGTGCCAGCAGCCATAGCAAAATCATGCAGAATTTGTTTGAAAGCTTTGGCTTCTTTGACCGTGGGTGTGCCCTGCAGCATGGTGTCATCTACAAATTGTTGATGAGTCAATGAGTCTCCGTCCTGGGTTAGCTTGAGACCCTGGATTCTTCCTTCCACCTTGGCTGAATTGATCGCTTTGCCTAATCCTTCCATCATAAGGATAAAGAGAAAGGGGGAGAGCGGATCTCCTTGTCTGAGACCTCTCGAAGGCCGAAAGGATCTAGATGGAGAGCCATTGAGAAGGATTGAAAAGCTAGCAGAGGTAACTAGAGCCATAACCCATCTTATCCAATTATGGTCGAAGCCATACGCTTTTAGTACTTCCCCGATGTAATATTCCTAATTAGCCATGGCTAATTGGAATATTCGATTTTGCTCAATTTTTTCCTTCTATAGTTATTTATAAATAAAAAGGTGAGGAAGGGGGACATAACTCACTTTTAGAATAAAAGTCACTTCCTAGTATCACAACGTTGTGACTTAAAGGGGAGCCAAGGGGGCCAAAAGGGGACACAGAGATGGAGCTCACATAGACACATGGAGGGACTGCGGAAAATGGAAGAAAAACGTGGCAAGAGAGGAATTACGTTTTAGGTGAGCCTAGGGATTGAGAGAGGCAAAGGCTATAAAGGAGAGAGAAGCCTCCTCATTTTGATCATTTAGTTATGAGCATTTGTGATAGTCACTTCGACTTAGAGCACGCTGGCTGTTTAGCTAGTCTGTAGCACTGTTTAGTGCATTGAGTGTCTCCGTTCGGAGATCTCACCCTTAGCCCCGGGGGACTTCGAGTGCCTGCTTGGGCAAGGTATTTCCATTAGCATTTCAGCAGTAGTTTCATCAGCATTTCAGCAACAGTTTCATCAGCATTTTGGAGGACTGCACAACACTGAGAGGGGTGACGCAGTTCTTTCTGGCAGGAGTTCTGGGTTGAGGGTTTGCAGTAGGATTTGTGTTGAGAGATAGAGCAGGGGATCAGCCCTTGGATATTGGAGAGTTTTGGCAGAGGTTTCAGGCAGATTTCTGGATGGTTTCATTTAGTGGTAGTGCAGAGCATTGAGGGATTGCGTAGAACCCCAAGGGGGTGATTTTCGGGGGTCGGCCATTCCAGGAAAGCTTTCTGGGTTTTATTAGGTTTCTTGAGTAGAGCCCGATTCCAGAGTTTCAACATTTTTCGAGGGGAGCAGCCCCAAATCCTCATTTGATTTCCAGCAGCAGTAGTAGCACGACAGTTCTCCAGCAGCTCCCACACAGTTCTGAGAGAGGCCATTCCTTTGCTATTCTGAGTGTATTTTTTCACTTGCCTTGTGCAAGTCGAGGTGCCATCTTCTCATCACCTCTTGTACTCATTCTGTTACTCAGTATAATAAAATGGCTTAGCATTTCTCTCTGCATTTCTTGAGTATCTGCTTATGGTTATATTGTTATATGTTGCACCATTGTTATTTTTATCTCTTTGAGCTTCCCGGCTACTATACCACTTGTGTGTTTTCTCCTATACTCTTAGACAGAGTCTGGAAAGGGCCAGGTAGCCTCCAGATCTCGTCCTCTTTTCAGAGGCGACATATCTGGTAAATGCCCTCTTTGGTTGGAGTTTGCTTGTGTTTGAGGAATATTCCTGATAAGGGATACTACACCTAATGTATGACCAGCTTAGCTTATCATAAGCTTTTGCCAGGTCAAGCTGTATGATCATACCTGCTTGCTTATTATTCTTGAGAGAGTGCACCACTTCGTGAGCTTGAATGATGTTATTGAGAATTTGCCTTCCTTCCACATATCTAGTTTGCTCCTCAGACACGAGAGTTGGAAGAAGGGGCTTGAGTCTGTTTGCAATTACTTTAGAGATGATTTTGTATACCACATTGCATAAATCTATGGCCCTGAAACGATCTGGTGTCATAGCTTTTTCCTGCTTAGGAATTAGGGCTATGAAGGAGGCATTTAGCGCTTTTAGAATTGTTTTTGAATTTCTCGAATCCTCCACCACCTCAAGGATGTCATGTTTGACTATTTCCTAGCCTGCCTTGAAGAAGTCTACATTGAAACCATCCAGGCCTGGAGCTTTCCCATTGTGCATCTCTTTGATTACTCCATTGACCTCCTCTTCCGTTACTGGCCTGTTGAGATTATAATTATCTTCCCTGGTCACCAGTTTTGGAATCTGCTGAGTGAAACTTTTAATAAATAGAGTTCTGTCTGAGATGGGCTCCTCTGCGATGTTTTGAAAATGTTGTACCAGAATGGATTCCATATCTTTGTGCATGCTCAGCTCTTTCCCTTGAGGATCTATGAGTTTTGTAATCCAATTATGAGCCCTATGTTCCATGGTAGATTTGTGAAAAAACCTTGTATTTCTTTCTCCTTCTTTAATCCATTGCACTCTTGATTTCTGTCTCCAGAAGATTTCTTCCTGTTGACATCTATTGTCCCATTCTTGTTGGAGAGAGTCAGTGTGCATTTTCATATCCTCAGTGAAGCCTTCCATGATGAGAATTTGGTTAATTTTCTGTAATTTTTGTTCCACTTCTCTTTTGGCTTTAAAAATATTGCCAAACTCATTTTTGTTCCATTCTTTAAGTCTGAGCTTGATATGTTTGAGTCTCTGTTGCAGAAGGAACATTTTCGTGCCTTGAATGGGCAAGTCTTCCGTCCACCATTTACCAATATTGGTGATGAAGTCAGGGTGAGTAAGCCAAACATTCTCGAACCTGAAAGGTCTGTTCCTCAGAGTGCCAATAAATGAAGCTTCTAGCTGAATAGGCTAGTGGTCCGATCCTCCAAAAGGAAGGATAAAAGCATTCAAGTTAAGGCCAGAGAGAAAGAGGTCCTCCGAGATGATGAATCTATCTAGTTTCGAGGCAACTTGGGAAGCTCCTCCCCTCTTATTGTTCCATGTGAAGGTACCATTTACTGTTTCCGTGTCCACTAGCCTCATGTTGATTAGGAAGTTCTGGAATGCAATGGAGTCTCTGCCTAGTGTTCTGGTCCCTCCTTTTTTTTTGTGAGAGATCTGATCATGTTGAAGTCTCCTCCCAGAATCCAGGGCATTACCAGGTGTCTCTCTCTCAGTTCCTCCAGTGAAGTGAGAAGCCTGAGCTTGTCTTCAGGTTTTTGAGGACCATAGACATTTTTGATCATATAGATTTCCTTATCACCCAAAGGTTGGATAACCATTGAGAGGTAGTTCCTGGATGCTTCAGCATCCAAAATTCCAAATTTCTGAGGATTCCAAAGAGTGAGAATCCCACCCGTTGTATTATTAGCTTTGACTTCTAGGTGCTCATATTTAATAAGCCATTTGTTGTGTATCTCTCGGATTTTGTCTATTGAACATTTTGTTTCCTGTATAAACACCATATCTGGGTTTTCTTCTTTTATTCTATTGCTGAGATTTCTTTGTTTTCTTTTGCTTCCTAGACCCCTAATATTCCAGGTTGTGAGCTTCATGATGATGGGTTTGTAAATGAGTAACTGGTGAGATCTTTCATCTTGCCTGAGTTGATCATGAGTTTCCCACACTCTGTCAGCAGCTCATTCTGTCTCTTCCTTCCTCTTTTCTTGCCTGGGTTCTTGGTAGAGTGTCCTGATGCTTCCTCCATTGATTTGACCCCTCTATTCTCCTGGCTATCATGGCTCCTTTTGACTCCAGTAGCCTTTGTTTGAGATCTCCAGAGGAAGAGCTGTTGTACTCTGTCAAACTCCTCTTGTGGTAGAGAGTCAATCCCCTTGTTGGTTCCCTGGTAGAGGAACTTTTCTAGATCAAGATTCTCCCTCTCAAGAATCTCCTGTAGTTCGTGGTCCTCTGTCCCAACTTCACTTGGGGTCATCTCATGGTCCCTGCCAAGTTCCATATTGTTTGGTAGATTCTCCTTTTGTTCGCTGTTTTCATGTATGATTTCCATGCTGTCCTCTTTTTCCTTCTCTATGGGATTGATCTCTGGTGCATTGTCCTTTCCATTGTTCTCTCCTTCTTCTAAAATCTCGAAACTATTATGACTTGGTAGCTTGTTCTCACTAGGTTTCTTTTGGTACTTTCTTCCCCCTCCTTTCCCTCTGCCTCCCATCTTGGTGAATCCTTCAGAATCTTTGCCTGTGTTGGTTCTCGGATTATTCTCCATTTTGTTTTGTGGGCAATCTCTAAAGAGGTGCCCATGTTCATGACATTTACGGCATCTGAATGGGACATGTTCATAGTCCACCACCTGTACCCATTCCTCATCATAGACTTCTAGAACAACTTCATCTGTAAGTGCTACCGATAGATCCATTTCCACACGTATGCGGGCGAAGGAGGTATATTTACCTCGCAGAGTTGCCTCAGATATTTTTAGAAAATGCCCTAATTTATTGCCTATAAATTTTAAGGATTAAGGGAACCTATAATCTAGAGGTAAGGAGTATAGTCTTATCCATACCGGGACCGATGTGAATGTTTCTCGCTCCGGGACAAAGTTCATCACCAAGGTCGCATGTATAGGCTTGTAGCAGCATAGAAGTAGGGTCCTCCTTCGAACACTCTATCTTTGTCCTCTAGGTTAGTGAAAACCACTGTGAAGAAACCCTTGGACCCTAGATGTAGATTTATTTCTCCCTTTGGTTTCCAGTTGTTTCTTATCCATGTGTACAAAATTCAAATTCTTCTCTGTAGGCCATATACCCATAGACTTGCATATACCTGCGTAAGTCGCCATGTGATCTCTGTGCACCTGTAGTGCAGGATTGTTCAAGACCACCCGGGGTTTAATGGTTGACTTGGGTTTACAGGGTCCCGTTGTAGATTTGTACATGTTTCTCTTACTACTGTCTCCTGGTCTCTCCTCCCTTCTGATTGCCCCGTGAGTCTCTTCTTGTTCATCGAATTTGCTGCTTTTTGGATTTTTTGTGTTTGCCTTCTTTTTTTCTGCCTCCGTAGGTTTCTTGAATCCATTCAAACTCGCCTCCTTGCTTCTGCTTGATACCACGTTATTGTAGGAGGGAGTGGAACTCCCTCCTCCTTGCCCCTCCATTGTTATTAGCTCGCTCCTGTTGCTCTTTGTTCTTAACCCTAACTTCGCTCCCCTCCAACCTTGTGATTCATTCGATGTTCTGTTGGTGCCATTACTTCAAGATCAAAGACAAATTTGAATTTCTGAAGGCACTAGCCTAGACGACTATGGTTTGGGCAGCGTTACAGCTTGGGGGGAGCTGTCTAGCTGATTTGAGAAAGCCACAGGTGGTTTAGGGCCAGATCTAGCCTCTTTAGGGCTTGATCCACCACATTCAAGCCGCTTTTCATCAACGCTCAACCTTTTCTGGCCCTAAAAGGGCTAATCACATTGCAAATTTGGATTTTTCACAAGGGTTTATCATTCAAAAAAATTGCAAATAATTTCTGTGGCTATTTTCATCATTTTGTTTCCAAAATCTGACTTGGTTGCTTGTTGCAGGCTCATAGACAATTTTTTTGTCGTTCAACGTTTGATTACTAGCCTCTTTTGGGTAGTTGCAAGGGTTATTGAGCCATTTTGGTTTAGCCGCAGGCCTAACTAAGCCTAGTTAGCCTAGTCGCAGGCATTGGAGGGCTAATAAAATTTGTTGCATTTGTTTCTAGTCCATATACTAATCTAAACTTGTTTTTAGGCCTAATCAAAATTTTTGCAGGGGTTTATCATTGTAATATTGCCATTGTAATTATGATCCATTGGAAGGCTCGTAAATTTTGATCCATTGATTTGTAGACTAACGGTGGTTGATTACAGGCCTAGTGTCCTCTTGGGCAAGGGTTTTAATTTTTGTTTTGGGTTTGGGAGCTCGTTGATCTACAAAATCATCTCTCTAGCCGTAGCCGCAAGGCATATAGGCTTTTCTAGCCTTGGATGCAAGCAATTAGAGGTATGTTCCATATATTTTGTCATACCGAGGGCTAACATTTGTAATTGTAGGGAATACATTGCTCTTTGGAACGATTACATTGATTGTTTGAAGGAAAAACATTGTTATTTGGACTTTGCACTTTGGTATACCAGTCACCAAGTGAGGCCGCAAAGCTTTGATGCCTTGATCCTCCCCAATTGTAACTTATTGTAGATTGTCAAATTGCATAAGATCTGAAGGTTTACATACAGAGGCTAATCACATTGAAAACTAATAATAACAAGGCTTAAAACAATTAAAATTTGTCACACAATAATCATAAGACGTTGATAAGTGTTCTAGCTCTTTTTGTTGCATGATTGTGAGCTCCTTTTGTGACTGATCTTGGTTACAATGGACTGATATTTCTTCACATAGTATCTCTTAAGGTCTGGTACATTCATTCTATATCTGAAGTTAATCATTGTGTGTTATTGTGGCATTTGGATAACTAAAGGCATAGTAGATTGATAATTGCTTTGGTTTCTCTCTTGTAATCTCATCAAAGTATCAAGGATAGTCTTTTTTCCTAGTTAGATACTAACCATCTTGCCTTTTTGTTTCTCTTGTTAGAAGTTACATCGCATGGTCAAGTTCTTGTTGTATTTCCTGTTGACCTAGGTTGTCATTAATGTCAATATGGAAATATTCTAGGTACTAGATGATCCATGAAGGGGAAGCAGAGCAGATCCATGAAGAAACAGGAGCAAGGTCATCAGGAAAGCCAAGCCATGAGTAAGAGTCTGTTAATGGAGGAGTTAACAAAGGAGGCATATCAAAGCTATTGCTTATGCTTAAGAGTATTGCAGAATATCAGAGCAAGAGAGGCATATCGGAAAAGATAGAAGCCATCAAGGTATGAAGGTATCAGAGGAGGTCATTGAAAGACATTGCAAAGCCAAAGGAAGACATTGGAGCAAGAGGAGCCACATTGGAGGAGCATCGCATGTAATACATGCCCAAGAAAAACCGAGAGGAAGAAGCCATCAAAATAGGAGTTAACATATCAGAGGAGCATAAACAGCGCTATCGGAGCTACAGGAGGAGTCATATATATGCCAATGAAGAACTATCGGAGGAGCCATATATATATGTCATATATATGCCAAAGAAGAACTATCAGAGGAGCATATGCGGAAGAGTTAAAGGAGCGGAGCAATAAAGAAGAGCGGAAGAGTTAAAAGAGGCGGAGCAGTATATAATAGATATATGCAATATACACTATCGGAGGTGGAGTTTATATATATATATATATATACACTATCGGAGGCGGAGTTATATATATATATATATATATATATATAGGAATACACTATCGGAGGCGGAGTTTATATATATATGCATGCATATGCAATATATATATATATCGGAGAAATTATAATCGACAGGTTCTACTATGTGCCACCACCCCGAAACCCCCGACAAAGATATATATGTGTAGACCCGACGAGACATATATGTCCGGGTGTATAAACAGTGGAAGTCCGCTAAGTGTTCTAAAGCATGCTTTTCAGTGTATTTCATATGTATCGTTATATTTGGGCTCTAAGCATTGCCATATTAAAACATGCGAATTGTAATATATATATATATATATATATATATATATATATATATATATATAGATAATATGATTGCGATAAAGAATGCGGACCCGCTGCAACATTGCAATATGACCTAATGCTATGTTGCATTCGCCATATCGCAAGTGCTTAAGGCCTTGCCGCATTGGAAGCATTGATTGCGTTATATTTGCGGACCCGATGGTTCGATTGTAACACAACTTAATACTATATCGTGTCCAGCAGGGCCATCGGCCATTGGCGATGTCATGAGCTCGACTTATATAGGACTTCCAGAAGCTGCGACTGTCGATTGCGATTACACAACAGACCCGATGAAGTTATAGATGCGAGCGTAAGGAATTTGAAGTCTGGCCTTAACCGTTTCGGTCGGATTTTTCCATATATTCCTGTGTATTTCAATAATTGTATTGCCCGGAGTTTTGAAGGCCAAAATGCATAAATAACAGTTTCGATAGTTCAGCAGGTCTGAACGATGGCGATTGTGATTGCGATGGTGACGTGGCATGTGGGGCCTCCCTGATTGGTACAGTCTCTTTGTTAACAGTAAAGTCCTGTGTGTGAACGCTATTAAAGAAAAAAAAGGAACCTCTCTGATATTGTTTAATAAGCATCATTTCCTATGTAATTTGGCCTTCTCTTTTGAATTAACATGTCCATGAAGCATTGGTTAATTCGAATAGGCAGAGGAAACTACAACGACCGAGGAGGGAAGCTGAAGGATCAAGTGAGCGCAGAGGAAACTACAGCGATCGAGGAGGAAGCCGAAGAGCCAGCAGAAAGAGGAAACTGACGGTCAGAGGCATCAGGAAGATACAAAAACAGAGAACAAGGAAAGTTGAATGTTGTGGTTAAAAAGCCGGAAGAAACAGAGGCAGCCGTAGGGTCCAGCAGAACAGAAAAGGGCCGAAGGATGAACAGGATAGGAGGCATTTGAAGGGAAAGCATCTTTGTTGATCGTGTTACCATATGAGAGACTCAGACCTGTAATGAATTAATCAGGTACACAATGCAGTCTGAAGAATAATTCTGTGATGTAATAAATAAAGTTTTATCTAACATTGTTTGAAGGGAGAAGTAGCCAACAGAGAAGCAGTCATGTTGAAGCATTTATTGTGACAGTAAGAACATATGCTTGAACAGAAAGTTGGTTCTTGTGTAGAGCTTAGTGCAACTAATAGTAGACTCACTAAAGCTGTGTGGAGACATTATTAGAGATCATGAAGGCTATTGCAGACTCTGTGTGGACAGTATGAAGAGTTGTAAAGACTCCTTCATAAGAAGACTGGTTGTCATTGATGCTGTAGCATGGAGACTACAATGAAGTTGTAAACAGACAAAACTCAGTAAAGATTCAAGAAGAGTTCTGAGAGTAGAACATTATTATCAAACATGCCTTGACAAGATTGGGTTGGAACCCTTGGGGTTGGTGCCTCAGAAGCAGGAAGGATTGATGTCTTTGGGGTTGGTGCCTCAGAAGTTGGAGGGATTGGTGTCCTTGGGATTGGTGCCTTAGAAACTGGAAGGATTGGTGTCTTTGAGGTTGGTGCCTCAGAACTGGAAGGATTGATGTCTTGGGAGTTGGTGCTCCTAAGTCCAAGGTTGGTGCCTTAACAAAAATAGAGTTGGTGCTCTGGAGGTTGGAGCCTCACAAAAGTCCAAGTTGGTGCTTGACAACTGATTGCAACCATTTATATATTGTATCTATTTTATTGCAAAGATTATATTAATAAAAACATTTATTCTTGTTGTTCATCTTGTGTTCTGAATATAAATGTTTTAACTGGTAAAATAATAGTTGAAAAGGAAATACTGATTCACCCCACTCCGCCACACCTCCCCCCCTTCTCAGTGTTTCCAACATTTCCTCATTCAAAATCATTGTTAGCAATCTCATCTCATTGTGCTTATATCATTATTTTTGTTTCACTTGTTCTAACTGCTACATTACATAAGTGGAAGAGAATCTTAACAAGCACATCTAATTGAGTTGATATTTCATTGAGTAATCTTGAAGTGTTTCACTAGTTGCTATTGGCATCTTGGGATCTTGTGTTGAAAAGTGATATTTGGTAATTTTGATTACAAGTGGTTTGATATTTGAAGCATCTTACGTCATTGTATCTCATTGAAGCAATCTAATATTTGCATCCTCATTCTAGGCTAGCTTTGCATTTGTTAAAACTTACCTCCAAGCATAAGCTTGGTTGATAGAAAGTTACGACATCCTTCTTCATCCAATTTACGAAGCTTGACCCTTGCTCGATGGTTAAAATAGGCGACCTTGCAGTTCTCTTGTGGGAAATTCCTTGTAGGAACGAAGTCTTCTGGGTTGTTAGAACTCTAGGGTAGGTATTGTTAATGAGGACTTGGCCTCCTTCCCCTGTAGACTTCTTTCTACATCCTTGTGTGAGACTTACTTCAAAACAATTAAAGGAGAAGGATCTCACCTAGACTAGGCATTTAACTAAAATTAACCAAGATCTTGCATTTCACATTAGATAGGTCTTGAATTTGTCATTAGCTATTGATAATTGAGATTGCGAGCATAATTTGTAATTGCAAGCTTCACATTGCTATTCTTGTCATTTCAGTTCATCATCTTTGAATATCTTCCATTGAAAGAACAAGTTCATTTCCTTGCAATTGTCTTTTAATAATCAGTTGCTCACCTGTCTATTGTCTTCGATGTTGACTTTCTCCTTGCAACATTGTCTATCTTGTGGCTTGATCACATTGCTTATTGTTGTGAAAGTATTGCAAATTCATCCGAGCACTTTAGGCACTGGTCTCTCACTAATTTATCTTAAGTATCATTTGATTTGATTAAATCCATCTATCTTGCTCAATAATCTTACTTGCCATCTAATCCTTTCAGCTTACCAAGGTAAGCAATTGTATCTCCTAGACTTGTTTTCAACAAGTTTCTCATTTGTTTTCGACCTTTTAGGGACTACCCCCCTTAGTTTGCCTAGGAGATAGCTTAAACGGAGTGAGTAGGGATCAAAGTGACAACCCCTACTCTGAGCTTTGTGCCACAAAGTTTATACCTTGCGGGGTTGGAAACTTTTCCTGCAATCAGGTGTACAACTTGGGTGACAACACCTACCACTCCATGCAAGGGTAAAACCAGAAAGAGAGTTGAATCCTTACAAATGTCGTGGTTTGATCACAAAGATTCATAATTGATTTGCTTCCTTGGAAATAGATGTCATCGTTGGTCCATAGAGATCTGCTTTGTGTCCCACAATTTGAGCATTATATCCACCATAGAGTTCAGCTTTCACTTACAATGACACATTTTTCCCTTTGAGTGATTTTGAAATTTTCCCATGCTTTAGAAGCATGCTTGTTGTATAGGCATTTCTTCAAATATTTAATTTGCAATTATTTCATCAAACGCAACATGCATCATTAGATGGCAGAGGTTTTGAGCGTAGAGACCTGACTTTACCTCATGTAGGAATTGCAACAGACACTTTGCCTGCAAACCTTTCATGTAACACTTGGTGTGCCAACTCTGCGACAATGATATTGCTTGCTGCTAGGCAAAAACGATTGGGATTTTTGAAGGAAACAAACTTGGACCATATTTGGGCCAAAGCAAAGTGGCCAATCACCTTGTAATCCTCTAGCTCTAACTGCCCTAACTCTTATCGAGATATTTGCAGCAACTTCATCTAAGCCACTAGTGGCGCATTGTTAGACACCATAAAATCAATGGAAGCCTTCACATTTTGGAGATTATTGCTGGAAAAAATGGATGCCCATAAATACTGATTAATCTTCTACCTCTAACAAATTAGAGAACTCACATTGTAGGGAACTTTCTATTTTGCCCGCCATTGCCCTTCAATCAATCTCGACGTGACCTAGGATCAAGCCATAACAAATCTTGTACATAATGCTGGTTGAGGCCTTTGAAGCCATGGTTGTAGCCAAATTGCCTTGCGACCAGGTATCACTTGAGTAGAGACAACACACTCACTAAACGCTTATACAATAAAACTACTCACAGTTTTGTTCATCATTATATATCATTTTATGCCTTTGTCATGGTTTGATAATCCTAATCTTGAAATGTTGTAGTTGACGTTGAATTCTTTTTCCTTCCTTTTTCATCGTTTGCTATTGTTTATAATGTGTTTCTGGATGTTGGAGAAATTATGTCATGTTTTGGTTTTGTTTTTATGCCATCTTTCCTTTGTAAATTTTTGTTTCTCTAAGGAAAGTAATTTGAGTATGCAACTTTTGATGTCATAAGCAGCCCCACTTCTACTGGGTCTCATTTCATTGTATAGGGAAAACATGTGTTAATCTATTTTCTACATAATTGTGTGATTGTGAGTGTTATTATATTGGTTTATTCATGATTGTAAATTGTAATTGATTACTCTATTGTTGTATATTTACAGTTATCTTCAACAACGTGCAGTTGTAGATAGGTCTTTCTCATACGAGGTAAGGATTTCCCTTGTGCTTTTTCACATTTGCAATTTTTGGGCGTCCTTTTGAAAATGTTTGAGTTGTTTTAAGTTCAAAAATTCAAACGTACTTTTCTAGTAATAAAAGAGCTCCTGCACTACATAAGAAGCATTTGGATATCTTCTCTATGTACAATTAATTCTTGTTGGGTAATAATAATATTACTGAAGCTGAAGAGAGAAAATCAATAAGGAACAAAAAATGAAAAGGTAATGAATATTTTAAAGAGATTAAAAAGTGGATGGATAATTCCTTTTCTTTTTGTTTAATTAATTTCTAGCGATATTTTCTAGAGAAAGGTGAGCAAATGCTTTTTCCCATATCAAAGCTTGTAAGGTAGAGGCCTTTTCATTGCTAAAAGACATTCTTCCTAACCATGAATACTTATCAAAAGGTAATAACATTGCATTTTTGAAGTTTGATATCCTGATATGTTATAGTCATTCATATACTTCTTCACTTCAACTAAATGGTGAACCAAATAAGAAAATCTGCATTTTTGTATTATTATGAATTTCTTTATATGTTGCATGTAGTCCTCGCAATCTTAAAGAAAAACATCTTGAATTGCTTATCATCAATTCTATTCTCACTATAGTCAGAAGTTAATTGCCTCAAAATTGTACGGCGGACTCATCATGGGAAGCAGAATTTTTTTTCAACAGTACCCTTCATTACCCTTGCTTTGAGGACAAAGCTATTTTTAAGGGGATGGCTTTTGATGTTTGTAGCACAGGTAGGTATTTCTACATACTCTCAAGTGTCAAGGCATGTGGAAGTCACCTGATTACCTCTTAACCTTAGTAATTACTTTATTTATCAAAGTAATTTCTTTTTATGAGAAATGTAAGTTTAATCTTATAAAATGCATAAGTTATTTGCATTAGTGAATTAGATATATGAAAACCATTGATCTCAAGTGAAGTTGAGATTTAATCTCGACTGTCAATTACTTTGGATATTAGGGTTGCTGATTTAGTCATAACTCAAACTTATAAAAAGAAGGCTGGGCTAAGGGAGAAGACACATTATTGAGTACAAGACATAGTGAGACAGGTGAGGATCTCAGTAATTGAGTGGAGAAGGACATTCACTCAAGTGTACAACAGCTATAGGTAGAACACTAGGATCAACAAGATAGAGAAATATTCAGAGGGCGATTTTGCAGCAGAGAAGGCATACCTGTGAGCTGTAGATCAATCCCAGGAAGCCATTCAACATGCATGGGGGCAGAAATGAGCTTGGGCATGTCTGCAGCAACAGGAAAAGGGCAGTACAGACCACACATGCATGACATAGAGGCTGTACGAACTTGTATGAACTCACATGTGCATGGGCAGGCAGAGAAAACTGCTCAGAAATTCCCATACGTGCCCAGGCAGACTATAGCAGTGTGTGGGCAGGTGGAAAACAGGCTTAGGCAGCAGATTGTGGTGTAATATTGAGGGCTGAACACAAATTTCTCCGCTGGAAGTTTCAGGTTTTGCTGTCTGTGATTTTTCCTTCATGGCCAGTTATTTTCCTTGTTGGGAAGACCTTTTTATGCTGAAGATTTTTATAAATGAAATTGTAGATTTGAAATACATTCTTTTATGTATATTGGTTAATAAAATTGGTTGATTGAGTTTTTGCTTCAGCTGAAAATTAATTTTTATTTACCAGGTAAAATCCAGTGGTACATTTCGTTCAACAAGCTGAAAAACTTAGGACAAGTAAAATTGCTAGGAAACAATCTGTCATTTACTTGGGTTAAAAAATTAACATGGTATTGGTCCTTGGAGCATTTCTAAAGGGAAGGAGGTCGTTTTCTGAATTTGCACAGTAGAAAACAAGAATAATTTTCTTTTGGTGTTAGAAGGGTTTAGCACACAACAGTTTTACTAGCTCAAATTTCAAAATGACAGCTATCAGTCTTATTTTTGAGGACAGGTTGGATGGGGTTTCTAAATTCCTACCCTGGAAAGTAAGGGTTACCTTGCTGTTGAAGTAGATTGATCTTTGGGAAATCGTTGATAGGGAGATTGAGCCACTGACACATCCAACACTGTCGGCAGCCTATGAGAAGAAGGATATTAAATCCAAGAGAGTCATCATGGATGCCATCAAGGACCATTTGGTCCCTGACCTGGCAAAAAAGAAGACAACCGAGGAAATGTTCAACGCTTTAGTGGATTTGTTCCAGGGCGACAATGTGAATGGGAAGATGATTTTAAAGAATAAATTAAGATCCTTATAGATATCAAATATTAGAAGTAGTAAGCATGCATGGCACTTAATGGGTTCACCAAGTCTTGTGAACCATTTGTCAAGGGGATCTATGCTCGAGAGCACCTTCTCAATTGGGAGAGGCTTTGGGATGATTGCATCTAGGAAGAGGCTCAAGAAGAGTCTAAGGTTAACAGGGAAGGAGGTGGAGAGAAGAACTTGGCCTTTGTGGGTCAAGCCAAGAAAGGCAATGGAAAGGGTTCTACCAAACAGGTCAAAGGCGAAAGGTCAACCTCATAGCCAGGAAAACAGGATTTTAGTAAAATCAAGTGCTTCATTTGTCACAAGAATGGGCACTATGCATCATATTGCCCAGAGAAGAAGGAGAAGAGGAAGTCATAGTAGACAACAACATCATCATAGGTTGATGAGTTTGCAGCCAAATTTGAGGAGGACTTCTTGTTGGTTTCATGTTTGTCTATCGACACCACCATTAGGAGTGTATGGTACTTGGACAATGGTGCATCATGCCACATTACAACAACACGAGAGCTTTTCAGTAGTTTGATAGAGGAGGACTTAGATCTACACTTGGAGCTGGGAAATGATGCAAGGTATGTAGTGAGGGGTGTTGGGACCATTATGTTTCAACTTGAGTTTGGAGGGTCATTGGAGGCTAAGGAGGTGCTATACGTGCCAGGGTTGAGGAATAATATGCTCTCAATTCCATCTTATGGAATAGATAGGATTTATTGTGTTATTTTAGAAGGGACAAGTACTCATATGTCCAAAGGAAGCTAGTCTTGATGTAGTAGGAGTCATTGGGATTAGAGAGGTCGGTCTCTATAGATTACAGGGGATGCCAGTACAAGCCTTGGTATATAACAATGACAACCTGTGTGAGCTATGGCACACGAGGTTGGAACACTTGCACTATAGGGCATTGCCAATTTCGAGGGAGGTTGTCACTGGTCTCCTAGAGTTCAACAATGAGTAACAGGGTGTGTGTATTGGGTGTTCACTTGGAAAGAATGCCAAGGTTGCTTTTCCAAGTAGTGAGAGGAAGGCCAAAGGGATGTTGGTTCTTGTTCATTTAGATGTACGCATACTGATGTTCGTGGCATCAGTATAAGGTCTCTCTACTATGTCACATTCATAGATCACTTTTTAGGGAAGACCTAGATTTTCTTTATGAAGAGCAAGGACGAGGTCTTCGATTGGTTCAGGTATTTCATGGTCCGAGTGGAGAACCAAACAGAGAGGAAGATCAAGGTCTTGAGGTTAGATAGTGGGTGAGAGTACACCTCCAATGACTTAAAGGATTTTTGCAAAGAAGCAAGGATCAAGAGGGAGATGACAGTTTCCTACAACCCTCGATAGAATTGGGTGGCAGAGGAAAAAATGGTCCATTGTAGGAGCTTCCAAGGCAATGATTAATGACGAAGATTTGTCTATGTTTCTTTGGTAGAGGTATGCAATACAACTATTTATGTTTAGAATAGGAGTCCTCACAAGTGTCGAGATCGGTAGCTTGGGAGGTACTCCTAACCCTAGGGGACAGGGTTGTGGAGGAATTGGCACCACAAAAGGGTCTTGTGGGCTAAGAACGCAAGATGTGGGCTTTGCACCCGTGTTTGTGGGTGTGAAACCATGCATGGATTTGGACACTTGGCACTTGGAGATTGTAGCGCACCCTTAAAGGGGCAAGGGGCTGCTTGAAGCACCAAGAGAGGCCTTCTGGATTGAGAGAAAATAGTTTTTATGTGTTTCAAGTGGGCAAAATGTCTTAAGATTCAAGTCGGCCTTAGTTGTAAAGACACCTCTTAGAAGGGCAACACAACGCCCATGGAAACATATAAATAGAATACGTTTGGAGCAAGGTTACTTGGGAGCGGGAGCGACATTTTCAGAAGTTTTCGGTTTGGGAGTGATTCCCAGAGCATTTTTTATACAATATATATATATATATATATATATATATATATATATATATATATATATATTTATATTTTGATGCATATATGTCAACAAAAGCATGTAGAATGATGAATTAGATATAAAAAACATAAAAAACATAGATTGAACCATGTAACAACATAATCTAGAAGTTATAATCTTCATCAACCACGTCCACAAGTTAGTAACACAGTAACATACAACATATTGAGTCTCATGTTTCATCAATCTTAAAGTTTCAAGCTTTCAAAATTCAATATATAACATTTATCATCTTCATTGATCACCAAAGTTGTACTTGTAAGCTAAATGTAACCATTACAACAAATAATATCTAACATGAAATGAAATGTTATAAAATGAAATGAAATGGAACAAATTTCAAATTTCATGGAGCATCATATTCATAATTCATTACTAATGAGTTATAATTGCCAACTTCAAACTTCAAACTTAAATTGTCATATATTATTCACAAAAGATATCATAATAAATATGAAAGAGTCAATAGTTAAAAAAACTACTAGAAACTAGAAAAGACAAGTAAATCTATTATCTATTGCTAATGCTTGGGCCTCTTGCTACCACGAGAAATGTCCAATTTTTAGTCATGTTGGAAAATCAGGATGTTTGTCATTAATATCACCCTCTAAGCATTAATATTTAGAGGTATCTTTGTCATTACCTCTGGATCTGTATAGGGATCTTTGTCATTAATATCACCCTCTAAGCATTAACATAAGATAGAAAAAGCATAGCATGTCAAGTCAAGATTTTGTTTGAGTGATGCATACATTTTTAGGAGGGCCATGATAGAGGAGTTTGACAACCAATGTCACTAACATCAAGGTACATAGAGGGATTGGTTCTCTTGATTAAATACGAGTTCCATACCCTAATACATGACAAAATCCAATGGAAACATTGCAATCCCCCCAATCCTGAAATTCTGTTGAACTGATAAGTCTACTGGATTTTGAATGAAATCTAAAGTTTCTACTTTCTTCATATGAAATCCAGTGAGGTCAGAACCACTCTCAAACATCCTGAGTCATTTCATGGTAATGTTAAAAATTTAAGTAAAAGGATGAAAATGAAAATTAAGGAGAATGTCACTATTACTTTAAGAATTTAACATTACCATGAATCACATATCAATATTAGGGCCATAGGCTTGATCATTAGGCCGCCCCACTCAAAATTATTTGTTTCTTTGAAAAACACTGCATTTGGAATATTACTGCAAACAAAAATTGCAAAAAAGACTAAACATTCCCAAAAAGGCAGGGAGTGGTTTTTTTTTTGGGAGCGTGCTCTTGAAAATGCTCCCTCCTCGGGAGCATTTTAGGGAGCACACTCCCGAAAACGCTCCTGAGGCGCTCTGTAGCCGGTCCTGCTCGGAGTGCGGATTGGGAGCGGGAGCGTGAGGGGGGGCGGGGGGTGCTCCCCCGTAACCCTGGTTTGGAGGTTCATTTGACACATCCAAGGAGCAACACATCAAAGGAATAAATCTCTGAACTAGCCGTAGATATGAAAGGAGCTCAAGTGAAGGAGAGAAGGGACAAGTTTGGTGTCTTCTCAAGATTGTTTTGAGGGCCAAGTAGGAGAGAGTGTAGGCCAAGGCTAGGAGAAGCATTTTTGGGCATACTTGAGGTGTTTTCCTTACCTTTTTTTGGGCCGCAGATCTCTTGTGCTGATTGCAGGTGGACAACATGTCTCTTGGGGAGGGTCAAGAGGCCTAGAAGGATTCTAGAATTTGGGCCGCATACACAACAAGGGACAACATAAGTGTGAGGGTTCAAATAGAAGGAGAACGCAGGGTTTTTGAGTAGATTTTAGGGCCATTGTTGCGCCCTAAACAAAGCTTAGAAATTGCACAAAAGCCAAGGACAAGGGGAGCAATAGAATGTTGCAGAGCAAGGTATGTTTGACTCGTGTTGATGTTGTTTGCTAGTGGATGGTTGTCCTAGTTTAGGACAGTATTTGGAGCAGTCAAAAGGAACAATTTTGGGAGGGTTGTAGCAATGTTTTAAAAAATGGCCGAGCCGGCTCGGATTCGGCCAAGTTGACTGAGCCATATCCCTGGCCGGTTTGGCTCAGTAGAAAAACTGGTTCGGTGGCCGATTTGTTACCGAACTGGTCGCGCTGGTCACGGACTCAACCGGTTCGGTAACAAAATGGCTGGATCGTTTGAGCCCGAGTTAAACCAGCCGAACCGACTAGCGACACCCAAAGACGCCCAACGCTATCTTTTGGAGGGAAAAACAAACCCCAAACTTAATTCTAATTTGGTTTTAGGTTATCTTTAAGGCCATTTACCTCTCCCAAGCCTATAAAAGCTAACCAACCCCCTCACATTTCTTCCCAACTATCTCATTGCATTTGTGTGAGAATTTGTGCGGAGTTTGTGAAGAGTTGTGGAGTTTGTTTTTGGAGCAACAGTGAGGATTCTTGGGAAATCATTGGAGGAGCAGTGAGGATCTTCTTGGGCAGCCATTGGAGCAACATTGAGGAGTTGGCTTGTTGGAGCAACATTGAGGAGGCGGTTTGTGCCTAGAGGTATTTGTTTTTTCACTTCTAAAATCTGTTTTTGTTTGTTTTTTTGTGCAAATCTGGAAATTGAAATGAGTAGCTTTGTAAAAGAAATGAACATTGAAGCATTGTTTTTTGTTTTGTTTTCATTTTCAGGTTTTTTCCTTTCATTTCCAAGTCCAAATATCAGAAAATGGCTCCTAGAATGAAATATGCTGCTTGGATATATGCTGAAATGATTGATAATCAAATGCATTGCAAATTTTGTCATATAAAAATTAAAGGGGGTGGAGGGGGCATTCATAGGCTGAAACAACACTTGGTTGGTGTTAGAGGCCAAATTACTCCTCGTGAAGCACCATCAGCACAAATTGGGGAGATTAGGAAGGAGTTGCTACATAACTTTGAGAAGTCTGAGCAAGTAAAAGCTAGGCAAAAATAAATAGAGGCTATAATTGGGAGGAAGAGGAGTATGAAACAAATGATGGCTGCCAACCCCAATTTTGATTATGAGGGTTCTTCATCTATCCCTTGCATTGATGCATCCAACCCTTTTCACTATGTTACTCCCTCTTTGGAGTCTATTCAATAAAAGGGTAAGGGTAAATTAAAAAAGAAGGGTGATATCAAAAGTTATTTCACCCCCTTCTCTCCCTTTGATAGTGCACATAGTCCTCAAGCTAATAGAGGTCAAATGCAACCCACTTCCAATGACCATTGGAAGAAAGAATTGAGAGAGACTGCCTGCGATTACATAGCTAGATGGTGGTATGATGCTGATATCCCCTTCAATGCTTCTCGTTCACCATATTATGAACCTATGTTTGATGCCATATTAGCTGCTGGAAAGGGCTTCAAAGGCCCTACTATACATGAGTTGAGGGGATCTCTTTTGCAAAAAGAAGTTTCTTCCATTGATGAATATTTGAAAGATTTCAAAAGCTCATGGGCAAAAACAGGATGTACCATCATGTCATATGGATGGACTGGTCAAAGGAATCGTACCATCATAAACTTTCTTATCTTTTGCCCACATGGAACCATGTTTCTAAAATCAGTTGATCCATCTGATAGGGTGAAAGATTCATAGTTTTTGTTTCAGCTTTTGGATGAGGTTCATGAAGAGGTGGGGGTGGCTAATGTTGTTCAAATCATCACAAATAATGCCTCTAACTATGTTCTTGCTGGTAAATGTTAGAGGAAAAATACAAAACCATCTTTTGGACCCCATGTGTTGCACATTGCATAGACCTCATGCTTGAGGATATTGGCAAAATAGATTGTGTCAAGAACACTGTAGAGCATGCCAAAAGCATAACAAAATATATCTACAATCACTCATGGATTTTTAGCCTGACGAGGAAACATACAAGGGGTAGGGATATTATTAGGCTTGCCATTACTAGATTTGCAACTCATTTTTTGACAATGCAATCTATGCAAAGGGTGTTTTCCAGTGATGAATGGAATGAATGTCAATGGTCTCGCAAACAGGATAGCAAAGATGTGAAAAAGAAAGTTAATGAAGAAATATTTTGGAAAAGGGCAGCAGAGCCACTGGTTAAGGTGTTGCGGTTGGTGGATGGGGAAAGATTGGTTATGGGCTTCATTTATGAGGCTATGGATCAAGCAAAGGAGCAAATAAAGGCAATATACAAGGTTAGAGTGGCTAAGTATGGGCCCATTTGGGAAATCATTGATCAAAGATGGAATAATCAACTCCATTGCCCTATACATGCAATTGGGTTTTTTCTGAACCCAAGGTATCATTATAAAGCTTTGGAGGCTTTGACTGGGGAGGTTAGAGATGGATTGATTGACTGCATGGTCCCCAAGGAGAGTGATCAGCTGGAGATACACTGACAGATCACTTGTTTCAACAGAGCCATTGGTACCTTTGGCAGGAACCTAACAAGGATTGCAAGGGAAGCAGATGAGCCAGGTAAACAAACAATTTCAATTTTCAAATTCTTATTTTGTTAAATTGTTTATAATTTGAAAGCTGGATATAATTTGTTGAGCTAACTCATTACACAACTATGTTTTTTGCATCACAATGGTGGGAGGCATTTGGTAGCCATTTTCCTCAATTACAGAAGTTTGCATTCCGTATTTTGAGTCAAACTTGCAGTGCTACTGGGTGTGAGTGCAATTGGTCTGTCTTTGAGAGGATTCACACGAAGAAGGGAAATTGTTTGGAATAAAAACGGTTAAATGATCTAGTCTATCTCCAATACAACCTCCGGCTAAGGCACAACCAATTGCTGAACAAAAGACTTGATACAGATCCCATTGTGTTGGAAGATATTGATGCAACATCACATTGGGTAATGGAGAGTCATCCAACAGAGTTTGATTTTGATGAGGACATTGGTATTGATTTGGATTTACAAACATAGGCATTAGTTGAACATAATGTTCAGTTGAACATAATGTTCAGTTGAATGTAGATCCACTTGTTCCAGGCCTAGTCCCAAGAACTCTAGTTGCAGGCACTTCCTTTACTCAACCATGGCGGAAGCACATATCTTGTCTATCTCATGTGCAACTGTTGTGCCTGCTAGTGCTACTACTTCTATAGTTGCGGTTGGAGATGGTGATGAGGAGGAGGAGCCATGGGTTTCCCTGTTTGACTCTGATTCAGAGTCTGAGCCAGATGATGTTGGCTTCTCTAGCAGTAGCCAATAATATTGGTGACTAGTGATGTTTTACAATTTACTTTTGTTGTAGAGGCCATTTAGAGACTCCTTGGTTATTTGTTTTTGTTTTGATCTCTATATCATGTATGTATTGGACAATGCATTGGGTGCCATTTTGATATAATGGATATATTCATGACCCTACTTTGATCATATGTTCTCTTCTCTCTATATTCTAATGCTTTGTGTTTGGAAACATGAATGAAAATCTTTAATATTATTTTTTCATAAAAAAGTAAATATTTAATGTATTTTTTACAACGACCGAGTTATTGAAATCAAACCGGTTGAGTCGATACCGATTCAGAGTCAGAGTCAGAGCTGACCCTCGGCTGGTTCTGAACCCGAGTCAGAGTTTTAAAACATTGGGTTGTAGTGGCTTGCTCCAAGCCCTAATTACAACCTCTTGAAGGACAAAGAGCAGTTGTTAGAAGGGCACAAGAAGGGAAGCTTAGGGACTGATCTTTAAAGGACAAAAGAAGGAAGTCAAGAGAGCAACTTAACTAGCCTAAGGTTGTTGGAGAGAAGGACATGTTGCAGTGATAGAGGGCAACCCTAAGTTTGCCTCATTGGACCAACACAGGGAGGCAATAGAGGGAAGAAGTCCTTAAGAGTTGAGGAGCAGTAGTGGGCAGTCTAGGAGTTCACAAACGAAGTTGCAAACAACTCACAAGAAGACCCTATGAGTTGGATTCATTGAAGGACTGATGATCAGCTAGAGGGCAGATTGGAGAGTTGTGTTTAGTGACCCAAAAGTAGTAGGATCCATTGATAGAGGCAGAGCTATAGATCAAGAGCAAAAGGGCCGACATATGTGTTCAAGACACATGGACTGAAAGGGCTGTGGAGCACTACATCAACGAGTAGGTCAAGTGTTGTCTTGTTTAGGGTAAATTGGTGATCAAAGTTGTTGACACCAAACCCTAGTTGTATTCCTTGTATCATTGATTGTATGAGGGCCATGATCCTCAGTACGAGAGCCCTAGACAATTGTTTTACAGTTTGTTAATATAACGAAGTTGGGTTATTGAAAAATTGTAAAAGAAAGTTTTATACTTGTGCACATGCTGATTTACTGCTATTTATATTCTGTTGTGCAAAGTAGTTTGTTGTGGCACTTGAGTTGGTAGTGTTAGAGATTCTAAGACCCTAAACTAGGTTCTCTAGTGCCGTGGAAAAACAACATGGTATCGAAGCTACTTTGAAGGGCCAATGAATCAGAGTGTGCACAACGAAGCGACTCAGAGGGAGCTGAGATTGTCTAGATCATGGAGCATAGGGTTCATTTGAAGACATGGAGATGTGGTCTTGACTGGCTTGGTGGATTGGTGGTGAACAACAGTTTGTTGCAGTGCATGTTGCTGATTGTGGACTTCCTATGATTTGCCATGGATCGTTGGGACAACTTGAGGGTTGCTTTGGCATGGACGAGATTGGTATGATCGAGATATCTTTATGTGATGGTTAGGTTATTGGTAGGCTAGTTTCTTCATTTGATCGTGATGTTGCATATTTGAGATTGGAGGGATGTGCACGTGTTGTGTTTGACCCAAGAGGATGAGTGCTTGTAGGACTGAGTTGCAATGATGATAGCCCGTGTTCGACCACAACTTAGATTGACCTTGTAGGACACGAGATTAGTAGCAGGATAAGTTAATGGAGATCATGTAGACTTAGAGGGACTCTAGCTTTAGAGGGAGCAACCCTA
Organism: Pinus tabuliformis; assembly: GCA_031772625.1. Lineage (NCBI taxonomy): Eukaryota > Viridiplantae > Streptophyta > Pinopsida > Pinales > Pinaceae > Pinus > Pinus tabuliformis. The sequence continues at coordinate 1,168,759,725 of CM062819.1, read as the reverse complement.
TGGAAGTGTTGAGATCTTCATGGCCATATGAGATGAGGCAGAGGCATTGCTGAGATAGCATGGTTCATTCTACAGAGTATGTTGCAATGGTGGACGCCAGATGGGCTAGTGTTGTTGGTTATGATGATGGAGACTTCCTAGTGTTGGGAGTATCTCCCTCGCTAAGAGGGAGTGTTGAGATTGGTAGCTTGGGAGGTACACCAAATCGTAGGGGACATGGTTGTGGAGGAATTAACACCACAAGAGTGTCTTATGGGCTAAGAACCCAAGATGTGGGCTTTGTACTTGGAGATTGTAGGACACCCTTAAAGGAGCAAGGGGCTGCTTGAAGCACCAAGACAAGCCTTGTGGATTGAGAGAAAATAATTTTTATGTGTTTCAAGTGGGCAAAATGTCTTAAGATTCAAGACAACCTTAGTTGTAAAGATGCCTCTTGGAAGGGCAAGACAACACCTATGGAGACGTATAAATATAAAACGTTTGGAGGTTCATTTGACACATCCAAGGAGTAACACATCAAAGGAATAGATCTCTAAACTAGCCGCAAATATGAAAGGAGCTCAAATGAAGGAGAAGAGGGACAAGTTTGGTGTCTTCTCAATGTTGTTTTGACTCTTGAGGGCCGAGTAGGATAGAGTGCAAGTCGAGGGTAAGAGTAGCATTTCTGGGCAGATTTTGTGGATACTTAAGGTGTTTTCCTTCTTTGTTTTTGGGTTGCAGACCTTTGTGTTGATTGCAGATGGACGACATATCTCTTGGGGAGGGTCAAGAGGCCTAGAAGGACTCTAGACTCTAGGTCGCATACACAAGGGATAACGTAGGTGTGAGGGTTCAAATAGAAGGAGAACACAGGGATTTTGAGCAGATTTTGGGGTTGTTGTTGCGCCCTAACCAGAGCTCAGAAATTGCACGAAAGCCAAGGATAAGGGGAGCAATAGAAGGTTGCAGAGAAAGTTATGTTTGTCTCTTGTGTTGATGTTGTTTGCTAGTGGATGGTTGTCCTAGTTTAGGATAGTATTTGGAGCAGTTAAAAGGAATAGTTTTGGGAGGGTTGTAGTGGATTGCTCCAAGCCCTAAGTACAACCTTTTGAAGGGCAAAGAACAACTATTAGAAGGGTAGAAGAAGGGAAGCTTAGGGACTGATCTTTGAAGGACAAAAGAAGTCAAGAGATCAATTTAACTAGCCCAAAGTTGCTGGAGAGAAAGACATCTTTCAATGATAGAGGGCAACCCTCTATGCATTAAGTTTGCCTCATTGGAGCAACACAAGAAGGCAATAGAGGGAAGAAGCCCCTAAGAGTTGAGGAGCAACAATCGTCAGTCTAGGAGTTGTTCACAAGTGGAGTCGTGAACAACTCACAAGAAGACCCTATGAGTTGGATTCATTGAAGGACGAATGATCAGCTAGAGGGTAGATTAGAGAGCCATGTTCAGTGACTTAAAAGGAGCAGGATCCTTTGATAGAGGCAGAGTTGCGGATCGAGAGCAAAAGGATTGACAAATGTTTTAAAGACAAGTGGACTGAAACGGCTGTGGAGCGCTACATCAACAAGTAGGTCAAGTGTTGTCTTGTTTGGGGTAGATTGGCGATCAAAGTTGTTGGCACCAAACCCTAGTTGTATTCCTTGTATCAGTGATATATGAGGGGCATGATTCTTGGTACAAACCCTAGACAATTGTATTACAGTTTGTTAATATAACAAAGTTGGGTTACTAAACAATTGTAAAAAAAGTTGTATTTTTGTGCATGTGTTGATTTACTACTGTTTATATTCCGCTGTGCAAATTAGTTTGTTGTGGCACTTGAGTTGGTAGTGTTAGAGATTCTAAGATCCTAACCTAGATTTTCTAATGCCGTGGAAAAACAACAAGAAGATCATGGTGTACAAGATTCATAAGGGAGCATTTGTCGGGGTGAAGCCAAAGATAGGGCTCTTTTGCATCTTTGGTTGTCTAGTGTATATCCATGTTCTTTTTGAGAAGAGGACAAAGTTGTAGACCTAAGGAGAGAAGGGCATATTTGTGGGATATAGTGAGACTTCAAAGGCATACATGATTTCCATTCCAGTACGGAGGAAGACAATTCTTAGTGGGGATGTGAGTTTAGAGGACCTAGCATTCATGAAGTCTCGTGAGCCACTTCTAGTGACAATTATGAGAAGCAGGAGGCTTTGAAGGATGAACATTTACCTGAAGTCATTTACTACAAGAATCAAATCTATGTGGTTCCAGAATCCCAGCTCAATGAGAAAATTATGCAGGTAGCTCACAGCTCACCCTTGGCAGGACATCCAGGGTATTTGAAGACTTACAGGTAGATCAAGGAGAGGTTCACTTGGAAGGGCCCTAAGATGGATGTGTTGAGATTTGTGAAGGAATGCAACATTTGCGAATAGATCAAAGCTGAACATACCCATTCAGCAAGGTTGCTACAACCACTCCCTATGCCTAAGCAAAAATGGGAGAGCATTTCCATGGACTTAGTCACTGGGCTACCTCAAGGGCAGGGTAAAGACTGCATATATGTGGTGGTGGACAAACTTACGAAGTTTGCACACTTCTTTGCCATATCATCTAAATATTTAGCAGCATAAGTGGCCACGCTGTTCTTCAGGGAGGTCTTCCGATTGCATGGGTTGCTGAAGACCATTGTGAGCTACAAAGACAATAGATTTATGGGCGGCTTCTAGCAGGATTTATTCTGACTTGTGGCCACTAAGTTGACGTTGAGCACTAGTTACCACCCATAGACTGATGGACAGGCTGAGGTAGTCAACGAGTGGCTGGAGGGCTACCTCCGAAACTATGGATCTAGCCAACAAAAGGCATGGGTAAAGTGGTTGCATCTAGGGGAGCACTGCTGCAACACCACTTTCCACATGTCTATTGGTATGACACTCTTTAAAGCACTGTATGGATGTGATGCCCCAACATTTGCAGATCGGATATTTGGGGATAACCGTGACCCTTTGGCTAAAGATTGGATTCATTCGAGCCCAGATATCTTACGAGCCCTTAAGGACAATTTGCAGATGGCTCAAAACCAACAAAAGGTATACACAGACAGGCATAGGATACATCACAACTTTGAAGTGGGAGATATGGTGTACCTTTGTCTTCAACCCCACAAGCAGTCGTCACTCTAAACAAAAGGGGAAGAAAAATTGAAACCCAGGTTCTATGGGCCATACAAAATTGTGAGATGAGTCATGGAGGTGGCCTTTGAGCTTGAGCTTCTTGAAGGATGTTGTTATAAAATAATAATAATAATAATAATAATAAGAATAATGTAAAACAATAATAGTAATAAATAATGATTACTTAGTAACTAGTTAATGAAAAGGTGTGTCCCTAAGGACATAATCGTTAGTGAAGAGGTACCTGCCTAAGGTATATAAGCAGGCCCTCACCCTCATTGTAATCTCACATCAATTCTTTTATACAATATTCAATATACAATTACTGTCCTACAATGGATGTCTTTGTGAAGCATCAGAACTGATAGCTTGTAGGCTTGAATGTAAAAATACACAAGAGGTATTGTAATAATTTATTATATAAAAAATGTATAAGTGATGAATGTGACCTAAGCAGGTGTCCTTTTGTGACTGAACATGTCTTTTAGACATGCCTTTTCACTTAACTTAATGACTACTTAACATAATCAATATTTGATTATTTAATATTTACATTTATTTATTTGTTATGAATTATATTCATAACATAGCCCCTTCCTTCAGAAGATTTGTCCTCAAAGCTTATTGTCGACAGTTTCCTTCAGTTTGCATTTGTCATCTCGGCATATGTAACTGACGCCATTGGCACTTCTGCCTGTATAATTCGCTTGGTAACACTATCTTGAATCCAAGGTTATTGATATATGTATTTTTTTAATAACTCTATTTTTTTTAATAATAATAATAATAATAATATATATTAATTTTTTTTCCATAATTAAATTAATTTATATTAATTATAAATTAATTCAATTAACTTATATTAATTACAAATTAATTAAATAAATTTTTATTTATGTATATGATTAATTATGTGACCAATTAATGTAACTCATCCACGCCTCGTAATCACTGTTCTTCGCCCACCACGATTCCGCCATAGAAAACGTTCAACGATATTGGGAAATTAATCAGAACCGCAGAGAGATGCCTGTGACTCCTGCGATCTCATGCCATGAACCCTTCCTCCCGTAATGAAACCAACGTGGAACCCCCAGATTTTTGGAGAAGAGGCGGAGTAATCTAAACCTTTTTTCCGTGCTCCCTTGTTGTTCGTGTTTTCCATTACACTCATTCGTATGCACTAGACGCTGAAGTGTAAGATTGTTTTTTGTTTCCACGGGGAGACGATCCTTGAAGATACATATGGTCCCTTGCGTTGGATTTCCACTCAAGATCGATTCAAGCATGATGCGATAAAAAATGATTGAAGGACTGGACTCAATTTTCTCAGAAAACTTTTTCAGATATATAAACAAGTCTTGATCTGGTTCGTACATGAGACTGCAACAAATCACGTGGTTGTTAACTTTGGGCCTGACTTCATATATATTTTTAGGGTTCTCGCGGCTGATTTTAGAATTAATCTGTCGAGTTTGATCGTCCCACTTTTTCTGGTTGGTTTTAGTAGATCGATGAATCGATGATTCATCTGCACCTCTATTTTTCCACTAGTTTGCAAGGATTTTGTGTATGGGTTTTCCACCTCTACATGAACTTTTTTGTCCACTGGTTCCCCATCTTTAATGGGCTTGGGTATTTCAATTTTATAACTCTTGGTGCTGGTTTGAGATTCTTTGAGTGTGGGCTTTTCATTTCTGTAATTATTATGGTTGACATTTGAGTCTCTACTGGTGGGTATTCCATCACTAATATTTTCAATTTTGTTAGATGCCCAACCTTCTAAAAGTGTAGAGTAAAGTTGTTGTTGGCTTATTAATGAAGGATGATCCTTTGAATCTAAATCTACTTTTAATTTTTTATCAGTGACCTTCTCTTCAGCTGGACTTTCAACATGCAAAGAATGAACCCTTGAAGATTTCAACAAGGGAACATCCTTGAACTTTATTTTTTTCTTTATCTCCTTAGCATGCTTTGCTTCATCTAGAAGAGTATTTAACTTTGGTGCATGTGATAGATTTTCCAACTCAACCCCATTTAATTGCTCTTTCTCAATTAATGGATTTGTGAATTGTGCTCCCATTGTGTCTATCATTCTCATTATGTGAGATCGATCTTGACTTTGGTATCCAGTTAAGCAAATGCAAAGGGACTTCCTACCTGAAATGGGATTCAAACCCCTAACAGGTTTGTATAAAATCTTTGTAGATTCAACACGCATCCCCATGTCTAAGGCATCCACAACCCATAAGTCTGTAACCAACATATTTTTATCCTTTTTGGCAGCAACACAAATTAGGTAATCATATGTAAGCTTATGTACCATGATATTAGTGCAGCTTGCATCATACTGACCCACATTCAATCCACCATTATTTAATGTAATGTTTTGAAATGCAACAAGAGAAAATGAATTTGCAGATTCAGACGTGGCTACTGAATTGGGCTTAGAATCAGGAAGAATTGCAAACCTGTCCAGATTCTTAGATATGGTAGTGGTTGTGGAATCAGGCAGTGGACTAGATACCACATTTTTGCTGTCAGTAACTGGCACCACATCAATTGGACCAAATTCAGGGTCTTTCAGTTCCACATTTTGAATGGAGACATCCATAGCAGAAATACTCACATCTTCATCATCAACCATTGCATTTACATCCTTAAATTCATTTACTCCACTTATTATCTCTCTGTTCATTTCATTTTCCGCTTTATCACCATTATCTGGATCGTTATCTTGATTTATATCATTTTCATTATCATCATTCTGATCAAAATCTTCGTCTCCTGCTTCACCTTTCTTCGTTTCTTCACCGTCACTATCATCTTCTTTATTATCGATTTCCTTTAGACATGCTTTAACTTCTGCACATGATTTTTCTAATCGCTGAAATGCTTCTTGAATTTTACTAAACTGCTCAACGCATTCAGGGCGAAAACTTAATGGCATATTGTGCGGCGAACTACGTTCAAAGACCTGCATGATTATATTGTGCGCCATGGCTCTGATACCACTAAAGCATCAAAACTGATAGCTTGTAGGGTTGAATGTAAAAATACACAAGAGGTATTTGTAATAATAATTTATTATATAAAAAATGTATAAGTGATGAATGCTACAATGAGGACCCGCATATATATACCTAAGCAGGTGTCCTTTTGTGACTGGGCATGTCTTTTAGACATGCCTTTTCACTTAACTTAATGACTACTTTACATTATCAATATTTGATTATTTAATATTGACATTTATTTTATTTATTTATTTGTTATGAATTATATTCATAACACTTTGTCTTAGAAGATTTCTGAAGATTATTGTTGCGTATACTAACTTTGTTCATTACATTGGTATCAGAGCATTTCTCTGAACATACAAACTTTATTCGTTACATTGGTATCAGAGCATTCCTCTGTACATACGAACTTTGTTCGTTACATTGGTATGAGAATCACATTCTCTGATTCTGACCATTGGCCATTGAAGTTTTCGTCAAGCTTGTTGTTGTAAAATTAAAGCGTTTTGCTATATAGAGTTGGAGCTTCTCCAAGTTACACATCGTAGCTTGGTCATAATTAAAAAAAATAAAAAAATTAGTTACACATCGTAACTTGGCCATAATTAAAAAAAAAATTTAAGGGAAAGAAAATAGATTAAGAAAAATAGGAAAAATGAAAAAAGAAAGAAAAAAAGAAAGAAGATATGTCATTTAAAAAAAGAAAAAGTTAAAAAAAAATTAGAAAATAAATATATATATATATATATATATATATATATAAAAAAAATCTAAAAATAAAAGAGGGAAATGAGTCAAATTATATTGAAAAAAGTATAGATATAAAAAATAACTAAAACAAAAAATAAAATAAAATATTGCAGCCCACCTTCATACCTACGGCTGGCCTGAACTGTAGCCCGACTAGCGCCACAGCCGACGCCGCCAATAGACCACCGCCTAAATCATTGCCAGCACCTACATCGACATTTCAAAGAAATAGCGTTGCTGACACAAGTGCCACCAGCCAACTGTCATGTTGTCCACACTTCCATAGCCATCTCCTCTGCCTCCACCGTGTCCACAAGAAGTTGTGTCCCCTAGCAGCGACAACGCCCTTCCAGTGATTGTGACTTCAGTTGCTGCGTGCTATTGCCACATAGCTATCAACTGTTCCTATATTCGTCTTGTCCTCGTGTTCAAACAAAAGCAGATCAACCTGCCCTCTACCAGTATTGTTTTGCCGCTTTCTTGTATTGGGGTCAACCATTGCCTATTTCTGCCAATAGTCACGATATTTTTCTCTGTCACCGATTTCTTTCTCGCTGACTGTTCCATGTGTTCCGATGCGTCTGTCTCCGAACTTGCCCAACCGCCTAACAATATTAAGCTCATTATTAATATAGTTTATAGTATATATATTTAAATACTATATTTAACGAATATATATATATATATATATATATATATATATATATATATAAAGATTTAAGTGCCCAAGTTATACCCTATGGTAAAAGAATATTAAGATTTACATATACCAAAGAAAATATAAAAGTGAAAAAATATTAAATTACTTTTTAAAAGAGAGCTTAGATTGTCGAAGTGGAAAGGAATAGATTGTTATTTTTTATAGAGAATATATATATATATATTAAAAGATTTAAGTGCCCAAGTTATACCCTATGGTAAAAAAATATTAAGATTTATATATATCAAAGAAAATATAAAAGTGAAAAAGTATTAAATTACTTTTCAAAAGAGAGGTTAGATTGTCGAAGTGGAAAGGAATAGATTGTTGTTTTTTATAGAGAATATATAAACTCCTCAAGCAAAGTATCGTTTCTATCAGTGAACCAAATGGAGTCCAATTCGAAAATGATGAAGTCAAGATGAGTTCCACACAACAATCATTATTTTGGACTAAATGTCCAAGTTGTTTAAACGAAATTGGATATACATATATTATAAAAAAGTGCAATTTACGTTGTCCAGCATGTGGAAGATTATTTAGTACAAAAGAATGTCAAGATAATGAGCAAATGCAAATGAAAAGACTAAAGGAAGAACTTGTAAAACTACAACAAAAGAACGAAGCATCGAAGAAGAAATATAAAGATCTTGAAGACATGTTTTACAACAAGTCAAAAGAAAAAGACGAGGAATTTTTGCGCCTAAGGTACCATAATAAAAAAATTACTTGAATAGATCAAGAAGTCCAAGGTTAAGAAGCAAAAATTAAAGCAAAACAATTAAAGTTCTAAGAAGGAATTTAATGAGAATCTATTGAAGAAGGAAGAAGAAAATTTGTGCTTAAAAGAATTGAATCAAAGGCTATTGGAACAAATCAAAAGTATAAAAGATAAAGAGAAGGATACTAAGGATAAAGTCAATGATTCACAAAATGATGAACTTTTACATCTAAGAAATCATAATCAAAACCTTCGTACACAAATAAAGAAGCTTAGAAATGACAAGAAGTCACTAAACGACAAATTAGAACAACTTCAAGAAGAAGTATTGAAGTCTCCAGTTGCAAAAGTCCAAGTCAAAGATAAAGGAACAAATACTGGTCCAGTCACTATCATAACTCATGAAGGTGAGAAACCAACAAAAATTAAGACATTTAAATATTGCAGTTCAAACAATGGAAATTCCAAGAAATGATTCAGTAGTCAGCTCAACAACAACAGTAATTGAAGTAAATTATGAAATTGCCACACACATAATAAGGGGAACTCAAAATAGAAGAATTTCTTGTCGACATCCGAATCACAAAAGCAGACAACCAAGTCAATCTACATATTTGAACTATTCAAAACAGAAACAACAAATTTGTGTTCCAAGGAATATTAAAATTTGCGGAATCCAATCCTATGATAACAATTCACTACGAATTTCCAGTGATCAGAAGATCTGTTGAGAAATCTAGGGCATAGCAATTATGTGATTTCTCTTCTATTAGTAACTGTTTGTGAGTGCTTTTTACTTCTTAGATTAGGATCTTCTTTTACTTAGGTTATTAGTGTTCTTCATCAAACAACTACCAATGCATAAACCATAAAGAGACAAGAGACACAGAATATAGGAAAACCTGAACAAATTCTTCTTCTTATAGAGACTTCAATTGACGAATACCAAGACCATTACCTAGACCCTTGACCAAAATGACCTCTCCAAAGCCAAGTCAACTTTCTGCAATTTAGCCTTCACTTCTCTAACTCAGATCTGAACTTTTTGGTCTCCTTGACTGTAGTCTTCAGCTTGTTGTAGTAGACTCTCTCTTTCATGCACGTGTGATTGCTAAGAGATGAGTTCTGTCCATTATTTCTTCGCTTTAACTAGGAAGATGCTCTATATTGACTCGGTATGCAACATAAACATCTTAATTCAGATTTCTGTCTTCTGTAATTCTGTTCTTACCTTTCCTTGCATATGTGGCAGACCTTACCCAGAAAACAGTCCTCAAATGTCTTCGATCTTCCTTCAAACTTGATCTTCTTTCCTTCGCTGGGATGTACGGCTATTATTTACCCTTAGATCGAACTCTTTCACACCTTTCCTCAGATTTCCTTCTTTGAAATCTTCACTGAAATCCTTTCTCTGAAATGATAGTCGAGCTGACTATTTATAGTTGTTTCCTGTCAATATAAGTCGACTTGACTTGGGTGTGACCCAACATGTCACTTGAGGAGATCATTTAATTCATCTTGAAGCCGACTTGCATGAGGAGACTTGGCTTGGTCTTGGAGGGCTGTTTACACTTACCTAATGACTCATACAAATTATAACACGCCCAAGAAGGGTCCTTCATACATGACATAGACTCAATTAGACTCTTATGACTAGATGACTCAATCCTAAAGGCTCAAAATGCGAGCCATCACTAAAATAAAATTCCTTGCTCATGAAACCCATGAGACAAGCATTACAATAATAATTTTATTTTTCTTCTTTTCATCAATTACATAAAATCACAATTACACATGTCGTTATAAAGACCAAACCTAGTTACTTTTCAACACTCCCTCTTAACTAGGGAGTTATTCATAATGGTACATGGTCATTCTCAATTTGAAGAATTTCTTATAAGAAGAATCGGATTGGTAACCCATTTGTATAACATCATATCAACCAACATTGTCACATAGCAAGGTTTTGACTAACAAGTCTATCTCTCCACGAGATCCGAGCACAATGCTGGCGAGACCAATGATGTATAGACACCCTCATCATTGTCTCTCTTGAAACATACCCCACTTGGGTTCTCAGGGTGTGTCCACCATGACTATTCTTATTTTCGATTCCCAGTCCTCAAAGAATGCTGGTCCTCAACGACTACTCTTATCCAGTGTTTTACAAAACGGACTCGGATTCGGACTCGGCCGAGGATCGACTCGGACTCGGACTCGGAAACGGCAATGACTCGGCCGGCTCGATTTCAATGACTCGGTCGTTGTAAAAAATACATTAAATATTTATTTTTTTTATAAAAAAACATAATTTTAAATATTTTAAACATAATTTTAAAGATTTTCATTCAAGTTTCCAAACACACAACATTATAATATACATGGAAGACAACATATGATCAAAGTAGGCTCATGAACCAATCCATTATATCAAAATGGTACGGTGTACCCAATGGCAATAGTAAATACATAGTCAACTGTAGTCTGTCATACATGATCAAAGACTCAAGAGTCAAAACAAAATACAAATAACCAAGGAGGCTAGTAGCTACTGGCTACTGCCAGAGGAGCCAAGATCATCTCGACCAATCTCTGGATCATCATCATCAGAGTCAGACAAGGGGCCCCATGGCTCCTCCTCATCATCATCGTCTCCAACTGCAACTGTAGAAGTGGTGCCAGTGCCAGTACCACTAGGCTGTGCAGCAGATGCAAGCTGAGATAGAGTACAAATGCGGCTGCGCTTCTGTCGTGGCTGAGCAGAGGAAGGCGAAGCACCTACAATTGGAGTCCTACTAGCTGGCTGTGAGACTGAGGCTGGTGGATTGGGATCTGCATTCAACTGAACACGCTGCAGTGGATCTCCAACATCAATTTCATCAAGATCCTCATCAGGATCAAACTCTGGTAGACGACTCTCCACTACCCAATCTGATGTTGGATCAATGTCTTCCAACACAATGGGATCTGAATCAGGTCTTTTGTTCAGCAATTGGTTCCGTCTGAGCCGAAGGTTGTATTGGACAAAAACTAGATCATTCAACCGTTTTTGCTCCAAACGGTTTCTCTTCTTTGTGTGAATCCTCTCAAAGACAGACCAATTGCGCTCACACCCAGATGCACTGCAAGTTTGACTCAAAATACGAATTGCAAACCTTTGCAATTCAGGGCACTGGCCACCAAAGGCCTCCCACCATTGTGCTGCAAAAAACATAGGAGTGTAATGAATTATGAGTTAGATGAAGGCTGAAGCTCAACAAAATTACAAATTATATCTAACTTTCAAATTATAAATGATTTAACAAACTTTAATAAAAATAGTAAAACCATTAAGAAATTGAAAATTGAAATTTTTGTTTACCTGGCTCATCTGCTTCTCTTGCAATCTTTGCTAGGTTCTTCCCAAAGGTACCTGTTGCATTGCTGAAGGATGTGACCTGCTGATGTATCAGTAGCTGATCAGACTCCGATGGGACCATGCGCTCAATGCAATCAACCAGTCCATCTCTGACCTCCCCCCTCAAAGCTCCTGACTCCTTAGCTTTATAATGATACCGTGGGTTCAAAAAATACCCAGCTGCATGTATAGGGCGATGGAGTTGATTGTTCCATCTTTCATCAATGATTGCCCAAATGGGCCCATACTTTGCCACTCTATCCTTGTATGCTGCCTTTATTTGCTCCTTTGCTTGATCCATAGCCTCATAAATGAAGCCCATAGCCAACCTTTCCCCATCCACCAACCGGAACACCTTAACTAGTGGCTCAGCAACCTTCACAATCTCTGTTGCCTTTCTCCAAAAAGTTTCATCATGGACTTTCCTTCTCAATTCTCTGCCTTTTGGTTTGTTAGACCAACTGCTTTTATTCCAATCATCACTGGAAAACATCTTTTGCAAGTTTCTATGTTGGGAAAGCATAGATTGCAATGTCAAAAAATGTGTAGCAAATCTAGTGATGGCAGGCCTAATAATATCCTTGCCTCCAGTGTGTTTCCTCATGAGACTCAAAACCAGTGTATGATTGTAGATAAATTTTGTTATGCTTTTGGCATTATCTACAGTGTTTCTGACCCAATCTAATTTCCCAATATCCTCAAGCATGAGGTCTATGCAATGTGCAGCGCATGGGGTCCAAAAGATGGTCTTGTGTTTTTCCTCTAACAGTCTACCAGCAAGAACATAGTTAGAGGCATTGTCTGTGATGATTTGAACAACATTAGCCACCCCCACACCCTGAATAACCTCATCCAATAGCTGAAACAACAAGTGGCCATCTTTTACCTTATCAGATGCATCAACTGATTTTAAAAACATGGTTCCCTGTGGGCAGAAGACAAGAAAGTTTATGATGGTACGGTTTCTTTGATCAGTCCATCCATCTGACATGATGGTACACCCTGTTCTTGCCCATGATTCCTTGAAATCTTGCAAATACTCATTAATTGATGTAATTTCTTTCTGCAAACGAAACCCCCTTAGCTCTTGCATAGTAGGGCCTTTGAAGCCTTTTCCAGCAGCATGTATGGCCTCAAACATAGGCTCATAATATGGTGAACGAGCAGCATTAAAGGGGATATCAGCATCATACCACCATCTAGCTATGTAGTCACAAGCAGTCTCCCTCAATTCTTTCTTCCAATGGTCATCTAAAGTGGGCTGAGAAAGACCTTTACTAACTTCAGGACCATGTGCATCTGATGGAGAGGAGCCTGAGTGAGTGAAAAAACTTTTGATAGTCCCATCACCCTTCATTCTACCCTTTCCCTTATCTTGAACAGAAGCAAAAGAGGGAGGAACATAACGGAAAGGGTTTGATGCATCAGTTTGAGGGATAGAGGAAGAACCCTCAAACTCATAGTGGGGGTTGGCAGCCATCATTCTTTGTATCTCCCTCTTCCTCCCAATTTCAGCCTGTATCTCTTTTTGCCTAGTCTTTTCTTCTTGAAATTTTTCAAAGCTTTCCAACAAAGTCTTTCTAATCTCCCCAATTTCCTCAGATTTACATGCAGTAATATTGCCTTTAATCCCTGCCAAGTGTTGTTTCAGCCTATGAATCCCCCCAGGACCTGACTTAATTTTCCTATGGCAAAACTTGCAACACATCTCATCATCAACCATTTCAACATATGCCCAAGCAGCATCTTTTGCTCTAGGTGCCATTTTTTGACTAGGAAAACAATCTGAAAATGAAAAAAAAAATAAAAATTGATTCAATGTTCATTTATTTGACTAAAAACACTCTCTAAGCTATCTTGATATGCACCTAAAATTTAATAAGTAAAAACAGATTTATAGAGGTGGAAAAAAATACCTCCAGGCACAAACTGCCTCCTCAAACTTGCTCCAAAAATCAGCTCCTCAATGCTGCTCCAAATGGCTGCCCAAGAAGCTCCTCACTCCAGCTACAATGCTCCTCCAAGACTCCTCACTGCTGCTCCAAAACAAGCTCAAGAACTGCTCACTAACTCTCAAAGAAGACTCTCACTCAAATGCATAAGACTGCTGTGAGTGAAATGAGAGCATTTGGCTGTCTTAAATAGAGTTTGGGAGGGGGAAATGGACCCCAAATGCATTTAACAAATCACAATAACCTTTTCATGTCCACAAACCCTAACTAACTCAGCCAAAAATCAGCAAAAAAGTGTTTAATTTTTGGTTAATACGCTGCCCAGCCGGTCTTGAACGAAACGGCCGTTTTTTGACGGGACCCGGCCGGGTTGACCGGGTCAGCTATGACCCGGCCGAGTCATTGGCTGACTCGGCCGAGTCATAGCTGACTCGGCCAGCCGAGCCGGGTCAAAGGCCGGGTCAGAAATTTTTTTAATGAAACGGAATGAAACGGCCGTTTCCGTTTCGGTACGGCCGTTTCCGTTATCTTGGATGCTCTAATATATCCTCAAAGAGCATCAGATGCCAGATTCTTACCCAATCCTCCATTCTGCCTTCCCAAGTGAAGACAAGAATGATGTGTCTATCTCTCCCTCTTAATTAGGGAGGAAATATTGATTCCAATAAAGGAATGTACCTAAGCTCCCTCTTGGCTTAGTAATTTCCAAGTTTCTTCCAAGTAAGAAAATTGACTCCCCCTTAATTAGGAACCTACTGTAGCTCCTTTGGTGGAGATGATGGGACAACTAGCTACTTGAAGAACTCCTCCTCACGATGTCATGAACTTCTTTTCCTTATTTAGGAGTCTTCATGTTTGGGACTTCTACATGGGGCACCGACCATCCATGACTTTTATCCATGAGTCAGTGATGTCATCATTGGAAAGTGATCTATCAATCCATATATGGCCTTTCTTTATGCCATGCTACTTTCTTCATGCGACGTTTACTTAAGGATCTTTCGTCCTACTACATGTGCATCGATGGTGGAAGACGTCCATAGATTTACCCTTGGCAGCCCTGCATAAACCCATCCAAATATTCAAAACATAAAGGAATGAACATTAAAAATCAACATTACCTTTGTGATGGTCCTTCATCATGACATCTACAAGTTCGCATCAGCATCCTGAATACATATCGACACATCTCCCATAGATATATATAGTCAAGGGTCTCTTTCTTTTTCAGACTCCATGAGAGTCTTCATATCTTCCATGGAGATATCCTAGTCAAATATTCTTGGTTTATCGGATGTTGATTTCCTTTACCATGGTTGCATATTCCATGATCTCTTCCTTTTTGTTGTACCTATGAGATGATAATGGTCAGCTATCATGCCAGAGCATCTAAGATAATTGTTTTGGGGGTTTTGTTTTAATTTGGAGGACCAATGAATGAAATAGATGTAACAATGGAATGCCTAACCTTTTGAATAATATTAATATAAAAGCAGAGGGCTGTTATAAAATTTCACACAGTGATATAGCTTGTATGGTGGTGAGCAGAAACAAAGAAATAATATGATTATCACAATTTTCAAATTGAAAATTAAATAATTAGAAGTATGAAAACCTCTAAACTATGTTCAGAAGGTTTGAGAGAATATGCTTAAGCTTACAAAAGATGCTGATGATTTATTGATTTAGAGGGAATTAATTAAGCAAACAGTCCATTAATTCATTCTCTTTATAGATTATCACTTCAGAAGCTTATAGGAATAGATTGAAACACAGTTATTCCTACCTGGTTATCTCTATAAGACATAAGAATATGAAGAAAAACATAATGAGTAATACTGGAAAAACTTACAAGAAACACAAACTATGTTAAACAAAATTCAGAATCCTTTGCTTTGTATTAAGGTTCCAGAAAAGTCAAGTACATCAAATGTTTAGAAATGCTTCATCAAGGGTGCAACCTTTCTTCAAGGATGCCACTCTTCTTCAAGGGTGCAACCTTTCTTCAAGAGCGCAACCCATAATAACTCGTGAAGAGAGTTATTTATACAACAGTAGAACTAAGAAAATATCCTAAACTGTTTTAAAAAAAATAGATTATCAAAATAAACACTGCTAGTTGATCTGGCACTGTTTTGATGCTGTGCTGTTGGTGACTATTGCTTGAAAAAACTGAAAATTGTTGAGGTTGTTGATTGTTCCTCCAAAAGTTGAATGTTGTTTGATTTTCACGCTGGATGTCATATTTACTTACGACTTTTCATCTGATACATTTTCATCTGTTTGTCTTTGACTTGTATTTCTTTATCTGCCTTCTTTGTTTAGTCATTTACTGTGTAAATTGTTCTTTTTAACATTTACTGTGTAAATGTTTTCTTCTGCTTTGTGATAATTGTCTTTTTCTTCTGAATAAAGGCTTTTGAATTCATTTCCTTGTGAATCTTGGAGTAAACAAGTTTTGTGACTAGTATCAAAACTGTTTATCCAGTTTCCTGGTCTTCTAATCAACTGCGAAATACAACATTTGTTAAGAAAAACACATGTTGACAGGGAGGTGATAAATGGCTTTATTTGAGCTGAGAGGTATGTGGACGGAGTCGTGGCAGTGTTTGGAAGGTAATTGGAGGTCAAATTGAGTTTCAGAGGTTCAGGGCCGTGCAAGAAGGGTTAGGGAGGTTTCACTGTGTAAACGGGCGAAAAGAGCGAAAATGAGGGTCTTCGGCGTTTTAACAGGTAAAGGTTAACTTTGGCGCGAAAATTCATAATGTGAACAATGGATGGTTTTGGCTTACGCAGGGAGGCGGTATTGGAGGCCATCGCACCGCTTTTAAGTGAAGGGTGGTATTTTTTGGAGAGCACGCGAGTTAACTTGGTGCTACCACGTAGCCAAAAGGGGCCCGAGCAAAAGCACGAATCTCACGTGTTCTTGGGTCAGTAAAGGTTGGAGATTGGGAGCTGCGCTGTTAGATATGGGGGTGAAAGATCTAACGGCTATCGCACAGTGAAGTTGCACGGAGGTGAATCAGGCAGAGATTAGCGAGGCCCAGGGGTTAATTACAAGTGATTTGTAACTAATTTAATGAATAAAGCGGGTTAAAAGTATAATGCGCGGGTTCAATACAGTGGGACTAGGGTAAAAGCGGTGGGGGTTTATTAATCACACCAAAGGTGGGTTAAAAGGTCCTATATTGGGAAAATGTTAATTTGCAGAGTTAAAGTTAAATAATGCGGGGCGAAACAAAACTTAGGCTAAAGGGGTCTTTATGGGTTTTTAGGGAAATTACTAGGGGAAAGTGATTTTTTCAATGGGAAAGGGGTTTTTGGGTAGAGGAATGAGTTAGGAGGGTAATTTGCTAGAAAAATGTGTGAAACCAAGGGGCAAAGGTGAAACTAAAGGGAAGGGGTATTTTCTAAGCTTCTTCAAGGGCTCCTTCAAGAAATTTTCAAAGGAGTCTTCACATTGTTTTGCCCAACAAGAGATTTCTTCGCAAGCTCTTCAATGGGCGCTTCAGGATGTCTTCAAGGTCTCTTCACTATGCTGCACTAAGCCTGCTCCACTGCACCATTCTTCATCACCCAATCTGCACCATCTATTCAGCAACAATATTCTTGCACCATGCTGCACTAGCACTTCACCAACACTTCTTCACCACAGCTCACCAATTCTGCACCATCTATTCAGCAACAATATTATTGCACCATGCTGCACCAGTTCTTCACCAACACTACTTCACAAGGATTTATACACCATACTGCACCAAGATTACTGTGCCAAATGCTTTTGCGTCACGTTGATCAAATAAGAGGATTTTTCCACCATATCAATATTCCTGTTCCAAATTATCACACTGCTCCAATAGATGCTTCTAGTTTTTCTTCACAGGATGTCACTGCTGTCCAAAGAGATACTGCAATCAATGAATAGTCCAAGCACTGCAATCACCAATGAATAGCACACTGTATACAGGGGTATGCACCAATGTTTGCAATCATCAAGGAATAACACACTATATTAGTGAGCACTGGACAGTTCACAAAAGAAAGCTCCACACACCATACTGTCCACACTGTCACACTGTATTAATAAACGTTGTACTGTAGCCAGGAGTATTACCTCGCTGGAAAGAACACTTCACAGCTTGAAGGTGCAGACCCACAGTCCGAAAATTTATATAAGAACACAGTCCAAATATGTCACTAAAACATAGCCACTGTAAATTGTATCTGAGGCTTGTATAGGAGGATGCACACACAGTCTGAGCCTGCTAAACAATGTTCTGTCCACCGTGTAGTAAATATATTAGTATATTACTGCTACAACAACCAATATACAAAACCAAGTCCTAAAAATTTATCCGCTGTCATATTCCTTCACTGTACCCTTATCTCACTGTTCTTCTGTGTTCTGAACTCCTTTTTTTCGGTGCTAGAAAAGGAGGTCCGAGCTCCTATATATACCCTTCTTCAAGAACTTGAACGATCATGTCTAATAGAGGCAGGCTGACATGAATTGACATGTTCAGGTTGGCTTACTGACCAGAAATTATATCCTTAATTTGAAAAATCAATAACTTTCAAACCGCTTGGAGATTTGGGCTGAGTAATAGCTCATTGGAAAGCTAAAAATATGCTTTATAAGATGGTGTAGGAATCACATTGAGAGGCTGCCTCTAAGGTAGTGAAAATGAATTTTCTTTGTGACTGTCCTTAAATTTCTGTGCATAAAATATTTGGAACAGTATGAGGAATGTTTTGGGACAGCATGGCTTCTCCATTGTTTTGCACCAATAATTTTATCATGATAGTATCCCGCATCATGATGAAGATATAGCATCATGTATTCAATGATAGTGCAGTAATATGTCATAGTGCAACCTTCATTAATTTGTCAAAGACACCAAAGTAGTCTTCCAATTATGTCGAAGTGTGGTCATTCTTTAAAGAGTATGACATTATCATGTGTATGATTTCATCAATTATAGTCCTTCAATATCAAGGGTAAGGACATCATTTGAGTTCTAGGCTTTTTCATCAAGAGTAAGAACATCATCATGATTTCTAGGGCTTCTCAAGAACAAGGATACATGAGGTTATGGTGTCTTCATGGTTAGTTCAAGGACATTATGAATAGTAGGCATCTAGGAAAAGACTTCTTCTTAGTGGCTTGACATCATAATGACATCATTAACAGCTTGCCATCTTCATTAATGGCATCATTATCAAATAAGAGTTATGACATCATCATCTGCAACCAGGCATCTCAAGAATATTTACCATCTCGGCCAACGTCATATTGACATCACTGACAACCTTGAGTAACAGAGTTCTCCAATAGTGATTACGTAATACAACTCTACGAGTCTGTTATAGATGTCTTTTGAACTTTCGAGTTTAGATACATATGGGATGAGGCTTTATGGATTCAATGAGAATCCTTTGAGCCCTAATTTCCCCTTTCATATATTTTGCAAGTTCTTGAGCATCTTCTTCCCCTAGTTTGGTGATAGATACTTTGACATGATCCGTGACCTTATTTTCAATGAGATTTAGATCTATCATTTTCTTCCATGCAAGATAGTTTGAAGCCGCAACCAATTTGTTGCTTTCCTTGCAAAAAAACATTTTGACAGATTCAAATAAGGTCATATGCTTACTTGATAGAATGCTCCTTTCTCCTTGCTGCTTTCTTGATGTTGATAATGTTAATTTTAGGTATGTTCTATGCTGAGAGCAAATTTACTTAAATTTTCCATATTAGCTTAATATCAATTCCATATTAGCAATCACATTTAGCATGATAGTAAAATGCAGAGATAATATAAACATAAATAGCAGAAGACAAGCCAAGACAAGAGGACACAAGATGTGGCGCCAGCCAGGGACAATCCCCAATGTGGGGAAACCCTTGATCAAATCTTCTTATGTTCTTCAATAGTTCAGCAGAGAGAGAAGTAGTACATATACATCAAAAGGCAACATTTCGACTTGTCAAAATAAGAGCAGAGATCTCCTCTAGGAAGATGACACATGAGGTAGCAGATCTGAACACAGGTGATTCCATCACCATGTTGTACCCATCACTGTGCTACACCCATCATTGTGATGCACTTTCATCATCACAATGTTGCACTATGCTGCATCCATCATCATGCTGCATTCACTATGCTGCACCTATCACCATGCTGCACCTTCATATTCACTATGCTGCATCCATCATCATGCTGCATTCACTATGCTGCACTATGCTGCATCCATCATCATGCTGCATTCACTATGCTGCACCTATCACTGTGCTGCACCTTCATCATCACTATTTGATTGTGAGAAGACATCACCTAAAGGTATGCTGTCTATACATATGCCGAGATAGGATACTGCTCCTTGTCATGCTTCAAGAATGTATCCAGACCTGTCCATACATCTGAGTTTGTGACTGCTCCTAGGTCATCTCCATACCTGTGATAAAGCTTCTCCTATGACTGCGTAGGAGCCTCCTGGTCAATGTGATGATCATCCTCCATTAGGACAGCGTTCATAGAGCTCCTTCATTGACAACGAAGAGCTCTCATTAGTATCTGCGGCTAGGGTATATCCTCTCATTAGGACTGCGTTTAACTGTGTGAGAGACTACAGCTAGGGCTCCTTTTGGAGCATCCATTGGCAGCATATATCTTGCTGCGTATAAAGGTCTCCTTTAGGACAGCGTGAAGGGATCCTCCTCTAGCTGTATAGAACCCTCATTTGACTTGTGGAAGAGACCTCTTCTTTCCAGCGAATTAGAGTGGAATAAGGCCAGCAGTTAGGGCCTGCGTTAAACCTTCTTCCATGACTGTGTTAGGTTCACTTCCATGACAGCGTTAGGTTCTTTATTAGGGCAGCGTTAGGGCTCCTCCATACTTCTGTTGAAGCCTTTCCTTGCTGTGATATAAGAACCTCCTTTTGGGCAACGAAGATTCCTCTAATGTAACAATCATCCTCCATGAATGTGGATGAGGGCAGCATATAAATCTCTTTAGACAACGTCTAGTCTAGGGAAAACCTTCTAGGGTTGCGTATTCTCTTAGGGACTCTTCCTTCCACTAAAACCAAAACAAGTGGAGAGGAAAAGATCACAAGAGTTGTGTCTCAATTGACTTGCAAGCCACCTCCTTTTATAGTAACACGTTGAGGATAGATGGGGGCAATTTGGTTGTTGGCCAACCTTGACGAATTGTTGCATAATACAAATAAATTCATATCTCCATGGATACATGTCGGAATCGGATGATCTTTAGATGAATCCTACACCCCTCGACGAGAGGAATCCAAGAAAAATATCAACTGCCATACATAAGAGGACCCACATGGAGTTTGGTCCTAGTTGCCAATTTTAACAGATAATGATATAGAGAGTAGAAAACTTCTCCTTGATAAAAATTGGTGGAGAGGCTAAAGCACATGAGATCTCCAAGACCCAGAAATGGTTTGGACAAATTGTACCCGATTTGGGAGATATTAAAATAATTAATATTTTTAATGGAGTTCTTATGTCTAAACTTAGGAAAAATAAAATAAAATATTGATGGTTATTAATATAAAACTGGGTTAGAAGGTTCCAAAAGTCATGGATCAAGGCAAATCTAATCTTAACTGTTGATTAGAGATTTAATCTCGGCCGTTGAAGGACCAACGAGAAAAGTATAAGAGGAGGTTTGAGGGTTAGTTGGAGAACACACCAGAGTGATCAGTCATTCATTTTGCTAGAGCGGTGTTGCTAAGCAAAGTTGTATTAGTGATCAGTAGCGAGTGGCAGTGAGTAGGAGACAAAGAGGCAGAGACAATACTGAGAGACCAACACAGAAGTAGAGAGAGTGAGAGCAACAGCTAGTCCAGGCTATGCAGAGCCCAACAGAGACAACATAGAGGCTAGAGGGACTGCGTCATCCATGCAGAGGCTGCTGGAGTGACGTAGAGGGTCCCAGAGGCTGCGCAGTGCCTCAGAGGGCTGACGCAGAGGGTCCTGGGGTTGACGCATGTCAGCAGGAGGCTGATGCAGAGGCCAGAAGGGCCAACACTGAGTTTTAGTTGTGCCGGAGAGGGTTTCGTGGGACAGGTTTTCTGAATACCTATTTTTGAATATAGAGGTATTGCTGCCGTGTACTTTTCTTTGTCGGGTGAGCCAGTTAGGCACCCAGTTGTACTCGGATAGATTGCATAATAATATAACCCTTTGAATAGCTGCATTGGTTTTCTCGCATTGGGTTTTTTTGGGGACATTTGTCCAAAAATAACGGTGTCACTTGTGTGCTTGTTTTCTTTCAGTTGATGATCTGTAGATGTTGTGACTGTATTGTGTTTATTTCGGTATTTAAATATATTAAATAACTTGTTCGAATTTAAACAAGTGGAAGAAATATACCAACAGAATATAAATTAATTTTCTAAAGGATAGACTTAGAAAATTCAATATGGTATTGGAGTGTGGTTGTAGATCACAGGAAAACTGAAGGCATTAGCTGAGCAGAGCATTTGCAGCGGAGTCAGCTGTCCCGAGTGATAGTAGCTGATCCTTGCAGAAGCGACAGAGGAAGGGTTGACGCAGAGGGACTACGTCATCAGTTTGGGCCAGAGAGAGGCCAGTGCAGAGGCTGGGGAGGGCAGAGAGAGGCTCACGCAGAGGCTAAGAGGGCTGAGGGCGCTGTTTTGCCAGTGCCGGGATTGCACAGAGCCAAGAGGCTCAATCCTTCAGTTGCTGGGGCGAAGGAAGCTGTGGGTAGTTTGCGGGAGCAAAGCTGGTGGGGTACTATGGTTAGAACAATACCTAATAGGGCAAGACCAAGGTAGAGGTATTTGCTGTCGAGGCGAATTTCAAACCAAGGAATCCAGAACAGTGTTGCAGTTGCACGTACGATCGGAGAGGAGCAACTTGACAGTTGGCAGAAGGATTTCCAAGAGGGAAATCGAGATTCACAGGGAGTCCAGAAAAGAAATTCCACATGGGAAGTAGAGAGACTCGGAGGAGTTGAACCGAGAACTTCCAGACGGGAAGTAGAGAGACTCAGCAGGTGTCGAACCGAGAACTTCCAAGCGGGAAGTAGAGAGATTCGAAGGAGTTGACAGAAGAGTAGTGAGATGGTCGTGAATGGGCTAAGAGATTAGGACAGGCTGGACAGAGTGTCGAACTTTGTGGTCTGGAAGGCTAGGATCTTGTCCATTCTAGACAGACATCGTATCAAGGGCTTTGCCTTGAGAGTGATGGCTATCCCAGTTGACCCGGTAGCTAATGAAAGGTATGAAGAGGCAATGGCTAAGGCAAAGTGTAGTATCCTTAATGGGGTCAAGGATCATGTGGTCCCACATATTGCCGAGAAGGAAACGGCAAAGGAGATGTGGGACATTTTGAAGACATTGTACCAACATACTTCTGTGCAGAGGAAGATGCTCCTAGAGAATCAACTAAGGTCATACCAGATGCAGAAGGGAGAGCAGATAGATGTCTTGGGACACTTTGAAGACATTGTACAAACATACTTTCGTGCAGAGGAAGATGCTCCTAGAGAATCAACTAAGGTCATACCAGATGCAGAAGGGAGAGCAGATAGATGTCTTCCTCGGTCGGTTGAAGGAGATCCATGACCAGCTAACTTCCATAGGGGCCACGCCAGATCAGGAGTTGATGGTAAGGACCGCACTTAACGCAGTCTCCGAGGATTGGGAGACATTTGTCCAGAGCATACTGGGCAGGGTGAGTCTTCCAGATTGGGAAGAACTGTGGGCGACTCATTCTCAAGAAGAGATTAGAGACTGACCAAGGCAGGGAGTAGCGGCAAAGGGGTCAGGATCAAGAAGGAAGAGGAAGAGGATGCAGCTCTAGCATCTGCGGGAAAGGAGAAGAAGAGGAAGAAGAAGGACCTCTCCAAGGTCAAGTGCTTCCATTGTGGGGAACTGGGTCACTATGCGAACCAGTGTTCGAGGAAGAAGAGCAAGGGAGAGGCTTCTGACTCGAAGGCAGCGCCAGCGAGGGCGAAGAAAGAAGTCGAGGAGGATGACGATTATGCCATGATTGCTCATGTGCCACTTGAGTAGAAGTGGGGAGACATTGCGCTGTAGCCAGGAGGACTACAGGCGATGAGGGGCAGGATCCTTGAGTTACCCAACCTCTTGGATTATACCTTGCTACGGGAGCCCCGAAGAGGAGTAGGAGGATTGGAAGATGTCAGATGCGGATGAAGAGACAGAGAGCGCTACAATGCAAGAGTCCCCGGGCAGCGTGAGGCTAGCAGGCTGCAACAGTGCGAGAGGCACGGGAGTGTTGCACCAGTGCAAGATGGCATATAGAGGTGTGCAACGGTGCGAGATGCAGGGAGTTGTTGCATCAGCGCAAAGGTCAATAGAGGGAGCACTTGTTAGCGATAGGGAGGGCTTCAACATCGGGAGTGTTTCTAGCCTGACAGGGATGTCAGTAGTTGGGTGGATCAGTTACTTACTTCTTAGTAACTAAGTTGCAGTGCAGTAGCAGTATGTGGTAGCATGATGCAACATGATGAGTGGGGGATGCAATGTAGATGTAGTGCGAGGCGGATGGACCAGTAGCAACACGGATGCAGAGGGAGCTGTTGTACGAATGCAACAGTGGCAGTGGCAGGGCCATGGGCAGCAGTACAGGGTGCAGCAGTGGCAGTGGCAGGGCCATGGGCAGCAGTACAGGGTGCAGCAGTGGCAGTGGCAGGGCCATGGGCAGCAGTACAGGGTGCAGCAGTGGCAGTGGCAGGGCCATGGGCAGCAGTACAGGGTGCAGCAGTGGCAGTGGCAGGGCCATGGGCAGCAGTACAGGGTGCAGCAGTGCAAAGGATGTTGGATAATCAGTGTGATGCTCAGTATGGAGTATTACAAGAGCACAATCCTCGCTAAGAGGGAGTGTTGATTTGGGGTAGCATCAGATGTTCTCTGGCCATAAAAATTGGTGGAGAAGTTAAAGCACATGAAATCTCCAAGACCTAGAAATGGTTTGGACAAATTGTACCTGGTTTGGGAGATATTAAAATAATTAATATTTTTAATGGAGTTCCTAAGTCTAAACTTAGGAAAAATAAAATATTAATGGGTATTAATATAAAACTGGGTTAGAAGGTTCCAAAAGTCATGAATCAAGCCAAATCTAATCTCAGCCATTGATTAGAGATTTAATCTCGACTGTTGAAGGACCAACGAGAAAAGTATAAGAGGACCATTGGAGAACACACCAGAGTGATCAGTCATTCGTTTTGCTAGAGCGGGGTTGTAAGCAAAGTTGAATCAGTGATCAACAGTGAGGGGCAATGAGTATGAGGCAGAGACAATACTGAGACACCAACGCAGAAGCAGAGAGAGCAAGAGCAGTAGCCAGTCCAAGCTACGCAGAGCCAAGAAGAGACAACGCAGAGGCCAGAGGGACTGCGTCATCCACGCAGAGGCTGTTGGAGTGATGCAGAGGCTCCTAGAGGTTGCCTAGTGCCTCAGAGGGTTGACACAGAGGGTCCTGGGGTTGACGCAGGTCAGCAGGAGGCTGACGCAGAGGCCAGAAGGGCCAACACTGAGCTTCAATTGTGCCGGAGAGGGTTTCATGGGACAAGTTTTCTGAATACCTGTTTCCGAATTTAGAGGTATTGCTACTTTGTATCTTTCTTTGTCGGGTGAGCCAGTTAGGCACCTAGTGGTACTTAGATAGACTGCATAATAATATAACCCTTTGAATAGTTGCACCGGTTTTCCTGCATTGGGTTTTTTCAGGGACATTTGTCCAAAACTAACGGTGTCACTTGTGTGCTTGTTTTCTTTCAGTTGATGATCTGTAGATGTTGTGATTGTATTGTGTTTATTTCGGTATTTAAATGTATTAAATAACTTGTTCGAATTTAAACAAGTAGAAGAAATAAACCAACAAAATACCGATTAATTTTCTAACAGATAGACTTAGAATATTCAACATTCTTCATGAGTGATCCTTTGATGATGACTTCTGGGTGATGTCTCTAATGGTAAGGACCTTGATTCCTAGATCTCTTCAACTTGGCCTTATTTTCTCGATGGTGATCCCAAGACTTCTTTGTAGACTCCTTCTTCGATCTAGGGTTATAATGCTTCCTTTGTAGATCTTGTCTTAAAGATGATCTTTGCTTTGATGCCTTCCTTGAGATTTGATCCTTGAGTGTCTCTTAATAAGATGCCCTTCCTTGACTTGGTCACCTTTGCTCTGATACCATGTTGAGAAATCTAGGGCATATCAATTATATGATTTCTCTTCTTTTAGTAACTGCTTGTGAGTGCTTTTCACTTTTTAGATTAGGATCTTCTTTTACTTAGGTTATTAGTGTTCTTCTTCATCAAACAACTACCAATGCATAAACCATAAAGAGACAAGAGACACAAAATATAGGCTATCAACCAGGGCCAAAACCTCTCACTCTTTTAGAGGAAAACCCAAACAAATTCTTTTATAGAGACTGCAATTGACGAATACCAAGACCATGACCTAGACCCCTGACCAAAATGACCTCTCCAAGACCAAGTCAACTTTCTGCAATTTAGCCTTCACTTCTCTAACTCAGATCTGAACTTTTCGGTCTCCTTGACTGTAGTCTTTAGCTTGTTGTAGTAGACTCTCTCTTTCTTGCACGTGTGACTAATAAGGGATGAGTTCTATCCCTTATTTCTTCACTTTAACTAGGAAGATGCTCTATATTGACTCGGTATGCAACATAAACATCTTAATTTGGATTCCTATCTTTTGTAATTCTGTTCTTACCTTTCCTCGCATATGTGGCTGACCTTACCCAGAAAACAATTTTGAAATATCTTCGATCTTCCTTCAAACTCGATCTTTTTTCCTTCACTGGGATGTAGGGCCGTGATTTACCCTTAGATTGAACTCTTTCACACCTTTTTTGGTGTTGCCTTCTCGAAATCTTCAACGAAATCTTGCTTTGAAATGACAGTCGAGCTACCTATTTATAGTTGTTTCCGGTCAATATAAGCCGACTTGACTTCGGTGTGAGCGGACATGTCACTTGAGGAGATCATTTAATTCATCTTGAAGCTGACTTGCATGAGGAGACTTGGCTTGGCCTTGGAGGGCTATTTACACTTATCTATTGACTCATACAAATTATAACATGCCCAAGAAGGGTCCTTCAGACATGACATAGACTCATTTAGATTTTTATGACTAGATATCTTAATCCTAAAGGCCCACAATGGGAGCCATCACTAAAATAAAATTCCTTGCTCATGAAACCCATGAGACAAGTATTACAATAATAATTTATTTTTCTTCTTTTCATCAATTACATAGAATCACAATTACACATGTCATTATGAAGATCAAACCTAGTTACTTTTCAACAAGATTAACTTAGGATGGTCTGATCCATTCTCAGTCCGACAATTTTGTTTATCACTTAGAGCATCATATCATCTTGTATCTACGAAGATGAAAGTTCGAAAACAAGAAGATTTTTGAAAAGAGATCAAGCCCTTTCATCAGTAAGCTTTGAGGACAAAGCTTTTTGAAGAGGAAGACAATGTTATGAATACAAATATATATAAAATAATACAAATAATGTAAAACAATAATAGTGATAAATAATGATTAATTAGTAACTAGTTAATGATAAGGTGTGTCCCTAAGGACATAACCGTTAGTGAAGAGGTACCTACCTAGGGTATATAAGCAGGCCCTCACCCTCATTGTAATCTCACATTAATTCTTTTATACAATATTCAATACACAATTATTGCCCTACCATGGATGTCTTTGTTTTCGAAGTATTCTGAAGATTATTGTTGCATATAAGAACTTTGTTTGTTACATTAGTATCAAAGCATTTCTCCGAGCATAAGAACTTTGTTCGTTACATTGGTATCAAAACATTCCTCTGAGTACCATCACTGAGCTCGCTCTGTTGCATGAGGAAGGAGAGCTAATTCTTGTCCTATAGGAGATTGTAGAGACAAGGGAGCGAAAGTTGAGGAATAGAAATTTGAAGGAATACTTGGTGAAGTGGAAGGATTTACCTATGGAGGATGCCACTTGGGAAGGTGAACATGTGCCCAAACATCCAGGACTAAATTTGCTTGAGGGAAAGCAATCTTGGGTGGGGAGGAGTGTAATGTCCCCAACTGTTTAGGAGACATAAGACGAGGTTGCACTAGCCTAATTAAGTTCCTCGTTAATTTTTTCTTGAAACTCTTCAACAACTTAGATGAATAACTGAAAACAAGGCAAGTAAAAACTAAAACCAAATTTACTTTCACCAAGATACGGAGTTTATTAACAAATTATAAGCAATGGAAAATAAGCGAGAGATAAAAGCACATGACCACAAATTGGCACGCTTGTGTACCCAAGAACCCAAAAGGGAAAACCTGCTTTCTTTGTTGTGGTATTTTATTGATTGTTCTTGAGCAATTGGATCAATTACAATGCAATCTATCTTTGAGAAATCACTTCGTTGCTTCTCACTAATTTCAACTGATACAATTGATCTTGGCCTTGCCTTGATCACTGCTTGATCTCAACCCTCTTACTCGCAACTGTTCCCTTGTTGAATACCTTGACTTTCCCTTGCAATTCCTTATTCCTGCTCCTTGATTTTTGCCCACTAGAAGCCTACTAAATCCTTATGCAAATCCTCCTATTTCTTAGCGCAAGCTTGGCTCATATTTTGTAGCATAAATCCTCCTATTCGCTTGTGCACTTGTGATCCTCCTATTTCTTAAGACACAAGCTTCGTCAAATCTACACACACACAATCTCCTAAATCCTTGTGCACTTGTGATTTCCTATTTCTTAGGATACACTCAATTTTATGCTCTCCACAATTAAAGAAGATCTCACAAACTCGTGAACACACTTGTGAATTCATGTGCCTTCGTCCTCCTCTTTATACATCCAATTCGTGCATGCAAGTGGCTTAGCTCAATTTAGAAGCCTGAGTTTTGATTAGCAAGTTAACTGAGAGTGATACTCTCTCTCTCCATCGACACTTGGAGTCTTAACTCATTCTTCCTTCAATCAAGATTGAAGACTAACTTGCTCTAGCTGAACTTGTAATTGCCACCTTGTTTTGTAATCAAACTGATGAAGATTCCAATTAAATGAAGCTCCAACTCTACACATGCTATCTTGATGATCATCCCAGTAAACTAGAAGTAAACTCATCCTAACTGTAGTCTATCTCATGAGCTCGCACTCATATTGAGAGAAAGACAAATCAAGGTCTTCATTGGCTAAGGCACGAAAAAACATTATAAATGCTTAAGGGGTGAATAAGGGAGACATATCTTAGGTTAATGAAAAGTCACTTTCATTTTATAAAGTGAAAAGTTCCTAAAGTGACTTTATAAAATTAAAATGTAAAATGGCAGTAAAAGTGACCACTAAATTATAAAAGGAGAAAAGTGAGGAGTTTCTCTTCATTCTATCACTGACATTTTGAGAAAATAAGTTTTTGGAGAGAAGCTTAAGGTTTGGGAAACCCTAATTGCCATTGCTAGCTTCAGCGTTGAAACTATACACCCTAGTTGGTTTAGAGAGTGGAATCACTCAGATTTTGCCATTGCATTTCAAAGGAAAATAAGATTTGCAGAGGATAGTGAAGGTAAAAGGTGTTATCAATTGATTTTATTTTTTAATATTGAGTTTTCCATATCTCTTAACAGGCTGAGCTTCAAAGCTAATCTGGTGGGATGAGTAGCTGAGCTTATGGGTAAAACTTGAGGCTGATTTCCTTGCATTCCTACTGCTGGCCGAGTTTCTTCATAGCTGCGTAGAATCTCTCAAGGAAAGGGACTGAGTTTTTCTTGTGGTGGAGGGTCGAAGTTCTGTGCATAGTTGAGGTTGAGCTTATCTGTTTAAAGAGGCTGAGTTGCTGTAGTTTTGGCTATGTTTGCTAGCTATTGGGTCAAGCTCATCACTGTGGGAAATAGGACGAGTTTCTCTTCATTTTGTTGGTTGAGTCTACCACATTGAAGGCTGAACTTATTACTTTATACTGGCCACATACAATTATTATGGCTGAGTGTTGTGTGTCAAAGAATGGGGTTGATTCCAGTATTTTCCAAGAGCCAAGGCCGTCCTAGTATGCTGAACGTGAGCTGAAGGGACCAGAGTTCAGGGGCTGAAGTTATATTGACTGTTCAGACATTGGACTGGCTACATGGACCAAAAGTTCCTCATTGCTGGACTAATCTCTTCTGGAAAACGTATTGCTGAACTTTTGTATCATTTGCTGGCTGCACTTGGGTATTGGAAGATGAAAAATATAAATATTAAATGGTGTCTTGCACTGCTGATATTTTTACTTCACACAGTCATCCCTCTTTCTCTGCTCACAGGTATATCTCAGATTATTTATCATTTATTGACTGGAGCTTGCATTATCAGTGGTATGTGTACCTTTCATTGCAATGCAAAGTAGGTATTGGCTGGTCAGAAGTATTGTTAGCAAAATAATGTAGCCTTGTTCATGTTTTCTTGAAGTTTTAGTTGGCATGCATGTACACTGTACATGTTAAATTGAAGATAAACCCGAGTCACCTACAGTACTCTGCATACAAACTATTTGTAAAAATATCACAGTGAACCAGAATTTATAAACTCAAAATTTTTTGTGGGTTTTACTAGAAATTTCAGGAAGGGAATTTTACACCAGAGGAGATTATTTGCCTGGCACTTGCTGTTGACCGATGCAACAATGCTTTAGATGATGACCAGGGTTGGCTTCTCCCTTCCACTGGGGCTGCTGCACCTTATTCCTAGGACTGCATCTCCTTGCTGGATGATGTTCATTTTAAAGTTTAGAGGGTTCACCTTGGTGTAACCCTATGTCATTTCATGTTGCCATGTTTTAATAATTTTTGTCTCCTTTAGGGTATGCTTCTTGCACTCCTCTTTTTGGGCTCCGAATGCTTGGTGTACTTTCTACTCCCTTTGACCTGTTTATTTTGTGGACATTAATATAATTTTTGTTTTGTTTCTGAATTAAAGCCACTGGCCACGATGGCTTAGTTGTGTAACATCATGGGTCCTTTTGGAAACTATTTTTGTTTGGTTCTCGCCCTTTGACTCCAGATGGACCTTGCTGCTGACTGATGCGCCATTGCTTTAGATGATGAGCAGAGTTTGTTTCCCCCTTCCACTGGGCTGCTGCACCTTATTCTTAAGACTGCATCTCCTTGCTGGATGATGTTCACTTTATAGGGTTCACCTTCTTGGTGTAACCCTATGTCATTTCATGTTGCCATGTTGTACTCATTTTTGTCTCCTTTAGGGTATGCTTCTTGCTCTCCGCTTTTCGGGCTCTGAATGCTTGGTGTACTTTCTAGCCCCTTTGACCTGTTTATTTTGTGGACATTAATACAATTTTTGTTTTGTTTCTGAATTAAAGCACTGACCATACGATGGTTGAGTTGTGTAACATCATTGGCCCTTTTCGAAATTATTTTTGTTTGGATCTCACCCTTTGACTCCAGATGGATCTCAAATCTATGATGAGTCCAAAATAGAAACACAGGACACATTATGCATTTCTAGACCAGGTTGCAATGCAAAATTCTATGCAATGTTGCCAACCATGGAAAGAAACCCCATATAGTTGTAGGTTAATCGAGCTTGCTCCAGCCATCTACCTCATGTGGGATATTCCTCTAGTGGCCCATAATATCCCATGTGATCGGCATTGCTCTAATATAGAAACCGCCAATAGAAACTACCATAAGTGGAACAATGGATTTCCACTGTAGCTAATAATACTGTTCAATATTATTGCTTATTATCATATTCTATTCCACACCATTCTATCTGAGAAAAGGAACTGTTGTTGTTCAAATTATTGTGTATTTGTCATATTGAAACAAACTCCAAAGGTTTTGCTGATAACGAGCTATAAGCACTTTGATCTTGCTGTGAGTGTACAATGTAAATTCAGGCAGAAATTCACCTTTGGTCCTCTTAGCTCTAGAGTTGAATTCCCATCATGGAGAAAATTAATCCCTCAATCTTTCCTTTTTTTCTTGCTTGTTGTGCATTTCTACATTGGCAGCCCTACTTCCAATTTTGTATGGAATGATTTCTAAAAGAAAGCTAAAATTCACATATTTTAAATTATTCTTTGTCGGTTGGATTTTGTTACCTGAACTGTAGTTTGTCCATGAGAGTTTTGTGCATTGCTTCATTTTCTCGAAAATGACATAGAGAGCTTAATATTTAGTGCTGCATGTTTGTGGATACAGC
This sequence comes from Pinus tabuliformis, assembly GCA_031772625.1. Classification (NCBI taxonomy): domain Eukaryota; kingdom Viridiplantae; phylum Streptophyta; class Pinopsida; order Pinales; family Pinaceae; genus Pinus; species Pinus tabuliformis. Next base: position 1,168,727,801 of record CM062819.1, on the reverse strand, counting down.
AACCCTTATGTTTTAGCTATTTAACACTTTATAAGCAATTTATTTTCAATTTTATTAGTGTTTTAGTAAAATAGTTCTATTTTCATGTGTTGTTGAAGACAGTAGTAAATCTAATTTTCTAATATGTATTTATGCATCCTTTTGAGAGAAGGTGGTGATCGTTGATGATGGGAGTACTGATGGTACAGCAAAGGTTGCTTTTGATCATGTAAAAAAATTCTCGGTAGATAATGTACGAGTCATTCGTCTGGGAGCAAATTATGGCAAGGGAGCAGCTGTTAGAAAGGTGATTTTTCCACTACCCATGATTCTTCCTTCTGAAAGAAAGGCAGACTGTCAAAGGTCGTACTAATACCAAGAGATCATTTGTGACATCTGAAACTGTTTCATTTTCTGAGTAAATTATTATTTATGCTGTAATTGTGTAAGGTTTATTGCAATTTGTAGAGATAATTATTATTGCTTAGAGTTTCTCTGGTCTCCTTTCTGCATTTTCTTTCTGGGATGATTGGAACTTAAAAAATAAAGCCTACCTTGGGCATGCATTTATTACTGGTCCTTCTTGTTATGCATTCTGGTAAATTATTGATTGAGAGCTTTTTGCCATCTGAAAGCATTCTACAAGAGCAGGGAATGCTCCATTCTCGTGGTGAGCTTCTGTTAATGTTGGATGCCGATGGGGCTACAAAAATAACTGATCTGGAAAAGCTAGAATTTCAGGTTGGTCTCTCCATTATACACTTTTGCAGGTTCTCATATTTTTTATTGTTTTGATCGATCATTATGATTCTTCCAAAATTAGGGGCTCTGAATTTTATTATCATGAGTCTGAGTGGCTAAATAGCAGATACTTGATATTGAGTGTCAAGTTGTTTTTTTTATTTCAGATTAAAGAATTTGTTAAAAAAGAGCTCACTAGGAAAAGCAGTATAAGCAGTGAGACGATTACAAATATTGGTGACATCCCAGTTGCTGCTTTTGGGTCACGGGCCCATCTTGAGAAGCATGCTTTAGCAACAGTATGAATGCTACTCTTAAGTGTTTTTTTGTTATGTTTTTGGCTGAAGCATCTCTACTCATTGTTTTCTATACCTGTGCATTTTTCAGCGTAAGTGGTATCGCAATCTTTTAATGAAAGGATTCCATTTGTGCGTGATCCTTGTTGCTGGTTCAAGAGTTAAAGATACTCAGGTCTGTGCTATGTATTGAAGTTAGATGTCTTGTACACCCTGTATAATTGGTTGAGTACATGGATAGAGACAAACTAGTGGAACTTGCAGAGAAATGCCAGTGGAAATGTTAATATTTTGTATTTATGAACACAAGAGTTCAATAAGTAGTTAACTAATCATATTCTGTTATAGTGTGGCTTCAAAATGTTTACAAGGGCTGCTGCACGGCGACTTTTTATCAATGTTCGCCTTAAAAGGTTAGTAGCTTTGTCTTCTGTCTTGCAAACTCTGCTACTCATTTTAGGGTTTACCTTGTAAAGAGTGTATTAGCAAGTCACTTTCATAATGCAATTGTTTAAGGATGGAAACTGTCCTTCCCCTTTTACAGGGTTTGGTTCAAGATAGAATGTGAGGACTGTATTTTCTACCAATTGGATTTACTATATTTACAATTTTTCAGTGTTGTCTCTAGTTTAATGGGTTAAAACAAGGCTGCTTGGAAGTGGGAGCAGGAGCCACAATTTTCAGAAGCTTCTGGGTCAGGAGCATTTTTTATATAATATATGTCAACAAAAGCATGTAGAATGATGAATTAGCTATAAAAAGCATAAAAACATGGATTAAACCATATAACATCAATCATCTAGTAGTTATTATCTTCATCAACCACAGGTCCACAAGTTGCAACATCTCGATTCTCATCAATTTTAAAGTTTCAAAGTTCAATATATAACATTCGTCATCATTAAAGTTGTACTTGTAACCATTACCAAACTATAACAAAGAATATCAAACATGAAATGAAACGTTTCACGAAGCATCATATTCATAATTCATTACCAATGAGTTATAATTGCCAACTTCAAACTTCAAACTTAAATTGTCATATAATGTTTACAAAAATACCATAATAAATATGAAAGAGTCAATAGTTATAAAAAGTACTAGAAACTAGAAAGACAAGTAAATATGCCATCTACTAAAATTTCTTCTTGCCACGAGAAACTTCTAATTTCTTTTCTCGTGATCTATGAGCAATGGGAGTCTCCTCCCGCATAGTCGGGCGATCACGTCCAAAACCAGAAGTCACATGACCTCCACACAATGCTGCAGATGGAGGTGGCAACAAAGCTGGTGCAACTTGAGCATTGCTAGTGGATAGTGGGGATGGCATGGCTGTTGATGCTACTTCATCCTCATCGTCCAAAAGTTGTGCTTCCAATTGTTCTAAATGTAAGGCTCCATCTCCAAAGTTTCCTCCTCTGGGTTGTTGTCCCAAGTCATATATGCTCTATCAAATCGAACCCACTCACAATAGTGTGTCAACAACTTCAAGTTGTAGTGTACTTAAACTAAACTTTCTGGTCAGTTTTCATTGAGGCAATTTTTTTTTTTTTTTACATTGTGGATGAAGCTATAGGTGCTCGAACACCTCCTTGCAGAAGAAGTATTAACCACCTTTCAAAGCACTTTAATTGCCAATTTTGCCAAAGGTCCCCTAGAGCCATACATGTTTCGCCACTCAACAGGGTCCAATCCATCTCTCTGAAATGAACAAGGCTCGTTCTTCAAGTTAAATACTCCAGGAAACTTGGAATATGTAGATCTCCATTGAGGTACAAGAATATATATTACAATTGTATGAATAAGAATGATGATTACAATGAGCAAGGGTCCTGTATATATTGTCAGGTAAGTACCCTGTCACAAGCAACAGACATGCCTCTTTGTTTAACTAATTATTATTTAATTACATATTATTATGATTATTATTTATTATCTATTTTTATTATTTTTACATAAATTATGTTCATAACATTGCCTTCCCCTTCAAAAAGCTTTGTCCTCAAAGCTTGTTGATGAAAGGACTTGATCTCTTTTTCTGCTATGAATGTCTTCTCGTTTCGGGACAATCATCTTTGTCGATACAAGTTGATATGATCCTTGGAGTGAAATATAAAATTGTCGCACGAAGGAAGGATCTGACCATCCTAAATCAATATTTTGTGAAATCTTTTGATTACTAGAAATTTGTGATGAATTGTTATCATTGAATTGAGTTGTGCACACTTTTGTATTCTTCGGAACACAAGTTTGTTGTTTATGTTCTGAGTGATACATATTCGTCAATTGATTGAGATGTCTGTTCTTTTGATTTGGATGTAGATAAAGATCTCTTTTGATATCCCTTATCATGTGTGTGGCTAGATTCTAGTTTACTTCAAGTTCCGATGTTGTTGAATTGGTTACAAAATCTTCACTTGGAATTTCCTTCGTCTCAACATCTTGGTGTGTTTTTTCTTTAACTGATGTGTCTTCTTCTTGCATTGTGGTATTCACTAGATTGGTATTCATTCCATTTTCTTCTACTTGGACTGAAACGACTGGAGACTTTGATACTACTTCTTAAATTTGTTCTAACTTGTCATTAAGTGACGTCTTGTCACGTTTAAGTTTTTTTATTTGTGTAAGGAGGTTTTGGTTATGATTCCTTAGACGTAAAACCTCTTTGGTTTCTGGATTGTTGATTTTATTCTTAGTAGCCTCGTCGTCTTTTAAACTTTTGATTTGTTCTAATACTGTTTGATTAAGGTTCTTTAAACATAAATTTTCTTCTTCTTGTTCCAACAAGTGCTTCTTGAGTTCCTTCTTTATGGCCTTAACATTCTTGACTTGTTCGAGTAGTTTTTCACTGTGTTCTCTGAGGTGCAAAATTTCTTTGTTTTTACTAGAGATGACTTCTTCAAGCTCTTTCTGCTTCTTTGGTATAATTTTCTTATTATCTCGAAGCTTCAATTTTGAAATATCCTTGAAGTCTTCTAATGAAGGTGTTATTGATTCTATATTTCTTGTTATGTCTCGAAAGGTGACCATCTTTCCCTTATAAGGAAACATCAAAAACTGTTTCTCTATGTTTAACATGAACGTACCCAATACCTTAAACCAAGGTTGACCGACAAT